>JABYQP010000024.1:0-588544 GCA_022606235.1 Abortiporus biennis | reverse complement strand
CCACTGTGTCGCGAAAATCACAACAATCGTATGGGTATCACCTCAACTCGAGAATCAAGCAAATACTGACCCAAGGCTGGCCTATTCCTTGAAAGTGAACTGCAAATTGTATATATACAGTGGTGAATGCTTGAAAGAATCGAAAAATGAGGTATATTGTAGTGGGTACAGACAACAGCTCAAGGAAAGATCGAGAGATTCTCGCAGCAACTCATGACTAAATGCACAATCTGACAGTGATGAGACATATGTACATAGGAAACAATGAATCGTCGAAAGGAACATACCTGATCACACTTCCTCGGAGTCAATCCCAGTATCTACAAAAACTGCCCGCGACAGAGCTCCGCTTCGGTCGATGATAGCCCATTGTTTACGGTCGCATATTCTTCCTACTAAACATTGGATTGAGTTGAGATCAACGATTTCCAATGGGCCAAGATCTTCGTAGTAATGGATATCAAGTTCCTTATGGCGTTTGTTGACTCTGCAGGTGCGGATTGCAGCAAGAAGGATTGTCTGCGGAGATGACTGTGGAGCCTCCGTTGATGTCGAAGGCGTACTGCCAAGATGCGTTCAAGTTGTCCGTAAAAGGTTTTTGGTACCAGTTCTACTGCACGTCGTCGAGAATGAGCATTTCGGTCCACCAGCATCTCATACTGTGTAAGAGAAAGGATTGGCAGTTGGATGACGATGACCAATGACCAGTGAGAAGTAAGGAATACGCACCCGAACAAATGAAGCATCGCGTGAATCCTCTCCTCTACGCTGAAGTCCCAAGGAATGCACAAGATCTCCATCTTCAAAGATTTGAACCTTTCCCCACTCTTCATAGTCCTTAGGAAGAACCTCTCGCACTTTCGCTGGAGTAGTATTAAAGCGAGTACAAAGATGACCAGTGACTTTGGTGAGTAAAGCTTGTGAAAATATGACAGATGCACGACGCGGTTGAAGCAGAGTGCAGGTGGCATCTAATTGAGACAATTGGAAAGTCAGATAAGACGTTATTGCAGTACTTAAAATGAGACTTACAATCGGGGAAATTTACACCTCGAGCTCGCTTGGGAGGACCAAGTCGAAGCTGATCTTCGATGCTATATACCAATTTAATATGTCTAAATCTTGCATCGTCAAGAACAAAGCGATTGAGTGATGCATAAGGGAATCGACGACTCCGAATTGAAGGTTGGAGCCACCCGCAATATCGTTCCATTGGGAATGCCCAATACGCCCAAACTGGTCCCATTGCGGTGATCATATCTGCAAGATGTAACAAGGCATGAATGGTGAGAGGGCATGTTGAGAGTCGTTGGGGATTATGTTGATAGTATATGCTAAAGAGACAAGTTAAAAGTGAGTAGTTTCTAAATGAATCAGGATACACGCACTCTTCATATTTATTTACCCATTTTATAAACCCCTCACGGATCTCTTCTACTTCATCCAAGGTGATATTGAATTGCAGACATTTGTTAAGCAGCTTGACAAGGTCAACAAAATGAGTATAATACTTTGTGGCCTTGAAGCGACCAGAAAGAAGTACAGGAGCGAGGTACAATGACCAGAACGATCGCATTTCAGCAGTCCAAGATGTCTTGTCACTAGCAACGTTTGGCGGGCGAGGTCCAAAGATAGTCGGAATAGTTGCTCCAGCAGCTGCACTTGCAAGTCCAATTGATTCCCATATCTTCTTGTCGATTTTATAGTCTTCGTTTCCCTCGTCGAGACTCTTGAATTCACCTGTCCACAAGAAAAACAGGTTTTTGATGACATTCTCCCAGAGTAGGTGCATGAAATCATAAGGGAATGAATGTGGAAAAGATAGCGACGAGAGGCAGGAGAGAATGCATACACCTTTAATCCCATATTCCTTTGACAGGGCATCGGCTTGAGCATTATTGGGTGCTGATTGCACATCTCTAGCTTGCTTCATCATCTCGTCGTGAGTCCGCAAAGGAAGATTGGCTGGGTCATAGATCTTGGTAGCACCCTCCAAAGCTTGGACCGAAGGGTGATTGCTGCGGTCGAGAGGAATGTAAAGGGTGGCTTTCCGAGCTCCAGGACTACTGACACCACGAATCTTGCACCAACGACATGGAGATAAAGCGTTATGTCCTTTCATCTGCATAACCATAGACATTGCAGGGATGTCTCCGAAGACGAGAATGAGGTATGCACGGAGAGTAAAGATAGCCTCCGTGAGAGAATCCCAAGCAAAGACTCCAAGTTCCAGCCTGAGAAGTTCCTTCACCAGAGGCCATAGAAAAGAATCAAAGTCATGAGGTTTTTTGGGACCGGGAATAACACCAAGAGAGATAATGTACTCAAGATGAAAGCGAATCTCCGGAGGGAGGTTGTAGTTGAATAGGATTAATGGCCAGCACGTTTTCTTGCGACGACGAAAGGGAGCGAAACCATCGGTAGACAACCCAAGTGCGATGTCACGTTCATCATCGAAATGGTGATGAGAATACTTCTTTCCATTTACCTCAACATTCTTCCCCAACAACTTGCGGTAAACCTCTCCATCAAATACATCCGATATCTGTCCTTCAATGTGTACATGCTCCTTTGCGCGATACTGCATTGCCTCGGCCATCTTGACGTTTGATAGATATGCTTTGAGTCGGGGAGTGAGAGGGAGATAAACAAACTTTTGTCTTGGTTTACCAGAGGTATCAAAACGAGGTTCATCACAATATGGACATTGGTTCCGATCATTATGAGGCCCGGTGTAGCAACAACAGGAGTTGATGCAGCAGTCATAGATTTCGGGTTCAAAGTTTGAGAGCTTCGTGATGTGAGATAGAGTTGCTTTCCAAGATTTGACACCGGCCTTTGGAAATGTGTAAGGAAGCTTGGCGAATGTCTTGCCGGTAAGATGTTCCTCCAATTTTAACCCAAATATGCGAAGGGTTTGAATGTCATCTGCACTCAAGTCTGCAGCTATAGCCCCAAAGATAGATTGTAAATAAATGAAAAAAGATCATATAAAATTAATAGTACATACCTGAAGGTGCATGCTCTCTAGCTCTGCGAAAAGATTCATCGACAAAATCCCAGTGTGAAAATGTGTTATACAACATCTCCTCCTCCTCCTCCTCCTCTTCATCCTCCTCCTCTTCATCCTCCTCCTCCTCCTCATCATCATCATCACTGAAATAATCCTCTACTGTTGCCTTATAGCTTGAAGAATTCCATCGAGCTTGCTGTACTGCACCAATAACCTCTTCTTCATTGTCTTCGGTATCTGTATCATTTCGCAAGTGATGATCTGTTGAAGTGTGATGAAAATCCGAGTCAGGAAGTGGTAGAGATTCAGGTTCCAGTGGGAAAGAAGGATGATGGTGAATAGAGGATTCGGAGATGAATGAAGTTTCTTCATCCCTATCGGAGGCCTCTGGACTAGAGACAATATCTAATTGAGAGGCTTGAGAATGTGTCTTCGATGTAAAAATGGACTTGGTTATTGACGAGATTGATTTCCCCATTCGACGGGCTTGATCAGCGAGTAGAGAAGCCTGAAGGGTGTGAGGTTGCTCTCCATTGTGATGCCGAATTTCTGTTCGAGGATGTACAAGTTTTCCACAACCACATCTGCATTGAACTTGATTCTTTTTCTTCTTTACTGGTTGCATTATTGCAGTGTTGAGGAGTCTTGAGACATGTGCCTGGATTTTCGTATTGATTTTGGTGGAATGGCGGGATGGCGGGATGGCGGGATGGAGGAGTCATGTATAGATAGTAGCACGTGTACCAAATCTTTCAAAAAGATGTCAAATAACATATAAAATCAATTAAAAATTCTATCTCTCTATCTCACCAGTATCCACTCTTGTAGCATTCAATTCACTTGCTACTTCACACTCTCTGTTATGGCACGGGAGGGGCCAGTACATGGAAGGAACAAAAACGGCAGCCGGAACAAGACAGTTTCCCCAGAAGAACGTATGGTTAGTGGTCCAGCTGTTAATGTTAACGTTGGAAAGAAAAGCAAAGTAGTGGCAAAGGTGAGAGACTTACATCAACATACATTCTCAGAGGTTGTTAACGGTGATAAAACTGGACCTGATACATATAGACACCTGCACAAAGGTTAAAAGAGCTTGAAGAAAGTCTAGCAGATCAAAAGGCTCGAAATGATGCTTTGCAGAAAGGTCAGTTCATGATTTAACCTTTGATAGATGATTGAAAGCAACTTATGTTGTATTTTTCACCAAGCTAATGAAGACATGAGCTCATCTCTCTCCCAGTTGGAAGTAGAAAAGGTTGCTGCCGAAGCTGCTCTTGCTGCGGCAAAAACCTTGTCTTCTGACAAGCAGAAGAAGACTAAAAAAAAGGCTATTGTTGTCCCGCAACCCAAGTCTCTTCGGGGAAAGCTACCTCAGAAAGCACAGATATCAGAGGAAAAGTACCACGATATTCAGGTATGTTTTATCTTACAAATTCATATACTGATCTCACACCATTTGTGAACTGTTATATTTCCAGCGTGTTGTGCGAGACCAAGTCAACCGATGTCTAGACACTACTGTTATCTGGAAACATCAAAATAAATATCAAGTATCTGAATTTATTCATGAGGTACGTACACTCTTTAGCTTTAACTTGAAGTTGACAACCTTGGATTGATATTGATCTCTTCAAATTATGTCACCGATAACAGTGTAATAGGATTATTCCATGGCTTACACGCTATGAGCGTGACTGGCTCATCATTGCAATAGCCTTACAGTATCTGGGAAACCGTCGAAAAGGTAATGATTAGTAGTCATATGCAGACATTATAAGCAAAATGTTACTTACCTGTATTTGAAAGACCGCTGGAAGAAAGTCAAGGCCAAAACAATGGCAACAAGTAAGAACACAAGTCGTAACGATCCAAAGTCAACAGTTCCAGATACAAATGAGGAATCTGAACACTCAGCTGAGAATCGTAAGTGATTTTGATCTCTCATGATCAGAAACAAAGTGTTGCTAACAGCGATGTAATTGATTTCATCATACTTCGTATCTTCAGCCATATCACTTGCTCAACGTTTGCCTCGACCTCGACCTCGTCCATTGCAAACAAAATCAAAGAATGCAACAGAACCTCAGAATACTACCACTCCTAGTACCAATGCTCAAGATGCCACGGCTAGTGAAAACGAAGATGATGATCACATTATGGATATTGATACAAACTCTGGCGAAAATGTCGACGGTGGTACTATCAGTGAGCCTGAGTTCGAGGGGAGGGGTGAAGATGATGAAGATGAAGAATCAGATTCGGAACTTACAGACATGGGGGATTCAGACTAAATAGAAATGTGTATAGAGAATAGATGGTATACATGGCCAATTTATGCTTCGTTCATCACTACAAATTGTGGTGAAATCTGACATGATATTAGTTGTACTATTCACCACAGGAACTGTTGTTCTATTTGCAACCTATGGTGGTGGTATGGTGGTGGTTATTTTCATCGCACAAACCAGTGGCTATTTTGACAGCCAAGGAAAGTCATACTAAACACTACATTACCGCTACCCAACCTCTCCAGTCTTTGGTAGTGAAATTGGACAAAATTGTGTTGATTTTAACTACACAAACCAACGACAAAACGTTGTTCATTTTCCTACCACTTTCACTACCAAATGTTGCGAATATCCCAACAAAACCACTTCCTACTCACTACAAACTTGGTTGTGAAAATCACGACGAGTGGGGTTCACAGTGGTGGCTGAGACTTAGATTCTTGGGTAATAACTCTTTCCTTTCCATCACGCAATTGACACCTCGAGGCTACCAACCGCCAAGAATTGCGCCTCACCATATCATACTTACAAGTTTCGTGCCTAATAATCTTTTATCAGAGTCTCAATAATTTCTCCCAATTTGCATACATCATGATACAATTACAAAATTCTCTATGTATTGTAACAACGTTTGGGACCAGAAACCGTGTACCCATGAATAGCACCGATTTCTAGACCTCCTAGAGATCGTAACCCTGCACCTCATGAGTCTAAGAGTGAATCCGGTAAACTACTAGAAGAAAAGAGAACATACAATTAATTACACTTGAAAGAAAACATGCGACATCCGAAGACAGAAGAATAACAGGAACATGGGTAACTCGACAGTGAAAGAGAGAGAAAAAACCAGGGAGAAAAACGTCTATGATCTATGTCCATGAAAAGATAGAAAAGGCGGAGGACTGCAGTCTACGTCGCGTGACCGTTTCCGTTCGATGTGACTTCCTGTGCCTCTTCAGCGGCTTTTCCACGAATGCTATCCAAAATTTGCTGAACGCGAGCGGCAGATGCATCAAGAATAGGCTGAACACGGTCTTGAACGGTTTCACGAAGCTTATGTGCCTTGTCGGGCAGAGGGTCTGGGGAGGTGAGGATAGCAGAGACATCGTGGATGGCACTCGAGAGGTGGGTTGATATATCATTGAATGACGCTTGTACGGCAGCAGGTAGGTTCGCGGTGGAAGTCTAAGAGAGTTTATTAGCAGCTGAAAGCTGGAAATAATGCAAAGATAAATCCTCACTTGTACTTTCTGAAGCTCCTGGAGCATCACATCGCTGACACCATGGATCTTCTCCTGAGCAGCACCATAGCTCGTAGACGCGATAGCGTTTACTTTCTGGGCAGCTTCTGTGGCACGCTGGACGAGAGCATTCTGTGTCTTGATCTGGTTGACCTGCTCGGCGGAGTAAGAATAAATCTGGTCTCCGAGCTCCTTAGAGAGGAGGAAGGCACGTTGGAATTGATACTGAGGTTGTTCCGCAGGAGCGCCCTCGGTTGGGCTAGCGGCATTCGAATGAATCCGCTGTTCAAAGTAATCGACAACAGGAGCAAATCTCTAGATAAAAACACGCATATATATGGTAAGTGAAATGCGAGCCAATATCAAAGATAGTAGCGGCGCTTACCTGGTCGATTCCTTGAGCGACATTCAAAGCTGGACTTTTAACCTTCTCATCGATGGTCTTGTTGGCGACATCGTAGGCGTGAGTGGTAGTACCCTTGATATCTTCAATGATGGTTTCCGGGGGTGTTTTGAAGGGATAGGGGTAAAGTTGTTCCACTTTGTCCAAACCTTTGTTGGCGAAGCCATCAGCACGAACGATGATAGGAGCGAGACGCTTCTGGATTGGCTCGGTATAACCTAAGGCTGCCTTAGAGAACCCTTCGGCGTATGCGTACGGCGTGCGAGTGTAAGGGTTTGTCGACAGAGTTGAGTGGAAGACATCCAAGGAGGAGGAGACTATTGGGATGGATGCCACCCGAGAGATGATTGTGATTTCTGGAGGAGGCTGAGGAGCTTGCGTTTCTGTTGCCATCGTTCTGCGCGACGACGAGTGGTAGACGAATTGGGAGAGAAAAGGTGATGAAGGTGAGAGAGAGAAGATAAGCAACCTGAATTTTGCTCGAAGCACAAAATGAATTTATTTAACGCGTCGGGAATTCGCATGTGATTTCGCGATATAGCAGCCACGTGGATAATTGATGGCATCTCTCGCCACGACCTTCCGACCTTTCGTCATCTCGTCTCTTTCTTTTCTCTCGCTAACACGGAACAGCTTGTGCTCAACATCTTCTCCGAAGGCTCTCGACAATTCTGGTTCAAATATGTTGCCTTGTTTCAACATTTTATTCTTCTTGGCCGCAGAGGCTTGTGATAACGCGCATGGCTGGCGGAGGTCCCAGTATCGTCTGGCACGGTCCAAATTCTGAGCAGCATGAGCTCAGTGCTTCCCCAGCAGAATATCTGACACGGTGCTAGCAATGTGATAAACAATCCAGCTGAAGACATTCAGCCAAATCTCCGCCCTCTGGCGAGATACCCCTCGCCCTATTTTTATCTAGCGGCTCCATACAAATCGAATTTCAAAAGTGAATACGAATATCTAACAAGCACTAGTGCGACACCACAGGTACTGCTATGGAGTGCTCAACACAACACGCCCCAAATACTTCAGCTCGCGGTAAGGTTGTACCGCTTCATCGATATCGCATATTGCTCATTTTTGTCGCTACATATTAGATCACCGTCCGATCTGTAGAGTACATGTATTGTTCTGTACGTATTGCGAAAATTTTTTCAAATCCCACCCATTCTCTGACGTTGTTCGGTGTCTTTTTCTTATCAGGTCCAGCTACTCATTGGCCTGTTCAAGCCTAATCCCACAGAGATCTTTCTACGGGGATTGCCCAAATGATTGCTTTTACTTCCGCCTTCCTTCCGTTGCAGAACTGCTCTCGATTTCGCAATGATCGGATCGGTCTGCGCCATTACAGTATATTGTGTACCTCCTCCTATCAATGTCAATTAGTTGTAATGCACCCTTTCCACTAGTACTAGTGACTATCTTATACCCAAGAGCTCTTCCTCTCCTATTCGATTGACGGCGGAACGTTTCCCTATTCAACCCCAACCGTGTCTCCAAGCTCACCCCATGGGGAATTTAAATGAATTTCTCGTTCGGCTCACGATGTTTTCGAACATAAGTAGATAGCCAAAATGGTGCATAAATGTGTAGCAATTGGTTAGTCCCAAATCTAGAACAATCTGTAATACCTCCAAGACTCCAAGTCATCTGAGTCGTATATAATAAAACTATAGTGTTGTGTACAGTAACAATACTGAAACCAATTCCATGAACTATGGTCCTACCCAAGGAGCCTAGATTCAATATCGTACTGGGATGAAAAAAGAGTGTGAAAAAGTTCCGTGACCACCGCAGGACTCGAACCTGCAACCTTTTGGTGCCATTCAGCGATCGAAGCCAAACGCGCTACCATTGCGCCAGGTAGCCATGCTCTTCGTTACTTGTATCGCTACAAGTCGTATCAACTAATGAATGGAATGTTTGTGATGATATGCTGCTATTTTTCCGTAAGGATCGCTGGAGGTGCAGTAGCTAATGAATGGATAGCATACAGCGATGAAGACATGCACATACCTCTGATGGAATTGCAGCATGACTAAGCAATAATACACCAAGTGCTGCTATTGCTGCTCTGGGAATCATCGACCGCGACTGCTTGATCGACCCCTGGAACAACACCGACGGGTTGTCGTTGAACAATAATCTCGAAAGAGTCCATATCGCAATACCACCAGGAGGTATGGGATGAGGAGCGAGAAGGAGGTACAACAACAACGGTGAATGCTTTCAAGCAACGTTGAAAAATGCGTGTTGGAGTGAACTACGAGTTGTCCTTGTCGACACGCAAAGTCAACTGCAGGTTTTATACAAAAAATCCCATTCTTGTTATTGGCTTGAAAATAAGACAAATGATCCCTATAATGAAATCAAACCCGCAGCACATTTCATCTCATGGCACTGGTACCATTAGCTATAATTTGAAAGAAACTGGCTGTTGTATGTACAGAACGTACCAATTTAAGCATTACATTGAATTTCCGTTGAGAATATTGCTTTTCAGAAGGTGCAGAGCTAGACTCGAGGTTGCCTTGAGATTCACCGGTGGCTGTTTGTCCTGTTTGTCCGATTGGTTGTATACTTTCCGTTCATCCGTTTAATCACTGGACAGTGTAACCAGGGTTCCAGTCTCTGAGAAGATTTATCGAATCTTCTCTCAGTACGCATAGGTTGGTTTGCCGGAAGCTCGCATGGAATCCAGCAGGGTTTGCAGGGCAGCTGAATGAATTTCAGGCATGATGCACTTAGAAGCATACATACACTGACAGAGAGGAGCACTGTGCGAGAGCAAAATAGTAACGTGAGGGCAGAACATTGGTCCAGACTACTTTCATGAACGTACTTTCGTAGCGCGGCTCGGAAGTTACCGAATGATCCTTCTTCCACGTTGCCACGTGTATCAGGCCACTTGGTGTCGTACGACGGAGTCTCGTCGAGCAAGCTCACTATACTTAGAAGTTGACGGGGTGTAGTCAAATTGGTCCGAACTTATACGCGTACTGATCATACCAGTTTCTGGTCTAAGTTCATCCAGAGAGTCAAGTTAGGGCCGCGGAATTATATTTTGACAAATGTGTAAAGTGGCAAAGCACATCAATATGCAGGATATTATCTAGTAATGCAACATATTCAATATGAATCAATGGAAAGAAGGAGTAGAGTTCGAGCCGTTGAGTCCGATAAACACAGCAGACACGCAGGAAACAAACGGCGCACACTGTGTGCCGTTGGCACTCAGCAGGAGAATAATATCCAGCCGTGAAGATCGGTAGGTATGTCAAATGCGCCCCATAGTGAGTAGACAAAATTATTGTGGCCTGAATGTATTAGAGATAATCGGTATCCATTCGAACAAAAAATTAACAGTGAGTAACTTACAGATGATTGAGGATTGAACGAAGCCAGCAAACTTATCTAGGCGACAACACACCAGCTGCTGCTGTTGCTGCCTTGGGTAGTATCCTCAACGACAGCCCGATCAACCTCCTCTCCAGGGACGATACCAGCTGGCTGTTGCTGAACAGTTATCTCGAAGGAGTCCATTTGTTTGTAGATGTCAGATAGTGAGGATGAGGTATTGAGAAGGGCGATTAAAAACGATGTGTTTGTTGAAAATTTCAGAAGCATACCATGGCTTTATATACAATGTCTCGCAGAGCGATAATGACCCTAAGGTTGAAGAGGCAGCTGCATATGCCGCCTCATGCTGTGCGTAAGTCGGGATCTTCGGGATCAACGGCATTCAAGACTACGAGCATTATCTCCTAAGGGAACCTACGGCACAGATCACTGCCATTTGAATGGATGTAAACGGCAAGCTCGGTGAGTCTTCTACCCCTAAAAATGAAATCACCGAAATCAAAAATAAAATACTTACATGTTCAATGTCGCTGGGCAATGCTCCGAAGCCGGGAATTCAAAAAAATTGAACGTTGTGTCAAAAGCTGAAATTGCGCAGAGGCGCAGTGTCAAAACGAGTGACTAGAGTCACCGAAGGTGTTCAAGTTATTGAAGAAAAAACACCGCTCCTGATTATTTTAACGTTCAGCGTTGAGAGGGCTTTGCTGAAATCTGTTGGTGTGAACTCACTGCCATAGCATCCTATGGCTTGAAAATCGGCGATAGCGGTGTCCGGTGAATCAACCATCGCATGGCGCCCATGGGTGTAACAGGGAGATATTCCTTAAGAAAGTTGAGGCGTTCAGAAGGTTCCCAACGCCCTCCAGCGGACGGCAGCTAGTCGAAACGAATATCTATGAGTCGCGCTTTGTTGAACTTGCCATCAAGTTTCGGCAATCACATATCACGATCACGTGCCATGTCATGCCCACAGCCAGAAAATGTAAATAGCTCGTAAATATGCATACATATATACATAGCTCGATCTTCACGATAAAATGGCAGGTAACTCAAACGAGCGTACCTTCAATTTTGTCTTGACAAAGCTGTCTTCAATACAACGGGAGCTTAGGTAGATGATATTTATAGTCACCTGAATTCGTTCGGCATGCTGACTAAGCTCAGATTATGCCATCCTTTCAAGCTCACTTGTATGAAGATAGATTGGAGTCTCATGTATTTATAGTACTTATTTTGCATACATATTTGAAGTTTTTCTAAATCAACAAAACTCCGGAAAAAATAGATTATGGATATATGCTAGAAAGGAGTCTCATCTTCTCTGGTTTTGAGTGGCCGATGCGGTATCAGTACTGGTTTAATTTACGAAGGTTATCACCGTATTATACAATTAATGCTGCACCGGAGAATTGAGTCGTATTGGATAGAGTCAAATTTCCGTTTTCAGCGCCTTTCGAGGTGAAGGTGTTTGGTAAGATCTGAATCTGAGTCCGCTTGATGCGGCAAATGAGCGTCTGTTCGGCACTGGATCACAGTGACCCACCACCAACCACCACAGACACCACTACGACTGCTTCACTCACTTTGTTCATGTCTCTGTAACGTAAAGACGACAATAACTTGTTAAGAAATGGAGGATGATGTCCTCATAGAAAAAGATTCCAGAGGGGGGATTGATTGGGCTGAAGCTCGAGAGTTGAGCTTGCAACCTGGTGGATTCGGAGAGCGGAGAGTTGAGTTGTGGTATGTCGTTCTGTTTTAGTTTTCAAATATGCTTCAATTATCGCATCGTGAATCTATTCGTGTAGGACAAAGTTGCTGCATATCGATACACCGACGCCTTCATTCCCCGCTTCGGAGCCTGTGCAACCCACAGATGGAACTGACGGCCAGGAAGTCGAGCAGGAGCAAGATGCGCATAGAGACGAGCGACAAATTCAGCTGGACACGGATAGAAGTTTTGTTCTGTATCCAGTCGGTGAAAAGTCTTTTCGTATACCAAGTATCAGAATACTATTGTTAACTCAATACTGCAGACAATATGCAAGAACGAGTCAAGCTACAGACTGAACTGCATGACTTGATTGTCGCATTGTTCAGGAAGAGAAGGACTCTGAACTATTTTCAGGTCGGTCTGCATTTATGCCTTTGACGGTCCCTTCAAATTCGGTTATTTAACGTATTTTGTCGCTTAGGGATACCATGATATCATATCCGTCTTTTTCCTCACTCTGCCACCTGAACTGCAACTCGCTTGTGTTGAGAAGATGAGTCTTCATCGGCTGAGGGACGCGATGGGAAATGGCCTGGAACCTGTTATAGGCCTTCTCAGGTATGTTTGAGTCCTATTTGAATGTGTATGTTATGTTACTCACACACAGCACTGCCAGGCTTTTGAAACGTGTGCTAGCATTGGCCAATCCTGAATTCTCTGAACTAATCGAACAGTGCGTGTAGTCTTCTGTTCGTCGTGTGTTTCTCTATCTTTATCAAACTCTCACAGGAATACCCCATTACCATACTTCGCCCTGTCCAACCTTCTAACTTTATTCTCCCATGACGTCCCTACGCTCGCTCTTATTCAGCACGTATTCGACTATTTACTATCTCGACCTCCAATCCTATCAGTATATCTAGCCGTCGCGGTACGTGTCCAGCTTCTCGACACGTTTCGTTATCTTATTATGTCACCACTTTTCTGCAGGTCGTCCTCACACGTAAAGAGGAAGGAGAGAGACTCACTCAAGAAGGAGAGGATGGCATGATACACTCTTTATTGAGTAGTTTACCCGATCTCTACGAAGAGGGTGACCACACCCCGACGATACCTGAATCTACGTTGAAACAGGAGTTCTTCGAACAGAAGGAACATATATCAGAGGTCAAGCTTGAATCTCATGATAATGTTACTCATAACGATTCAGCTAACGTGGAGGAAGATTCAACACTAGAAGTACTACCTAATGCTGAAACTGAAGTGTCGACACCTGACAACGCCACGGAAGGAGAAGACTCAACTTCTGAAGGCGTTCCGAAGTCGAATGGAGATTTGCTTCCTGAAGTCAAGGACGAAGTCGTGGACGAATCTTCAGAAATCTCAAGAACGCCTTCCGATTCATTAGTTCTTGAAACACCACCTCCCTCGTCATCAAACGTAAAGGAAGAAGATGAGTCCTATCCTCAGACACCTATCAGCAGTATCACGAGACGTCCTCGTGTATCCCTCAGCGCGCTTTTTCGACATGCAGATTCATTGTACGAACAGTACCCTCCAACTCATCCACAAATCGATATTTCTTCCATCATGGGACCGCAAAGCGTAACGCTTACGTGGTCAGAGGATCCCTCAAATCTTCCAGATGACGATGAAGCAGAGAAAATGGTCACAAGGCCCGAATTGATTGTACTTCCCTATACTGAAGAAGTGCCAGAATCGAAAGAGACAGAAGAAAATGAGGACCGATATGGACATCATGAGAAGAAGAGACGACGAAAGCTCAAGAAACCCAGAAGATTGGGTGCGCTCATGGTCCAACGGAAGACTGTTGTGGCGAGTGCGGTGATTGTGCTAGGTGTGGCTATGGCTGTCTACGGTACCGGTCAGTTTAGGGGTGGGTTTGGAGACCATCACCGACCACATCGGGAGTGGAAGGCGTTCAGCAGGTTTGTGGGTGCCATGTTCTTAGGTGCTGGAGAGCGACTTTTAGACACATTCTTGAAGTGACAACCCCTTCGTGTGATTAGTTTTGTATGTTGTTACATATTTATTCTTTCTATCATATCTGTTGTGTACTCAGTACGTGTTTGAGCTGGTGGGGAATGATAATAAGCTACACTGCAATAATAAAGCAAATGAAATCTAAACATACTTGAACGTGTTGACTGATTTTTGTGTAGGTAATTCTGATATGTACGGCATCTGCACCACCTCTCTCCCCACTACCTTAGTCTTTCTCCATCATCTTTCCCCGCTCGCCAAAACCCTGGCGTTCAGTATAACTCTCACTTTACGCGATCTAATCTTATCGTTACGTATTGACGTCTTTCGGAGAAATCCAAACTTGTAAAACAGGTCCATCGAGAACCTTTGGTCTCGCTCTCCACTCCCAGTTTTGATAGTCTCACCTTGGCATGTAGCCACTCAAATACCTCGAACCTTCGTTCTTTTCTTCTTCTAAACCACCATCACATCGAAACCCCTCAACGAAATGTCGTTAAGTAAGAAGAGAATGTCCATGTCGAGCGTTAGGAGTGAATCTCCTTTGGCTTTCGTCGCTGCTCCAAACGCAGATGCGGAAGACTGGACTAAGGCATGGCAAGACGTTCAAGCGAGAGGTACGTATATCTTTCTATCTAAAAGTGATATATTCAAAGTATTGAGATTGGATATTGACTCTTTAGATCTCATTGATTCACCGGTAGTGGCTGTGGATGCCGATACAAGCGTCGAGGACGCCTGTGAGGTAAGTCCATGCAACCATCCTGTTATACATTCTGAGAGAAATCCCCTTCAACAGCTCCTTCTCTCCAAAGATATCCTTTGTTTAGCTGTCAATAGACAACCCGGAAGTTCACCCCACTTCACTCCATACCTTGGTCTATTCGACGTACGTCTATCCTTTTTATATTCATGAAGCATAATTCATTTGTTGAACTCCTGGCATCCCTATTGCAGTTTTCCGATGTCAATTCCTTTCTGACCCTCGCTGCAACGCGGCATAGATGGACTACAGAAGAATTGGAAGAGAAACCTCTCATTGACCAGATTGTTGCAGCCGCAAAGTCTGGTCGGGTCCCTGTTCATCTTGTGAGCAGTAAGTCACCAATAACGTCATTATTTATGTTGCCCTCACTTTCGGACATTTAGATCTATCGGAGAAGAACCCTCTGGAGATTCTACCACACAACGCCAACATCATCTCCCTGCTCTCCATTTTTGCGAGAGGTACCCACAGATCTATCATCAGAGCTCCCCCTCCATCCACAGAATACCTGGGCATGGTTTCTGATCGAGGGCTTCTAGCATGGTTCAATGCTTTCGCACAGAGGACTTCATCTCTTCATTCATTCCTTTCCAACTCCCTCAGCTCGCTGAGTCTCCCCTCCATGTACCTCTATTCTTCAGTCGTTGCAGCGAAAGCTAGCGATACTGTCCTCGATGCCATGAACCTCATGAGCGACGAAGGTGTCAGTAGCGTTGCTGTGGTCGAGGAAGCGACTGGACGGTTACTGAGTGCCGTTAGTGTTACTGACATTGGAAAGGTACACAATTCTATCCCGATGACTCTCAAAGTTTTACTCATCCTTTGTGTAGATTGTTGTCCCTTCCCAGAGCAATCAAATTCTTTCGACTCCTCTGCACCAATTTGTATCCCGTATCAAGGTGAGATATTTTCATTGTTACTCTCGTCGAATTGTATCTCACTTCAAGCCAGGAACCGGACGGTTCCACTGACGGAGCTGATAAATATCCTGGTAAGCGTTTTCTCTGTGGTCTCCCTCGAACAACTTCTCTTATACCCACTTGCAGTGTACACTGTCATGCCGAGCAGCACTCTTCTATACACGATGCAGAAGCTCGCCGCGAGTACGTTCATAATTTTACACTCAATTATAATTCGGATAAACTGAAGTGATCGTCTATAACAGCAAACTCACATCGATTATTTGTAACCGAAGAGTCTCCGATATCTTCAACTCCGAGTTTCACAAATCCAGCAGCAGCTAATCTCTGCGGTATTGTATCCATAGTAGACAGTATGTTAATTTTCTTCTTTTCCTTTTGTCTCTCTCATTTATCTGATGGTGTCTTTCGGGGTAGTTCTTTCCCTCTTTGCTCGGATAGCGAATCTTCCGGATGTCGATCCTACGCGTATGCAGAGACATAGGAGGGCATCTTCAACTTCTTCAACCAGTTCCCGTTCACCAAGAGCGGATTACGCAAGGTCGAGATCAAGTAGTCGCACTGGGTACTTGCGAAATTCTGTTTCTAGCATGGAAGGATTTCAGTGGGCGGAGAGGGTTCCTCGACCATAACATTGAGTCCCATTACTTTAAATTTTTGTTTTTCACTACTATAGACTATGTGTGCGTGTGTATCTCTGTTATGTTTTGCATTTGCATCGAAAGCTTTTGGATACGTTGTATACTAATAGTTTGTTAGTTGCCTTTGACTTATAGACACGACTACCATTTATCAATAAATTTTCCAAGGACGGAATACTGTGACGAATACTTAACCCTCACTCGGCTTGATTCTTCCCTACATTCATCTTGGGTACTCTCACTTTTGCACCGTACTTGTGAAACTTCGACAGGGTCAGAAACAATCAGAAAAAAGCACACCGCCGTGATGGTTTTTGTTGCGATGTTGAGTATCCAAATTTTATGTGTGATATTCGCCCTGACAATTGTCATGATGTGGCTATATGCTGCGATGATATTGGCGGTATAATGTCAGGTGGTGTCAGTGGGTCGTAGATGATTGCACCTATTCGCTCACCTATACTCTTAGCACTCGTTATCAAAAATGTAAGGAATAACCTAAGGACAATGACTAGATGGTGCTGTGTTATGTCAAGGTTCATGCGCCGGTCGTAGCGTTCAGAGGACGTTTCAATCTTGGAGGAGAAGACACCTTATAGTGCCGCGTCCTGTGTGATGAACGATAGGGCACATCAAGGGCACATCATATTGAATTGTCCATGTTGAATACGGCAATCCAAAGCAGATGGCTGGATGAATGAAGTCGATCTCTATGCAGATGTTAACGACTTCCTACGCCGGAATGAACTAGCATTCACTGAATCGACCTTCAAGCAATAGAGGCAAAAACGGATGCCATTTTATCTACAGGCTTTTCAAAGGTTTGAAACTTCGTCTGTAGTGCAAGAAAATGCACAAAATACAGAGAGGTGCTAGAAAGCGGTGTTTTAGTAGGAAGTAAACTGCATACACGGAGCAGAGAAGAAATGGGAATAGGTTGAGGGAGATAAGTAGCGAGCCAGATCCCAAAATCTGTTAGAGGCAAGGTGGTTTCTCCAACAGTAAACAGTTTAATGAAAGGCTCATAAATCTTTGATCACACCAGTCCATACAGCATAACATGACTCTATTATTTATTTTCCATGATATGGTACTGTATCGTCTTGTGAAACAGAACGTCGATCCCTACGGGAAGGTCATATAACTAATTAGTAGTTCTATTAGAACCAAACAACCGACTGTCATGAACGAAGACACGTCTAACTAAGACGACATGTCAAGTGAGGGGGTCGTCAATGGTGTACGAGAGGAAAAATGATGTTCAACTAGATGCGCTAATGAGAAAATGTAAAATGACGAGACGTAACGTGAACCAGAAAAAAATGCACGAATCGTAAAAGAGTAAAAGACGTATAGATGATATATGGTGAGGATGGATGAAGGAACGTTAAGACCGTGACGAAACGACGACGACCGAAAACACCCAAACCCTCGATGATTTGACGAAAAGAGATCTAAATAGGCGCATTGGGGTATCCCAGGTGTATGGTAGATAAAAAGGTAACGATTGCAATGGGTGATAGAATTAAAGGGTTAAGAGGGAGCGTTGAACACCAAGGATTGCTGCGTCGGGTCTTCGTAATCATGATAGCAGGTGTGAAAGGGCATGGGGGTCGACGTTCGGTATCAATTCAATTGTCTATGCGGCGGGTCTACTGGGGTGACGAGCAAGAGTGGCGCCGGCACGTTGGGCCTGGATGCTGCTGAATCGTTGCAACTCCTCAGGCTTCATGGACACCTTTTGGCCGAACCCAACCTTGCGAGCAGCCCGACGAATGAATGATACACGGTTAGAGTACAGAGACTCGTGGATGGAAGCAGCGCGAGATTGAGTGCGAGTAATGGGAATACCTTCCTTGGTCTCGGCGGCGAGTGCGGCATTGTGACGGGCACGCAGACGCTTGATGATGGTGGCCTTCATGGCGAACTTGATCAAGTCAAGGGGAACGAACCAAACGATGTTCTACAATATGATGCGTGAGTAAATAGTCAACTGTGCGCAAAATGAAGCAACTCACCCAGACCCAAACAATACCAATCCATCCACCAGAGATACCTTGGACATTTGTGAAACCCCAGTCACCGTAATGAGCGATGATGGAAGACACAAGTTGAGCGAGACCAAAGGCACCGAGCAAAGCGAACGAGGGACGCTCCATGAAGAAGAATCCGTGCGAACGGGTAACGAAGATAAGGGCTTGAGAGATGATAGCGACTTGAAGGTAAACGATCATATGAAGTTGAGGATCGTTGTGGTTGGTGTGAGCAGTGGTGGCACCGTTGGTCAAGGTGACACCGAACTTGTCGTAGAACCAAGTGGTACGGATGATAATAGCGACAAGAGCAACCCTGAATATCAACAAGTCAGAAAATGAGCATAAGAAGTTGTGAAAAGATCGACGTACGTGGAACAGGTGAGATACATTCCATAGGCGACAGCGAAAGCGAAAATTTCGGCCAAATCCCAAGAATCCGGCGTCATCGAGGGCAAGACACGATCCACGGACAATGTCATGATGGTACCATCGTTAAGAAGAGCGATAACCAACACCATGAATGGGGGGAAGTCAAACTTGTAAGAGAAAGCCAAGACAGCGAAACATACGACGATACGAATGGTGACAGCGCAAGCGTAAATGGAGTAGTTACGCATACGTTGGAAAATGACACGAGATCCACGAATAGCATGAACGATGGTAGAAAGACCGGGCTCAGTCAAGACAATATCGGCAGCACCACGAGCAGCGTCAGTGGCACCCTCGACGGCGATTCCGACGTTAGCACGGGACAGAGCGGGAGCATCGTTAGCACCATCACCAGTCATAGCACAAAGATGACCAAGACCTTGAAGACGCTTGACAATCTCGTACTTGTGCTCGGGGAAAACACCAGCGAAACCATCTGCATCGAGAATCATCTCGTCCAAAGAGCGATGCTTGCCACCAGGAGGAGGACCCTCCTTGAGGACCTTGGCGGGGTACATGTGATCACCGAGACCGAGACGACGACCAGTTTCCTTTGCAATGGCGAGCTGATCACCGGTAACCATCTTAACCTTGACACCGAGAAGCATGGCATCGTCGATGGTTTGCTTGGTATCGTCACGAGGAGGATCGAAGATAGGGAGAAGACCAATGAGCTCGAAACCGTTGCCCTCACCCTCGAAGTCATCACCATCGACTTCCTCGTAGGCTACAGCAAGGGCACGAAGACCACGTTGCGCAAACTCTTCAACATCAGCCTCAAGACGGTTCTCGATTTCTTCAGTCTTGTTACGGGTGCAAAGTTCGATGATGATACCAGTCATACCCTTGGTGACACGTTTAAGTTTGCCAGAAGACTCTTCGCGGTAGGTGATCTCTGTGCGCTTGTCGACAGGGTTAAAAGGCTTGAAGTCGAGAAGTTTGATACCAGCACGAGCACGTGAGGCGTCACCGAGGGAGTTAACGACACAAGTATCGATAGCATCCATGTTCTCGGTACGGGAGGCATAGGCAGAGAGAAGAATGACATCCTCAGCAGAGAAAGGACCGTAGGTACGAATGGTAGGACGATCAATGGTGAGTTTGTTGGTAGTAAGAGTACCAGTCTTGTCGGAACAAAGGATGGTGACAGCAGCTAACTCTTCGATGGCAGTGATACGAGTGACGATGGCCTTGTACTTGGCGAGTTGCTGAGCACCAACGGCGAGAGTGACTGACAACACCGTGGGCATGGCAATGGGAATACCACCGATCAAAAGCACCAAGATGTTATCCAGACCACGACGGTAGTGATAACGGAAACCAGCGTACAAACAGAAGATCTCGGCAATGACGAAGATACCGATAGCAACCAGACAGAATGAACCAATCTGGGCAAGAATCTTCTGCAAGTGACCAGTAGTGTCATCATCTTGACCGACAAGAGATGCAGCACGACCGAAGAAAGTGTTGGGACCGGTAGAGATGACGACACCCTCAGCCTCACCCTGTTTGCAAGTGGAACCACTGATACATAGCATTCAATATATGACACGACGATAAACGTATGATGAGACTTACGAGAAGCACTGGTCACCAACTTTCTTGCTTTGAGGGAGAGACTCACCGGTCAAAGCGGCTTGATCAATAGAAACATTGACAGCCTCAATGAGACGGCAGTCGGCGGGGACGATATCACCAATTTTGAATGAAACCATATCACCAGGGACGAGCTCAGCGGATTCGATCTCAGACCATTTGCCATCACGTTTGACCTTGGCCTTGGGGGCCAAAGAGTCCATAAGAGCCTTGACGGCGTTACCAGCGTTACGTTCTTCCCAGAAACCGATGAAAGAGTTGGCAATGAGCAAAGCGACGATACCGACGAAATCTTCCCAGTCAGGAGCACGATGTTCACCGTTCGACAAAGCGATGGCAACAAGAGCGGCGGCTTCCATGACCCAAGAAAGAGGGTTCCACATGAACGAAAGGAACTGTAGCGATCAATGTAATGAGCCATCAGAGAACGCGATGACAAATAGAAGGACGACATACCTGGAGGAAGGGGTTTTGTTCCTCGCTTTCAAGCCTGTTGGGACCAAAAATACCAAGACGGCGCTGAGCCTCAGCGGTGTCTAAACCGGTGTCGGTACATTGAAGAAGTTTGAAAACATCCTCAACAACGACCGTCTCAAGATCAACCTTTTCCTTGTCGTAAAGGTCCTCTGCGGTGAGTTGGATCTAAGCGACGATGATGCAAAGTCAAAAAGAGATCATTGCAGGGAAAATAAAGCACACATACCTGACCCATATCGACCTTAGCATCTATTCAACGCCCAATTCAGTTTGTCTCGTCCAAAAAAGGAAACAGTCAGAAAGCTTACGGGTAGGACCTTCCTCTTCGTGACCGAAATCTTTGTACTCTCTTTTCCTTGGCGCAGTTTGTTCAGTATCCTTCTGGGCGGACTCCTGCGGGGGGCCCGCCTCCTTCTCAACGTTGGGGCTTGACATGAGGGACAAGCAGTCGTAAAGTCGCGAGGAACGAGGGGGAAAGGGGAAAGACCCAAAGAGGGCTTGTAGTTTAGGCGGGTTCGCTAAAAAGCGAGGCGGAGGACGACGACAGCAATGAGGTGGTGGAAAGAGGAGAAGGGGTGAACAAAATCTGCACTCGACTTCGAGTTCTTATATTTCAACCGGCTGTAAGCGCGGCAGATCAAGTAACAAATAAGTGCAAACAACCGGAACACTGAGGGATGTGGCTGACAACCTGTTTTGGACAGTATTCCGGCTAAATCACTTTTGCTCCTAATCTCTGATTTCCTTTTCCAGAGGCAATCCCACCCTGCCGCTGCCGTTGGATCGTTCTTGCTCTTGCGCAAAATTCGCCGTTCTAACACCGGCAACTCGCAGCGAACATAGTCTCGGACACCAACGGGTCTTGTCGAAACCCTCGTCGGCGCCGACCTTTGCTCAACATTTTGTTCGGACTTGGGCAACTCGTCGTCAAGTATGCTATTCAACACCTGTACTACTCGTTGCTAAGCTAGTGACTATATGAGACGGATGGCTGCCATGAGAACTACCCTCTTGCACCCCCCAATCGATGCTAGTTTCTTTCATCATTCTATCGCCTACTGTCTGTTCGACATCAAGAATTTCATTTGGGATACTTATTGCTCTTGTGCACCCTTTCCTCGGCCAATCATAGACCGCGCCCGAATCTGTTCAGAAATGATCACTCTGCTCTGTCGTTTGCGCGGCCTTCATCTTCATTTGAACTTTGACCGACACCGAACAGGATCACATCTCTATTTTTACTTACTCAAGTACAACGGATTCTCCTTCATCTATGACTGATTTATGTATCTTCAGATGCATTCGGATAATACGACATCTGGATGGGGCTAACACCAGAAGATCGTTCGCTTTCACATCATCAAACTGATTGGTTTCTGGCAACACCTGCAATTCAACTATTTCATTCAACAGACTGTGGGGTCAACAGGTACATCAAGAACATCCAATTTCCCCTTCCATCCGTCTCGCTATGCTCCTTTATCGGTTATTGAGCGGCTATCCCATCCTCTAATTCTGTATAGACTCGTGCACCTGTATACAACCTCTCCCATGCTTCAGTTCGCATTGCATAAAGTACGCAATTTGTCCTACCCTCTGCATGTCATTGCGGCCCGGAGTACCTCACCACCAGTTACTGATTCGCCAGGGTATTGCACGCCTGAGAAAACTTCAGAAAAGCTACAGGGTAAATGGACGCTTGCCTATAACTTTCTGATTCTCATGGTCCCTCTGAGTCTAACTCCACAGCCAATGATCGCCTTGTCTCTTTACCATCACGCTCTCATCCGCCACTGCCATTGACCACCACAAAACTCAACCCAAAACAAACACGATAATCGTAATGCCTCCTGCATACTCTTCAGTACATAGTATGCTCTATTTATACAACGTACCCTTCTTATTTTCAACTTCCAAGAACCACAATGCGTCGCTCTTTAGGACAAGCTGTCGAACCCGACAGATGGACCCCACTGCAATTTATTAGCGGTTAAAACCCCTACTTGAACGCGTCGGTCACATGTCCAAACCTACACGCGCTATGGGTAGTACATATTACTCAACAAACGGGTTACACTCGACCCTCACTAAAGTCGCTAACGTCCGACAAAACACTGTTACCCTCATCTCCGTTAATGCACCCACTCGTCGTGCGCGAGTCTCGCTTTGTTCGTACTTACCAATGATTATTTTTTTTGTTGGTGGCGTTCAGCTCAAACATATACACGGTTATGTCAAATCCAATGACTGAGACGTCATACGGTAACCCGGCGTCCACGCACCACATGCTGTTTGTTCACCGGATCGTCCGTGTTCATCGAACAGAAAACGTTGTCGATGAGAGTCAGATTATTAGCCCGAAGTTCACCTCGACCGACATCGACCGAGGGCGCACATACCATAATTGTAAATCTTCTCAATCGCTCAACATCGATGGCGTTTTCCATCCAACTTCCCATCTTCCACATGTCTTTCGATCTCGGTATTCACGGTGAGCCGTTTGGATTAATCTTTGCTTATACCTCCCTCAGCAAATCCCCTTCGACGGTTACAAAAAATACTTTCAGATGTTTGATGCCCGGCGCCCTCTGCACTTCTGTTGTCGTGACTTGTAGATAGCTAAAATACCTTTTCTCTGACGTTCTGTTGTGTGTTTCCTTCCCGCGAGATCTTCCGACGTCCTGCATGCCCTGCTCATCATATGAGCTCCTCCAGCACGTTGCATCATTGCATCAAGGATTGGACTAAAGATACATGGCAAGTGGGCGTATGTTTGTTTTCAATTCGTAGAAATTTGTATTGGAAATGTCGTCATGAAATATTAAACACCCTATACGTATGCGTCGTTTACAAATCTCGTCCTACCCAGGTTCAAGGTACACAGATAAGTTAGATGAGATACACAACCAGATCTTCAAATTGAACAGAAGCATATTTGGCATGTTTGCACTCCCGGATCACCGGCAACAGACCGAACCAACCATCGTGAGTTGATGACAAATCTGCTTTGGGACCAAATTATTTTCAACAAACTCGTGGGAACCGGTTTCTCGTCCTTTCCGCCGGCAACCTTCAACTGGGCCACCTCGGGGACCATCGGTAAACTTGGACTCTGCACCTCGACAATTTTTGGGTTTCTGGATCGCTGTTGACAAAGAAAATGGCTTTCGATCCTCTTCATGTTCCGACTTACTTGCAAGCTCGAGTATCCTTTCCGTGGCAAGTTCAAGCTCGTACTGAGCCCCTAGCACCCAGCTTTCACAGATCCTATTCGTTTGCGAACAAAGCTGCAGACAAGAGATTGAAAAGTCACGGTCGATCTCCTATCTTGTTTTCTTCTCTCTTTGTTGAGCTTCAAATAGTGAAAAAGGAATACACCACCAAATAATACAAATGATCGGTCTCGAGTATACTTCCTCGACACTAGAATTAACCCCTCTCCACAACCAGAATCATCTAAATAACCGGCACACTCTAATGGACAAGGTGTAGAAAATTCTATTGTTTGTCTGGAAGCTGGCCAAGATCAACTCAACTAATCGAACATTACAGTTTTGCGGGGAAAAGCTAGACTTTGTCTCCAAGTGCAGTACAAATACAGCAAACCTCTATTAGGATATCCTATTCGCTCCGACCCGTGCTACTGTACGCCTGAATGCTTGGGCTACCGTCAATCATGAACTGAAACGCGATGTCCTCAGGGATCTTGGCAGGTTACTCGCTTCTAACGACTATCCAATGCTCACATTCACCGAAGCCGATCGCAGGTTCTGAAGATAAGGCGCGCATTGCGATGTGCGTCAGGCTAATGCGTGGTAAGAAATACTTACGAACATCATGGAGCTTTGGACGTGCACAGGAGACTTCTCCTCGATGACACATTGTTCAAAGTCTCATCAGGTTCAACACGTTTGTTTACGATGCCAAACAGTCTCCTGGCGTTCGTTCGAGTGTTCGGACTTTTCAAGTGTTCAAAAATCCTCAATCCATAATAAAACCTTGATATTCTTGTGGAATCATTAGACTATCTACAACGCAATTAAATACGTATGGATTTTATCTCGTTTATTTCAGATGGAGAAGAGGTTTCTAAGTTCCATGCATCACTATGTTCGACATATGGGACTTACTTGCATGGTCAGTCCGTCGGGACGGTATAATTGGATCTTATGATGCAGGACAACCCAGAATATTGAGATTCGTTATGACGTTCCCTCACGCCTATTTGAGATGACTTGACAGGGTTCCCTCTGAATTCAATGCTCTGGGTCACCGCAATCTCTTGGCAAACATGCATTCCACCTTCTATTCGCACAAGACTCAGGAATTACTACAAAACACACGAATCGAATTGGCTACCGATTTTAAATAATATTTGGACGCATTTTGGTGTGTATATTGCGTTGTGCCCCCGCGGTGGCCGAAAGTGGATGGGCGCCTAGCACTCAACTTCAATAAGTAGATTATCGAATGGCCTGTCCTAGAACTACCATACCCCATGCTTCATCAGATACAAGAGTGTCTCGCTCTCGATTTGGTGAAATCAATAGCGAATTTGACGTTGTAAATAAAAGTTAACATTCGGAATGAGTAAAATATTGTTGGAAATCCCATTATTACCTAGTAACTCTATTAAGTAGAACCCAACGAATCGTCGTTCAAAGATAAAGATGTCAAGATCTGAGATATGTTCAACTGTAGAGAGCGCGGTGGTCTTCTAGTCTCATCACTTTGTTTACAATGGCTGTATCTGCATTTCGAAGTAGCACCATCCAACTTTAGAATTCATCCGGGACTTTCTCCCCGAACCCGATCACATATTCTGGAGCTGAAGCGGCGTGTGCTGTGCTGCAGACTTTGTCGTGGTATGCAATCATGAAACTTCGACGGGAACAGCGACGATGATTACTGTAAAGACTTGATCAACTTTGCCTAAGGTAGACGGAAGTCCGAAGCAGGGTGTACAGCACGTAGAAGCTCCTCGTGGATATTCAGTATAATTTCGAGAGCCTATCAGTACATAAGATAACGTCATGGAACTTGGGAGAGGACCAAACGCTACCTGACTCTTACGTCCGAGCGCTGTCGAATCTGACAGGAGTCTCTCAGATACATTGTATGATGGTAGGGAGATCATTGACATTCATTACCTGCGCGTTACGAGCATACCTCAAGCATGCATCTTTCGAATAAACGTACCTTGGAATGGGATCATATTACCTGTCTTCTCTTCTAAATCTGTAGCATACCAAGATTTGCACTCATGGTTGGCTCGAAATCATCGCGCGCTTCATTTCCGCAACCTCGAGCCACATAAAGTTCTATCGGCATGTTGTGTGATGGAACGATGCAACATTCAATTATTCCGATGATGGGAGGATTATTCCGAACATAAATCCCAGTGCGGAGGCATCATGTGTTCCACCATCAAAGTAAGGGTGCAAACCTAGTGCCTATGAATAGAATCGAGACCAATCAGATGCCGTTTATTATTATGCGGGATCCTACCCGTGATTTACCCGTGATTGACCCGTTGGAATTATCCATCGTTGGACTATCGAAGATAGTTGGAACCGCATTGGAAATGAGCGAATGACTGCGCAATTGTGGAGGTGAGGTGGCCGAGGTGGTTGAGTTTTAGTTTTGAAAGGCTATCTTTACGCCGTTAGTATAATATTAGGCAGTGCAATAGCGACGGCAAGGAGAATTTTGCGTACTTTTCTTTTGAAAAAAAAAATCATCTTGGATAATGGGCAAAACAGCAAACCAAACAATCAAATTGCGCCGGAAGTATGCTATCGTTTGTTTGTACATGTTGCCCAACAGCCTCTATCAAATTCCTATATTTGGACACCGAAATTACCCGCCTCACGTGCATAGGTTCTCAAATCTGGTTCTCGCTCTCGCTACCATCGGGGTCGACGACGAGCATGCCGTCTACAACAGTCCCGACGACGCCTCTCCGTCGTCTCTCACAAGGCTCACTCTTTCGTCTCTCCCGCTCCGGTGCATATCCCGACTCTCCGCATGGTCTTGGTTTTCTTGAACCGGCTCTCAGCGAGCTCGGAGATGAAATGGAAGGAATGCTTGCAAATGTCGAAGGACTTCGGAATTTGAGTGAAGCTCTTGGAACTTTCAACGAGAGTTTTGCAAGTTGGATGTATGTGATGAATATGAATGCCCTCACCGTCGATTGGCCACAGGCTCCGACGGAAGCCTCGTATGAATTAGCCGCTCGGAGAGCAGGTAAGCACCGTTGTTGGATTATGGTGGAATTGACAATGAACGGTGGGGTCAGAGCAGGATGCAATCGCTGCTATGGAGGCTCTGAAGGCTGCACAGAAACCTCCCACTCCACCACCGGTTGTAGATGAAACCATCAATACCGAGAATGATACAACATTTGCTGCTAATGCGACTACTGTTACCGCCAGTTCAGCCGCCGCTTCAGGACAACCGAAGAGCATTTTGAAGAAGAAGGGCAAGACCAAACTGACCGCAAGGGAAAAGAGAGAAAGAGCCCTTGCGATTGATCGCGTTGTGTCTGCGTTACCTCTGGAGTTCAGAGGCAATGATCCAAACTTGCGACAAAATATGGAGACAATCATCGAAGGGTTCTTGGAGAAAGAAAGCAAAGGTTTCACTCGTACGTTTTCTCCTTATGTGTACGGTCGTAATGCATTTCTGAATTGTGCCCTAGTTTTGGAGTTCGTGAAACCGCCTGTTCTGCCTCAAGCTCGCGTGAACAAGTGTCTGATCGCGTTAGTGAATAGGAAGGTTGTACGAAAGGACAACAGCACGGTAAGTCCCCTATCATCGACGTCGCGATCACTAACTTATGATGTTCCAGGGTACCGTCTTGTATCACTGGCAAGGCTTGCCGTCGTAGACCAGTATTTTGATCCAGATGTATCGATACGTATACCCTTGTTTCGTTATACCCGGAATCCACTCAACTCGTTGCATGGTACTAAATAGATGTTGTTCATTTTCATAACTCGACGATAGCTCTTCCCAGAATTCTGAGCTTGTCCGTCTGAGATCCTACGGCAGTTTCCAATGCATCTGACGTGTTTCAATAGAAACTGGAAGAAAAAGTAGAGGTCCTTGAAGTAGACCATCGAGTAATTTTCAAACTTTTCGTTGTAGTGTACGGGCGCCTATCGTATCTTATCTCCACATTGTTAATTTGAATGTGCATGATATTCCGTCTCAGACTTTCAGTTTCACCACTACCACTTCCATCTTGTCTATCGTTCAACACATCAAATGCCGTATCTAAACTGACAATTCCAGACAATTTCTAACAAGATAAAATTGTCTCATCTCATGTAAATTGCATGTTGACGTATAAAAGCATCGAATGACTCACTTACACAGCTCTTTTAATTCAGCATCTAAATCGCGATTCTATTCACCATCTCTTTTCTCTTTCAAGATGTCTAATATCACAACTACTCTGGGAGCTGCTGTGCCTCCTTTCACTCCCCATGCGATCTCAGTATCATTACCGACATGGGAAGATAACGTAGGATACGAGCAAGGAGACAAACGGGTTGTTGATGTTATGGTTTCTGGCTATCCTCGATTTTTTATCGCATTGAATATACAGAGGGTGAGCGTCTCTCCACATTGTTCTTACCTGCTTTGCTCAGTCATTTTGTATAGCTTGCTCGTATTTGCGAGAAGAAATTCGGTTTAAACGGAGAACGCTGCCTGCTTGTCCCAACTCGCTTGATCGCTAATCAGTGCAGAACGTTCATGGTAGAGAGGTCTTCGAAAGAAGGATCTCCAGTACCCGTCCGTCTCGTACAATTCGTGATTTGCCCCGAAGACAACGATCTAGAAGGAACATGCGCTGAACTGCACGTCGTACTTTTCCCCGCGGACGCTTTCCCCTTGGCTAAGCAATTTTGGCAACACACTGGTCTTGGGATTACAAGCCGTCTAGCAGATAGATGCCTCTCCATGATCCCGGAAGCTTCTAAACCATCTTCCCCTTCTCCCTCCCGTGCTCCTCCTTCCAAAGCCAGCAACAGACATTATTCTGCAAAAAATTCGCGTACTTCACTCCCACCATCTCCTCCAGAAGACTCATCTACAGCGGATACTTTTGGTAGTGACCTCAAGACTTACGTAGAAGAAAGATATGGTCGTAATCTGCCTCTAGAAGCTGCTGCTGCCGGAAAGCGAGCTATGCGCCGGCGGATCGCAGGTGTTCTACTCCGCGACTCTCCCAGTGATTGGTCGATAGCAGGTGGAAGAGATGCCAAGCTTGGCCCTAGTACGAGAGGAATCAAGGAGGTTACAGAAGACGATGTTTTCTTATATCCTACTGGGATGTCGACCGTCTGGAGTGCACATCAGCTAGCTTTGGCTACCCGACCGTTGGCCAAAAGCGTATGCTTCGGGTAAGCATGTTTTGTCTCGACGATTGACTGGCTGTCATCTAATACTGATGTCATGGATAGTTTTCCTTATACTGATACCCTCAAGATTTTAGAGAAATGGGGCCCCGGTTGTCATTTCTTCGGTAATGGAACAGATGAAGATTTAGATAAACTGGAACGTATGCTAGAGGAAGAATCGCAGAAAGATCCTTCCAAGCCACCAATCCTCGCTCTCTTTACTGAGTTTCCTTCTAATCCTTTGCTTCGGTGTGCGGATATGTCTCGATTGCACAAGCTCGCAGACAAGTACGACTTCTTGATTGTGGTGGATGAAACCATTGGCAACTTTGTCAATGTCGAAGTCCTGCCGTATGCCGATGTGGTGGTCAGTAGTTTATCCAAGGTTTTCAGTGGTGACTCCAATGTTATGGGTGGAAGGTATGCTTCTCTATAATCTCCTTTTATTGTCCCCTAAATTTATGTCTGTTGTATAGCTTGGTTCTCAACCCGAAGGGTCGACATTATCTCGAACTCAAATCACACATGATCAATTTCTACGAAGATTCATACTACGCTGAAGATGCCATCTACATGGAACGCAATTCTCGCGATTTCCGTCGCAGGATCAAAGTTATAGATGGTAACACAGAAGCTGTCTGTGATTTCTTACACTCCCACTCTCTCATGTCAACCAATACGAATCCTGCAACATTACCTCCCAACTCGCGATTCGTCATCAAAGAAGTATTTTATCCAAAGTATACCACAGCAGAACACTTCAACAGGTGTCGAACAGAAGGTGGCGGTTACGGCGGCCTGTTTTCTCTAATCTTCACAACATCGATTGCGGCTCGGGAGTTTTTCAACGCACTACCATGCAATAAAGGCCCAAGTCTTGGGACTAACTTCACATTGGCTTGTCCGTATACAATCCTGGGTCATTACGCTGAGCTGGATTGGGCTGCTAGATATGGAGTCGAGGAGAGTTTGGTGAGGGTTAGTGTTGGCATGGAGGATAAACATCTATTGTTGCAAGGTTTTGTCAAAGCCCTTCATGCTGCTGAGCAGCAATAAAGAACGTCCCTCGCGTATAAATAGCAGGCAAACGGCGACAATTACCATTACGTTGATTCTACCGCTGGTTCAACCCCTTCAGGTTAGAATCTTGCTTCATGACATTATGTTGACTACACATCTTAATGCGTCCTCTTAATTCATTTCAACATGTATGTAGTAAAGTCATATCACAACCACAATGTAACAGCACCTTTTTACAAATAATACAATATCAACGCATCAAAAAAAAACTTATTGGCATAGAGGTTCAGTAGACGCAAAGTTACACTGAATCTCCAGATTCAAATCCTCCAAGTAATCTGTCAAACACGATTGCACAAATCCGTCAGTGCGTCTAGAGCTTGATGAGAGTTAATTCTTTCCGAGGGTTCTTGAGCCCAACATTTCTGCGCAAGCTCCCATAAATCAACTTGAATGAGAGGACCATTCTGATCTCCAAACAAAGTTGGCCTACGAGGTCGTCCATTACGATCTGTGACAAAATAACGCACTTGATGATCTAAAGGATGACTATTACGGAAAGGAGCTTCTAGAGTGAACAACTAGATATATACCTAGGGTAAGTGATAATAGTGAAGACCTCTGTTGAACAAACTGACCTCCACAATAACACATCCAAACGAATACATATCACTTTCTGGAGTAGGTCGCCAATCTCTATCTTCTCGTTCTGCAATAAGAAGTTCTGGTGCCATCCATCGTGAGTTACCACCTCTTATAGAATCCCAAGGTCCTATTTTAGAAGCGAATGCAGCAAGTCCGAAGTCAGCAAGACGAACGCTATAGTCTGAATCGATCAGAATATTTAGCTAGAGTAGTTGTACATCCGTTCGATAAGTATAAACATTCGTTTGTGCGAACAGGATGTAACACTCACTCCTCGTAGATCGGCATGAACAATGCCTTGATCATGTAGATAAGCCAATCCCTGGGCAATTTCTTGCAACTATTTGAAGTGAATATCAAGTCTCTCGTTAATGAATGTATCGGAAGAAAGCCCAGTGATACTCACCCATCTAATAACACGAAAATAAAACTTCTCTTTTGTAAATCCCCACTGTCTTCTCACAATGTCGATCGTATGAATGATATTCTGGTGCTCCATCCAAGGGAGAACCATGCTTAAATGTCCCTTGAACGTTGTCCGATCAATCCCATAGAACGGAAGTACATGCCGATGCATCAGATTCTTCCATAGTAAAGCTTCATGATAAAACGACTTACGTTTCCATCAGGCTAACTTTATTCAGGAGAATAATAATGAAAAACGCACCCGCTCCAGTTCTCTCCTCTCAGAATCTCTTATACCAGCAACAAATCTAACTTTCTTCAGAGCCACGTCCCTTCCCTGTAATTTGGCCGACCAAATATCAGCGAATCCTCCATTTCCCTTGCTTTCTGTCTCCAAGTTTTGAACATCTGTTACGAATATATGTGTGGGGAGTTGGCCCGAGCTGATGGCAAGTTGAAGGACTATGTTACTGAGTCGAGTTCGGATGGGTACAAGCAATGGTTGTTCAGTCCAAATATATTCCGTATCGAGGATCTTTGCAATCATTAGGAATTTCCAGTGTAATGGCATTCAGGACATATAGACGTACTTCTTGTAAATCATCCAAAAATTCCAAGGCTGCTTCTCCCTTGAGAGAAATAATCTCATTTCGATTTGCATCCGACTGAAGTGCACGAAGGACACGATGAGACAAGGTAGGGAATTTATCCTTACTACAAAATGTTCGTATCTTGTTTATTAAGCGTGTTATTGCGAGGCAATCTCGATTACAAGTCAGAGGGTTTTCCTTTGGACTACCGTTTGGATTGTGCAATATACACACCTAGAGTAGGGTAGAGTAAAACAAGTGAGCCTCAAGCTTGAGTAGTAGAAAATTGTATGGAGTATGAAGGAAGAGCGCCTCACTTCTTTTCCGATGAACCTGTCAGTGATAGCAACAGGTTTTGGAAGAGGAAGGATATCCCACTCGAAATCAGTACAAGCATTCGACTCGGAAGGAGTCGCTGGTAGTAGATGCTGATCACTTGTGGTGATCGAGGTCGTGTTATCCGCAACCGGTGAATCAAACGACATAGTATAATCTGATATAGGACCAGTGTGGAGATATTCTTCAGTCGGACTGTCATATATCATGCTGCTATCGTCATTGGAGAGAGGTGTACGGTTTTCTCGTCTCCGGTCTCCTGAGTCCTCGTTTGGTGCAGGGTATGAAAGTTCCGGTTGGACAATGGGTGAAATTGTTGATGATTGTTTGAGGATTGATGACGGTGTGATGATTGAGTTGTCTGTATCTCCTGGTGTCGCTGATATTATCGAGACATTGATCGTTGGTTTCGCCAGAAAGCCACTGGAATTGGGTTCATCCAAGATTATGACATTTATTGGACAAACGGCATCTGAGTTGTAGACAATAATCTCCTCGTGTTTGAAGTCTATCCCGGGAAGGGCACATATTGAATGAAAACCCTTCGGAGGTTGGGTCAATTGAGGATTGGCTTTATGTGTCCTAGATGCCTTTCCGATCGCAACCTCGAAAATGATAATCGTATTCGGTGGTAAGCCATAGCGATTCGTGTGACAATCAATTGCGCCTGGTATTGAAAATATGTAAGAATAAAATCGAAAACCTCACATATAATGTACTGGCCTTTCACGGAAGTTTGGAAGTATAACCCAGGGCCAAGCCTGTGTATCGTTATGCAAATTGCATAATCTGATATAATTAGAATACCTACGGTCTATACGATGGAAAGGCTTCGAATCAAATCAGAATTCGAGTTTGCACCAGTACAAGACTTGTATTGAAGACTCACCCCCGAGTTTCGTGTCATGTTGACCGCATAGAAGAGAGCAGAAAGTACAATCCTCATCAATGCATGGAACTGCCACAGTCCCGTATGCGCATTTCTTCACGGTTGAAATGAAAACTTTCCTCAGATCTGAAGTCGCAGCGTTGATTTTCTCTCTAAATGGCTTATAACGGTTAGTGGTAGATCAATGCATGGATATGGAGTACGAGTGCTTACCGATATTGATTGTAAGCACGAATTTGCGTAAGATCATGAACGGAATACAGTTGCCGTACTGATTTACATCCTCGAAGTATTTCTGTCACTAAGTACATGGATGATCGATGAATATTGAATAATCGAGTCCGTCGAAAACAGATCAGGATACGAAACTGAGGCTCACCTGAACAGTATGAGTCACTTGTAGAAATAATGGGTTGAAGAACGTTTCGGTCCATGCATGAATATAGACTTCAAATGAATGAATGAACGAATGCAGATGTTATTTTCCTTGAATTTATATATATTGCCCAATACTAGTTACAGTACCTTCAAAATTTTAGTATAAAAAGTGACAACTCGAAAAAGATGGATTTGAAGCTTCGATATCAATCGCTGATGTGGAAGACACTATCGACGATGTATGCAATGTTGAATGTGGCAAAGTTAAGGTAGACGAGGAGGATGAGATGTAGCGAATTTGGACGTGACAATCATGATGGCCTGCCATCGTGACTCGGACAGCAGGATCTCTATATCACCGTGACCTAGTGACAAGAGTTGTAGTCACGTTGGGCCGGGGGGCCACTTGGGTCACTAAGATCGCCACATTGGAAAAAACTGCATTGTTGAATTCTGTCAAAAATTATTGATTGGAAGTGTAAGCCACTTTAAAAAATTCTACACTCTAGTAGAGTACTCGCAAATAAAGTTACTAGTGGTCACAGCTCTCCAGGCCACCGCCCTGTCCATACAGATGGGAGAACGGTTACCTCTTTCACCGACCAAGCATGCTCGTATCCATCAAGACTCTTCAACCATGTCTCTCTAGCATCTTCCACATCATACATAGACTCGGAATCCCAATAACATGGGGATGGCTTATAAAGCGGGTATTGTAGAATCACCAGCCTGTTACCTGCACCCCGCGACAGCTGCGACCCAAGTCGCTCAAGGCGTTGCATGACTGGTGTAACAATACATCCAGAACAACAACCATTGCCAAGTCTGGTTCTGAATCGAGTAGTCTGTCCGATGATGATTTGTTGTAACGAAGATGGGAAGGTATTGCCAAGTTTCGAGATGTCAACCGGTGTAGTATCCGCGGGTGATGAAGCGAGAGGTTCCACGCTCGAGGAAAAAATTTCCAGAGCATCCAACAATCCATCGACATGTTCAACCGTATTGTCGATTCCAGACAAACGTAAATGGGAGATATTAGGCGCAATCATATACAGAAAATCCGGGAATTTGTCAGGAAAGGTTTTCGCTCGAATAAGGTGTAAACGTCGAAGTCGTGGAGTACTGCTCGTGAGAGCGAATATCTGGTCGACAGGGACTCCGTAAACGGTCAAATCCACCAATGCTGAGAGAGAATTGGAGATGAGATTGGGATACGAACGATGAGGTTCGCGATTCGATTGGAAGAAAATGGTCAGTGATTGTAGATGCGATTCTATCGTGCCTAGCACTCTCGTGAGTGAGCAATGAAAGCCAGTCTCGTCGTCGATTGTCATGGGAGACTCGGAAATGCATTCGTTCGGATTTGCCTGTCTTGATCGGCACCATGGATGATTGGATACGAAGAGAGACCTAACATTCGCATAATGTCCATTTTTCCTGTATCTTTTCTGGAGTATATCGTCAAATGCACATAACTGACTGTTCCCAGAGACAGAAACGTATTCAAGATCAAATAGTTGTGCGACTTCATGGAAGTAACGACAAACTAGGGAGAGTGAACGAGCTGTAGATCCATTGTCTGTGCATGCGAAGGAGAATATCTGTTGGATGATTTCAAAGGGGCAATTATCCATGAGAAATGTATAAGATCGTGCTCACTTTCTGAGTTTATATAGGCCATAGAACACTGAAACTCCTGTATGAGGGCTGGAACATACATTAGGAGAGTTGGATAAACCCCCGATCAGAATTTCCTGCTCGAATACTACTATAGAATCCTTGTCGACTAGTACTACAATGCCAGGAGTTGAGAGGGGTGCCCTTACCTATGCGAGTTATCCGAGACGAACACCGACTCCTCGATCGCTCTGTCCTGGTCTCAGGTGAGGATCAAACGAAACGCAGTAGAGGAAGCAAATTGGTCGAGCCTTCGCACGCATGAACTGAATTTTGCTTCCGCCAGTACCAGCAAACGTTAGCAGCTTTCGAATACGATAGACGTTCAAAACATATATCGACAGTGAGGATCGCGTCTGAGCAAAGTCAGAACAACGCGCGCCCTTGTCACTGCTCAACTTCGTTCAATGAAGTTTGCCATTACTATTAGTCAAAATGTAGTATCTTTACTTGTACATTCGTACAAACAACATCCACTACTCGAATACACAAAATCCCTGAGCCAGATGGAAAAATTTAATAACACAAAACTGTACCGTAATAATATCTTATTCCTATCATCTTGAGCCCTTCTCAGACGGCCCTTCTTCTAAATCTTTAGATACCTCTTCCACACCAAGTTCATCAAATCTCTCAACCGTTGAAACCTGATGACTGTTCATGCTGGTTTCCGCCGGTATCTTCATCTCCACATCCGAGATACTCGTATTCCCTTGAGGAATAAGACCTATAGACAACGGATCGTTGATCCATCGCTCGATAGGAACATGGATATCGTTATTATTGTTGTGATGATTGTTTCGACCAGTTGTTGAACGAGCTGTAGATGACGAAGTATCTTCCCCTTCATCTTCATCGGCATGGTCAGTGCGATATTCGATTGGGCCACCTATAGTTCCGAATATGACTTCTGCTACATCGGCTGCTCGGAATGAACTTAGATTGGTGGCTGTTGTTGTGTTTGGATCCCCTCCTCGTCGGGTTGTTGAATCGGTTGTGACAGTTGAGATTCCGCGGAGGTTGAGCATTAGTCGAGAGATAAGGATTGATGTCATTCTATAGGATATTAAATCATTACTGTCAGCATGAGAGGATTGGGAGACTTACGCAGTACCGAACGTAGGGATTGGGTTGAATGTCTGAAAGTATCAGTAAGTTGACTTGTTTGATTCGTTGTTCATGGGTTGATAAACTCACCGGCCCGCTGAAATCCAAAATAATCGCGAGTACATTTAAAATAAGTAGAATGCTTGAAATCCGTCGATGAGGATTCTCCGATTCCAATATCACGACGCGAAAACTTACAGGAAGTACATCGTTCCTACAGACAAGAAATATTGATTCAGAATAGGAAGATTGAGTTAGAGATTGAGGAAATTGAACGTACCATCCCTGACCAAAAGTCTGAACATGTTGGTCCGAACTCCGGACTGGATCGCCTCTCGTCGGAGCTGGTACGTTTTTGCCCATGTAGCTAGCAAAACTACAAGGTCGGCGGCGATAGATAATGTTCTTGTAGCGATAGCAACTTGCAACCTGTTGTTTCAATTTACAGTGCCTTGAAATTAATGCTTTATAACTCACAACTACGTATTGGGTGCATGTCAGTTTCAGTTATTATTTTCGAAACCGAGACTCACTTTTGAAGTTTTTGACCATGAACTACCTCCGTCAAGTGCGACAAGCAGATGTGAACTTCAGTATCGATGGGTCCTCCGACGAAGCGCAAGATTGTGACACGATACTAGATTAAATCATTGTAAGGAGTAAAATATTTGAATAAAAGACGTCTGAAGACATATGGACGGATGGACTCACGAGGTTGAGAAGTGCAACAGATAATCCAACACATAATACGAAAAAGGACATCACCCAGCGACTGGATCCCCAGAATCCCCAGATAGCCCACACACGAAGTGCGCCAAAGACTGGTATGCGCTGTGTCAGAATGGCTTGTACGGATATGAATGAACCCTGGAAAGTGTACTAACATGCTGCGGCAGTCATAGAAACGATCAGTGAAATATTGTACCAGTCGTAGCTGATGCTACACCTGCAGAAAAGACGTACCAGGCTTCAATTTGAGGGTACAATACGGAGATTAAACAGAACACATACCTCTGTAGTTGGTTCGTTGAAATTTCCCAATCTCAAATCGTAAAAAAAAATTAGAAACTCACATGTGGAGTATCAGGTGCCCAACTTGTCAATGCACCAGTGAAAAATCTTGCGGCAGCAGAATAACGATTTATGAGAAACAAAATTTTTGCTCCGGTCCACCTTTGTGACCATATCCGTTGTACTTCTTGGTCGAAAGAAATCATGATATCATACATAACGAGGACTATAAATGAACACAAAGAAGTATGAGAACCACGTTCAATATAAGTATTAAACGATAAAAATGACGATAATTACCATCCGAACTGACTTGGAAGAAATTGGCAGTACGACTGAAAATAAAGCATTTAAGATGATAGGTTCAAGATATATTAGAAAGTACGCACATTGTGCTGAGCACCGAAGGCGGTGGAGTTGGGGAACTCATTTTTTGGTTATTGTCAACGTGAGACGACCTTCATTCACGAGGTGGAAAGATGCTGCGTTGTCTCACATGGGTGCGAGAAGGAAGCTGGGATTCTTATACTTCGCGAATCTTGAACATCATGCCAAGTATATCCTGGAAGTCTGATCGACAGTAAACAGCCTCCGGGCCGCTCATTTTGGTTGCCCCTTCAACAAGTTCAAAATCTGGTCAAAGTTGAAGAGAAACTGCAACGTTCAGTAGCGTCCATTCCTCTGATCATAAATATTGCCCGACAGTATGCAGCTGTCCAACCAAGACTTGAAAATACGAAAATACTGACATCGCTTAGAGACTACCTCTTAACAGCGAAAAACTCCCGACTTTGAGGTTGCTGGGAGCGCTGAGTTTGGAGGGATCAGACTTTGTGTCGCTGTCAACTTGAAAAGAGGAGATACCCACCTAAAATTAGATATTACCTCCTTTCTATGTACCTGAAACTCTTCGTTGTTGTTCGACAGGTTTTCCAGGTCAATCATGGAGACATGTCGTCCGACGACAGGCCATGGGGATTTTCCGCGGTATTTAGTACACCAATTGAGTATCTCAATCCCATCCTATCGAGGTAGAAGAGCCAATCGTGCATCTGCATCATTGATAGTATGTTTTGCCTAAAAAACAAATTGATTATAGGAAAATCATGCTTGTAGTGTACACACCGTCGTGTTGTCTCGAAGAGTGAAGAGCGAGAACACGCACGTCAAAGCTAAACGGTGCAGATGCAATTTATCATTGAAATCTCCCTGAGCTGAACGCGCTGAACGTTCTGAACCATGTTGTCTCAATTGCGAGTCGTCGTAAGCTTGGGAACTTGATCATGATGCAGCTTCAAGGAATAGTCAAACTGGCCATATGATTGGTTCCTTGGGGAATGATGTGATATATCATTCAGATTTACAATGTGGTCCGTTTACTATGGACCTTGACATAACAATGTAGGATATAAACACTACGATTCGAAGCAGCATGTAAGTGAGAGCGGTCGACTGTTGGACGTGAAGAACAGTCAAATGATGCACTCACCATTCACAAAAAAACCAGCAGGAAGCTCCAAATGTGATATATGAATTAATAATAGCGTCTGAATTCCAGAAAGTCCCAAACATTGACATCTCTCGGAATGCCGAATTCAATAATCTTCCTCCTCTACAATCCCTTGAACACATCCTCGATCACTTCTTTCTGTTGAGCAGAGTAGATCTTAGCAATCCCAGGCGCAGGAACAGAATCTTCCTTTCTCCCCCTATACTCTACCACCCATCGATTTCCACTTCCAGATCCAAGCTTCTTCAAAACTTCGTTGATTCTCGGGGCGACATGAGTATAAGCACCCTGATTCTTCGGTTCTTCTTGTAGCCAAACAAATACTTTTGTTTGAGGATATCCCTCCAGAATTTGTCGAAGATTGACGAATGGGAATGGACAAAGTTCCTCAATACGGATGAACGCAACACGTTCAGCGATAGAGCGATCTGGAAGAGCTTCTCTGGCTTTAATCAAGTCGTAATAAATTTTGCCAGTTAACAGGACTATACGTTCCACCTTATCCTTTGAAGTGATGAATGGATCGGCCAATGCGGGAGAGAACTTGGTTCCGGGCTCCATATCTACAAGAGTAGAGCTCGCTGCCTGAATAGCGCGAGTCATTGATTGATATGAACATGGTCACACTGTTGGAATTGGGACTTACTGGAAGGCGAAGCAACGCTTTCGGACCTGCTACAATCAAAGGTTTACGGTAATTCCTCTTCATTTGTCTCCTTAACAGATGGAAATATTGTGCGGGTGTGGTAGGGAACACGACATGCATATTGGGGTTCGCCTCAGCACCGTCTTCAGGATAAGCATACCGATCATTTGTGAGCTACAAGTTACAACAGAAAGTATTACTTAGCAGACTGACGAGGATGTTCAGAGCTAAACCTAGCACTCACCTGTAACATTCTCTCAAAGCGTGAAGAGGAGTGTTCAGGTCCAGCGCCATCAAGGCTGAGAGGATAATTAGTATCATTCATTTGGGAATGGCAATAAAGAAAAAGTACCCATGGGGTAGTAAGAGAACGATTCCACTCTGTTTCAACCATTTCGCTGAAGAAAGGGGGAATCATCAGCGAAATTTCTGTAATGCCTTACACCGAATTTAGATACGTACTCTCGGCGGAGCTAATGAATGTATCAATGATAACCTTGAGATCGTAGGAGCAAGAACCAAAACAAGTCAGCATTTCGAAAAATTAGAGTGTAGTGTCAACCAACATACCTGAGCACCGTTGAAGAAGTCGCCGAACTATGCCCACAAACAAACACGATTATATGTGGTCAAAATTAACATCATATCGACAATGTCATACAAACTCACCTGAGCCTCCCAGATGGGCAAAATCGTTGGTTTCTCCCAACTGACACCATATTCGAACTAAGATTATCATCAGTTTCTTTTCAATGTTGCATTCTATGAGTACGAGATAACAACGTACGCCAAGGACTGCCATCTCGCTGAGAGAACCTAGCCAAAAGTGAGCGTATTAGTGATAGGCATGCATCAGATGATATCAAAGTAATCATACTATTCGCTAATTCCAGACGGCCTTCAGTATCGAGTGCTGCATTCAAAGGTACAATGACCTTTTCTGTCCGTTGATCTACCAACATTGCATGTCTAATAGACAAAGTTACTTATTCTGGCAAAGTGAAAGACTAACGATACAGCAAAAGACAAACCTTTGACTGAAGGTTCCACGACCGACATCTTGACCCGAGATACGTACATCATAGCCTTCGAGCATAAGGGATCCGAAAGCAAGAGCCTGAAACGATGTAATGAGTTGCAGAAATCCGAAGTGGTTTCCGATCAAGGAACATACCTCAGCAGTTGCCCAATCGACATTCTTGCCCGCTTCGATACTCTTGTTCCTACTATTGACATGTCGATGTAATCTTGGATGAATTTCCTGCCAAGGAGAATCTCAAATATTAGCCAACAGCAGTATTTGCCAGAACGGAGAAGAAACCTCACAAATCCTTCGGGAACAGTTGTGCTGGCTTTTCCGACATTCTTCAAGACACTGTTGTCGATTCCAGTCTCTGGGTCTCTGATTGCATCCGAACTCGCAGGCCAAACCAAACCTTTCCATTGCTTTTCGAGCATGCAAGGTTTAGGGGTATACGATTCTGCCTTTGAGAGTTCCTCGTTGAGATAGGTCTTGTACGAAGATCGAAGCGAAGAAGCCGATTCCGGAGTGAGTATGTCCTCGTTCTGAAGACAAATTTAAAACGAGCACAGTTGAAGTCATGCAGGGAGAACGTACGATGAGTTGTTCCTCGTATAGAGAAGGAACTGAGCGACGTGAACGAATCTTCTCATACATGAGCGGTTGGGTGAAAGCAGGCTCGTCAAGTTCGTTGTGACCCCTACAGTTCATAAATTCCTGCATAAGATGGGTGATCCCGCAAAGACCACTCACCAACGACGATACACGATTAAATCGATAATGACATCCTTGGGGCAGAGGATAAGCGAATTAAATTAATGGCGCAACATGTAAAATACCTTGCGGAAATAGTTCCTGTATTTGAACGCAACGTCAATGGCACGAGCGACATCTACCAAATGACTGTGAGTGAGATACGTTCGACAGAAAGTGATGGTCATGGTACCTTCCGGGTAATCGCCATTGACATGAAGCACCGGTGCGTTGATCATCTTGCCAATATCCGAACAGTATAGAGAAGAGCGAGAACCAGAGGCCGGTGTGGTGTAACCGATACTATTGCTGTAGTAAATGGAAAGTTACATTAGTTGTCCGTGAACATGAATATGTGTGATTGAAGAACATACTTGACCACGATGTGAACACTACCGCCAACAGTGTAATGAGGGAGATTGCCTAAATGAGGGGACCCTCAATCAGTATGAACGTTCAACGACTAATCATATGACCACATACTCAAGCTGAGACCTTCCATGACAACACCTTGACCAGTGAAACTAGAATCGCCATGCAACTGAACACACATCACTTTATCACCGGGGAAACATTCTGAAGGATCAATTGAAAGCGTCTTCAATAAGGAAAACTGTTTGGCGCGAGTCTTTCCTAGAGCGACGGGGTTGACTGCTTCAAGGTGCGAAGGGTTCGGAAGCAACGAGACCTTGATGGGTTGCGAAGCTCCTTCGTACTTGAGATAAGGAGAGGATACTATGGATGTATCTGGTAAGTAAGATCGAATATCACGAGTCCCCTAACCGGGCTAACCAAGATGACTGATAACATCCCCACTCGCACCGAGCTCTTCTGGTACTTCAAAACCGCCTTTAATCTTATGGAAAAGAGCCTGAGGAGGGTATTGGAGTAAACCGGTCAATAAGTTCAGACGGCCACGGTGAGGCATTCCGAGGAGAACATGCTCGACACCGGCTATGGAGAGATTGAGTCAGTTAATGAGTACTCTGCAATCTGTTTGGTCTGACCTTCAGCGGCGACACGGAACAATGCATCAAGAGCTGGCAGCATAGATTCTCCACCTTCTAAGCCGTAACGCTTCAGGTTTGGAAACTTGAGCTGTAGGAATTGATCAAAAGTTTCACTATTAACCAACAAGCCGTGTATTCTCTCTTTATCCTGTTTAGAATGTTGAGAGGGGGAAAGAGACTGGGACTCGAGTAAGTGTGAGAACCACAAACGTTCCGTCTTCGATGGAGAGTGCATATACTCGTATGCAATGCGTCCTACATAGATTGACCGAAGGTGACTTGTGATGTCCTTGAGACTCCAGTCCTCCCTCTGCTCCGTGTCAACGCCGACGGGGTTCGTCCAGATTATTCCATTGACATCGTATTTCTGGTCCGGCTCTGTAAGACCGTAGCGTGAAGGATCAAGTGCGGCGACTTCTTCGCGCTGAAGAAGGTCTAAGGGGTCAATTCGAGCAGCCCTATGACCATGTGTACGCAATGAATCCACATAGCGCAGCAACGGTGCATTTGTTATGCGATTCTGCAGTTGTGTGTGGCTGTCTAGACATGGATGAGTCGACTCCAGCATATTAAAGATTTGTGGTACTCACAATCTGGCAAGGAGAATTTCCGTGCTTCTCTATAACCGTATGAATGGTCATGGTACGACCTAACACACCTCCTTCTGATGAATATCTTCGACATCCAACCTGTAATCATGTTGCTCAAACGTTGGACGACATATGCTACGTCGATGAAGCTAGAGATGGGGGCGGGGAAGAAAGCATGATTCTTCTCATTTGCTTTAATAAATAGGTAGATGCGGACCAATGTGCATTGTGCAAACGCTTTGGCGCTCGAACGCGACGGCCGGAACACATCACATGATTGCGAATTTACGTATTGTATCACGTGGACTGCCACTTTGAATTTCAATGTTTGATTTTCGAAATGTTTGGCAACTTTCAAAGTTGAACGTTGAACGTTGAACTTGCAGTTGAAACCTTAACTGACTCTTCAAGCTTCAAAATTCACGGCTTGAAGCTTGATATCAGACAATACTCATCCTAGTTTCTCGTTATGTTCAAGGGAATTAATCCATTGAGATTTACGGGCACTTCAAGTACTGGCCTCGGGCCTTTCTTATCGCAAGGTGATATCGGTATAAGCAATCCTTGGGCGCACGGTGCACCCTCGACGATAAGCGTAAATTGTTCGAGTCACAATGACTTCATCAAGACGTTTCCCATAGAAAAGAAAAGAGACGAGGGCGGTTCAGATACGTACGGGCTCTACGGTATCTCTTGAGAAACATCACAAGCATCGCGCAGGACAGTCTTCTGCGATGGAGGGTTCGGCCTGCAATCCAAGCCGTATAGAACAGACTATTATACAACATTTGTTTGGGTTATTTCCTGCTAGAGAAATAGAAGAGAGTAAACATACGTGTCTACATGAAGATGAAGACTACAGACTAGGAACTTACCCCACGTAATTCAACAGGAGATATGTTGTCGGCATCTGAATCGTAGACAAATCCGACTTCGAGGTCGATATCATCCAGAACGTCTGGAGTCTGGGAAGCATCAAGCCCAGCCGCTAGCGGATCGTCAGACGTCTCGTCTACAGGTTCAATTTCGTCCCAATTACTCAGGTCCAGTTCCAACCTTGCGTCATGGCTATTTTCAAGCTCGAGTGGTGCTCCTAAGTTGCCTACGATGAAAGATACTTGAGAATCGCTTGGGAGTTTGACATCTCGAAGATTGAGCATGAACCGAGACACGAGAATCGATGACATACTGAATGAACGTTAGATTGAGAACAAGTACGAAATATGTGGGTACATACACTTCGGTTATGGCAGGGATAGAACTGAAAGCCTTTCGAACGATAAATTAGAACAAATAGGCAATGAATGATCATGAGGAAGTGGTTACTTACATTGAATTGAATCGTGGTGACGTTCAGAGCAAACAGGAGCCTGCAACGCATTTAATAATAAACGACATTCAAGATATTGCCCAGACCTACACAAAATATACAGTTCCGTCTCTGAGTAGGAGATCGTTTGAGGATACATTTCTCATGATCCTTTTGTGTTTCAAATCTCGCCATTCTCGCCACAGTGTGAATGTCTTTACCCAGGTAAGGATTAAGATGAGAGCATTGTAGACGATTGCAAAGACACGATAAAAGATGTTTACTTCAGAGGAGAGTTAGTGCGCATGAAAATGGGTCAAATTATGCATCTTACAACTGTGAGGTTAATCTTATTAGCCAACGGTGGTTGAAAGACATCAACAGGAAGCTTACAAAGGGCCAGCTCGAAAAGGTTTGACATTCGCTGCACACCCAACGAACGGTGCGGGAGCAGCACGACAAGTCATTACTGAATAGTAATACTATATGTATATCCTCATCCGATTAGCAATGTGAGAAATCCTGTATGAGAGGAAGATACTTGCAATATTGATGATCGGTACAACTAGGCCAGGAATGAGGACTACTACGAAGACTTTCCGACTGCACATCCAAATCGCGTACAGTCTCAGGGACATCAAGACTTTGAAAACATCAGCGTGAAAACTCTGAGTTATTCGGTAAAAAGTACTTGCTAACTATTGTAAGTTGCAGCGTAATGGCCAATGCTTGATTCAGGCGTAGTATCGAATTACATCTACATAGAAATAGGTTGAAATCAGTGCCATGAGCCGACAGCTTTGGAAGGAGGTGTAGCATACATCTATCGGAAATTTCAGCAGGGCCATTTAGGGTAAGGCAAGGACACACACACCGTATCCGCGGTTTGCCTTGTATGTTCTTGGAGTGAAAAGAGATTGATTAGCATGAGAGTACGGTTCACCAGGGTCCCGTATCGGTTCACAAAGAACAACACAGTCGCTCCAGTAGGTTTCCTCCTCCAGATACACCGAATTTCGCTCGACAAAGTTAATGAAAGATCGTAATAAAGGAGAGCTGAAAGAAGATGTCATGAAGTGAGATTTTCAATGGAAGATATCATCCATACCCGTGGCAGCTACACCGCAGAAGTTGGCCAAGAACCTGAGTATGCGCACATAAATCGGAGATCGTCAGCGTGCACACACCCGCGAAATTGAATTTATAAATCATACTACTCACATCTGATCGGCTTGAGTCGACAATACCGCAGTATGAAAAGCATTCTTGGAATTGAACTTGGCATTTGTGATGTTTCTGAGGTTGGGCTCGAACATTATAGCAACAGGCCAGCTGAAGGTACAAGAATCCACGCAGTAGGGAGACAAGCTGCAGCCAGGCAGACGGGGTGAAACAACCGCAAGCTGGACAGTATATATGGAACGCTTGATTGCACGTTGACTTTCAGGGTCTTTTGAGTATACATGGATCATCAGTTTCCAATGTTTGGTGCGTTCACAGCACAGGACTCGCTCCAAAGCATCATTGGTTCCGAAGTGACGACTGCGCGATAAAGCAGATACAGATCCCATTAGCTGAAGTCAAATAGCGGTGCTGAGCATCCTCGGTCTGAAACTCAATGGACTATCAGATCAGTTTGTCCTTCACTGAATTGAGGCAGACTCACCTAGAAGGGGACTGTATCTTCGCTTTGTCAGGAGCACGATCATATAAATCCCTTGATATAAGAATGCCAACAGATATAGGTTGTGTTCACCGGACATGTTGCAAGCACCGATTGTAATGATTGGCGTTGAACATTGAGCTTTGATGATGGAGGGCTGTGATCTGTATCGTTGTCATGATCCTGGATAAATATACATTACTTACTGTAAGTTACATTCTCAATAAAAAAAGCCCGCTATAAAGTATATATAGCTCCCTGCGAATGCACAATCAAGGGGCCACGTAGTGACATAGTGCACTACGACTGAAGGATGGCATAATCGTCCGCTGGCATTTTAATACCGTGAGTCTATTGAAATGCCAGTATTGAACGTCCTGTAGCTGAACAATCAATGTCATATAAAATCAAACGATGAGACTTGAAAAGACAATCTAGTCGCAACTGGTTTAGCAGGAGAAGGATGAAGATATGGCGGCCGCCGGTGATCAAACTTGGTATAATAAAGTAGCAGTGCACTGTTGTCAACACGCTATCGTATATAATTAGTCACCAGTGCGGTGATACATGAATTCCGCCTTAATGAACATTAGAACTGTCAAAATTTGAGGTGCAAAATACGACATTCATTGTCGAGTAGAACCTGGACAATTATTTCAGACCAAGTTGAATGCAGGCTCTCAGAAAAAATCTGGTGCGAGTGGGATTTGAACCCACGCCTGGATACCCAGATGAGAAGACCCGATTGAACAGGCAAGCTTTCGCTTGAGTCACACGCCTTGGACCGCTCGGCCATCGCACCTTATTAAGACCTCGCTAAAAATACATCATGACCGCTTCACAATTGCTGCACGTGATGTCTGCTCACGTGGATTTACCACGTCAGTTCGCGAGATAATTCACGTTTCCATCCTTCATTCTGCACCTTTAAAAGCCTTTACGACGCTTGTTATCTTTATACCGCTGGAACTTGGTCCTAGAAATGCTGAACTTTGAGGACGTCGAGGAGCGAGATGGTGAGAAATGTTCCATCTATTCCACAAGTTTTAATGCTAACTGAAGGTGCTCAGGTGTTCGTTTATCTTGGAATGTCTGGCCATCTTCAAGGATAGAGGCGACACGAACTGTGGTCCCTATCTCAGCTCTATACACGCCGTTAAAGCAACGTGAAGATTTACCACCCGTTCTGTATGAACCCGTGACCTGCAAACCTCCTTGTCGTGCAGTATTGAACCCTTACTGGTGTGTCTGATTCATCACTGAAAGCATTCGTGAACTGAAGTCTACAAAGTCAAATTGATATAAGAGGGAAATTATGGATATGCCCTTTCTGCCTTCAAAGAAATGCCTTCCCCCCACACTACAAAGATATCTCCAACACCAATCTTCCAGCCGAGTTGCTGCCAAAATATACGACAATCGAGTACACCTTATCCCGCCCGGCTCAGGTTCCACCGATCTTCCTTTTCGTGGTAGATACTTGCTTAGATGAAGAAGATTTGAAGGCTCTCAGGGATGCGCTGGTCGTCAGTCTCTCGCTTATCCCTCCCTATGCTCTTGTTGGTCTTATCACATATGGCACGATGGTTAGTTCATTCAATCTATGTCCATATTTTCCGTAAATCTCAATCGTGATCTGTTTTAGACACAAGTTCATGAGTTGGGATATGCTGAGTGTAGCAAGTCGTATGTGTTCCGTGGTGGGAAGGAATACACGCCCAAGCAAATTCAAGATATGCTTGGTCTCAGTGCACAGAATCGTGCTGCTCCTCGCCCTGGTCAACCAATGCCTCCTCAAATTTTCGGTGCTGCACGTTTCCTCATGCCTGTGCAGCAATGCGAGTTTCAGCTCACCGGCATTCTTGAGTCTCTTGGTCGCGACCCATGGCCAGTAGCTAATGACAAGCGCGCATTAAGATGTACTGGTGTTGCTTTAAGCGTTGCTGTCGGTCTTTTGGAGGTAAGTTAGACACCATGAATAACTTGACGCCTAATGTTCATACGTTTGTCAGACAACTTTCCCCAACACTGGTGCACGCATTATGCTATTCGCCGGTGGGGCTGCAACTGAGGGACCTGGTATGGTTGTTAGCAATGAATTAAAGGAACCCATCCGCTCGCATCACGATATTGATCGTGACTCTGCGAAACACTTTAAACGCGCCTCTAAAGTAAGTCCGTTATATCCTGTGATACCTTCGCATGATTGACAAATTCGTGTAGTTCTATGAGGGTCTTGCGAAGAGAGCATCCAACAATGGCCATATTGTGGATCTTTTTGCCGGATGTCTAGATCAGATCGGTCTTCTCGAAATGAAATCCCTTGCTAACTCGACGAATGGTGTTATTGTCCTTTCCGACTCCTTCACCACGTCGATTTTCAAACAGAGTTTCCTACGAATCTTCAACAAGGATGAACAAGGAGACCTTGAGATGGGTTTCAACGCTACGTTCGATGTTCAAACTACCAAGGAACTTAAGGTTTCTGGTATGATCGGACATGCCATCTCTGCTGGAAAGAAGTCTGCGTGTGTCGGCGAGACGGAGATTGGTATTGGTCAAACGTCTGCGTGGAAGATCAACTGTGTAAACCCTCGTACAGCAGCGGCGGTTTACTTCGAAGTTGTCACTCCAGCGGGACAACCTTTGCAACCAGGGTCTCGTGGACTCATCCAATTCGTCACCCATTATCAACACTCATCCGGCCAACAACGCCTCCGCGTTACAACAATCGCTCGTAACTTTGCCGAGGCGGGATCACCGAGTATCGCGGCGTCGTTCGACCAAGAGGCTGCCGCAGTCCTCATGGCCCGTATCGCTGTGTTCAAGGCGGAGATTGATGACTCCCCAGATGTCCTCCGATGGCTGGACAGGATGTTGATTCGTCTATGCCAGAAATTCGCGGATTATAGGAAAGAGGATCCAACCAGCTTCAGGCTCTCGGACAATTTCAGTATCTATCCTCAGTTCATGTTCCATTTAAGAAGAAGTCAATTCCTTCAAGTATTCAACAACAGTCCCGATGAGACTGCTTTCTACCGGTAGGCCACCTATGCGTAATATGATTGCTGAGTTACTGATGCCTTGATGTCTGTCAGCCATGTACTTGACGAAGAAGATGTTAACAATTCCTTGATCATGATTCAACCCACGCTGATGTCCTACACCTTCGATGTTCCACCACAACCCGTATTATTGGATAGTGTATCTATCAAACCCGATGTCATCCTTCTCCTCGACACATTCTTCCACATCCTCATCTTCCACGGTGAAACCATCGCCCAGTGGAGAAAGGCTGGATATCAAGATCAAGAAGGTTACGAAAACTTCAAAGAGTTACTGGAGTCTCCTGTTGCTGATGCTCAGGTAACTCTTCTAAAACCCTTGTCAGATGATTTTACCATGATGCTCAATTTTACATTTTCAGGACCTCCTTGTTGATCGGTTCCCTATTCCTCGTTACATCGTCTGTGACCAAGGAGGAAGTCAAGCACGTTTCTTATTGTCAAAATTGAATCCTTCAACGACGCATATGACAACAAGCATGTATGGAAATGCACCTGGAGCTCAAGGTCAAGCAATCTTCACAGATGACGTCAGTCTGCAAGTGTTCATGGAACATTTGAAACGTTTGGTGAGTCAAGCATCTCGTCCCGATGCTGTGCATGATGTAGAAACTAAGTTGGCTCTACAGGCTGTTGGCGCCCAGACAAATTGATGGGAAGGTTTTCTTTCAAGTTTTACTTTGAGCTTCCCTCAAGGCATTGTTATTATTCAGTTGCTCTCCTCTATAGTATGTATTTTGTTCGTGATTTGGAATTCCAGTTTTTATGTCAAACCACATTCTGCCTGAATGTGGCTTCTATGTCTGAGCACGCAAATAGCAATTCAACACTGCAATGAAACCCTTTGCTTCATCTTTCAATCTGTCTACTTCAGGGAGATTGGGGAGTGGCGCCTCGGCAATCATTCCGCCTGGTGGTTGGTAACATGGTGAGCATTTTTATATCTGAAACGGAAGCAGTTACAGCCTTTTGCCAGAGCGCTCGTCGCTGTGCTAACAGTTTCATCACCGCCGTTGAACAATGTGTGGATCTCTTTCCTTCTCACCACTACCTTCTCTTCTTTCTTTTTCTTTCTCTCGTGTGCCTTGAGGGCATCACGCTTTTTCTTTATCAACTTTTTTCTTCGTACGATTGGCCCTGGAGGTCAACTTAACGAATCATCTATTCTATACTGTAAAACTCTAATGGCAGATAATTCACTCGTTTCTCGTGTTATCGACGACAGTGATCCTCTTGTGACTGGTGGTTATTCAAATGGTTGGGTTCTACTCACCAGCGATTGGAGGGATTGGAATCACACTTCGCATGCTACGAGGAAAGGAGGAGCTTCATTGGTGTTCAGGTTCAATGGTGAGTTCCATACCGTATTCAACTCTTACCCTAAACATAACAATGGCTTCATAGGAACACAGATAAACGTCTTTGGAACTTCTGATGGCTCAGGAGGCAGTTCAAACTACACGCTAGATGGTGGACTACCTAGCACTTACATCGAACCCGATACCTTTCAGTCGAGTTACCGTGTTCCATTTTATACATCTCCTGAAGTGCCATATGGAGAGCATAACTTGACGGTGACCTCAGTAACGACAGGAAGTCTGCTGCGGCTAGATTATTTCGTTATCACAACGAATTCCTCGCAATATTCTACGCTACCGTTCTCCACAAACCCGGTTACTGCTGGATCTGGCACGAAATTGGTCGCTGTAGGATCCTTGAACCAAGGCTCTTCGTCAATTTCGACGGCGGTCATTGTAGGTATCGTGGTTGGGAGTGTCGTGGGATTACTTCTTGCGATTATTGGGATTGTACTTCTGTGTCGGCATATCCGAGCGAAACGACGTCCGCATGCGTCTCTGGCTGAGAAGGGCTTTGACATATTGGATGGAGGTTTGTTATCCGTTATCATCCATTCACTTGCTTTTACTGATTTTTCTCCCTCGGTAGAGCCTATAACTTCTACCTTCATCCATGGAGGTTCGCTATCCAGCGCTGCGAAGAGTGCCAAGGGTCCCACTGTTAGCAGTTCTCAAGGTACCTCAACATCGCAAGCTCAATCATCAACGATGTTCACTTCTGTGGTCATTTTATCTCCCGTCAACTCTATCTCTGAGCACTCTCATGCAAATCATGAGTCAGGCGCACAATAAGGCGGCAGATTTGGTGTTTGTTTAGGGCTAGATGTTACGAACCTTAGGCACGGTTCATTTTATCTTATTGAAATAGGCTTCTTTTTACTTACTCTATCTGTGGATATCCAGTGTGTCATCACTCCTTTACAATACAAATGTTTTTCACTGTCGGAATAATCATTTCCTTGGAGTGTAAATGAAGATTTCACGTTTGACATGTGACAGTTCATCATGAAGCAAACATTTCCGGCGAAAGTGAACACAGCCCGCCCTGTCTTTTCTTGCGTAGCATCACATATCCCAACGGTAACGAATATCACCACAGCCTACTAATATTGATGTGACAAGATCAATGTTGGACGTTGGCCTCTTTAAAAAGGTGGAGTAACCATCCATCGGTAAAACTTTCTCAGTTCCTCTTTAGCTTCAGCTGGCCTGTCGCTATGACGGGAATCAATGTTGATGAGCTTGCGCTGGTCGCAGAAAAGTTCCGAGAAATGTACGAACTCTCCAAAATGGCTACGATTTTTTGTCAATACTAAGTATTGAACCTCTGTTTAGGACCTTCGCGAACTGTTGTGGCATCGCTGCCACAGGTAAGCAGTTACAACTCTTGTTGATCGGATGTGTTACATCTGATTCTTTCACTTCTTGTCTAGCAATGCTTTATTACGACTATACCCTGACCTTTTCAGATGAATGTCGCTGTATCTGGAAACGACGGTTTTCAGCAGCGACAGTCCTCTTTGTGATAATTCGATATGGCACCCTTCTCTATCGGTCTTTTATGCTCATCCAATTCATACCTTTGGAATCCCTCTCATTCGGTGCTGCAAATAAGGTGATTTTTGGTTTATTTCTTTTTACTCGAATTTCCTTGCTGAGCCGGTCCAATTGTCTGGTTTCCAAGATGTCTGTGTTTCCCCTTCATTCAGCGATATCGTGTTGCTCACTTTGTTAACAATAGCTGTGACGGTATCATGAAGACCAATCAAGTTTTTGTCATCCTCCTTCAACTGGCTGTTTCTGGTGAGTGATGTTTTTTTTATTCATCAATCCAAAACCAAAACGCTCATCCGTTCTTGTCCATGCCAAGTCTTTATGTGCTTACGCTTGTATGCAATATGGTCCAAGAATCGTAAGATTCTAGTGGTGTTCACTCTCTTAGGGCTTGTAGCACCAGTCACCAACATTGTGAGTAACAATATCTGCCTAAACGCTACTTCAGCGAAGCAAATTTTCAATTCATCATGTCTTCCATAGTATTACTACTCTGTGAGCCAAGTCGTGCCTGCACCTTCTCCATTCTTTGGATGTGGAACAGTTGTGAACCTGAATGCCCCGAATACATCTTTGTAAGTTTTACTCTTTGACTGGAAAGATTCTAGCATCCTGACATATAGATTGCCTTTCAGCCGTGAGTGGATCTACCTACATTGACTTTCAGACGTAACATTTTGACACCACACCATACCTAACAGTGACAATTTTCACTCGTGTTTTCGCTATCTTCTACGATGCACTCATCTTGATCATGACTTGGATGAAAACAGCAGATATTCGTAGAGCGTTTGGAAATCATAGAGTATGTACCAAATATTCAATTGTCATGTACCTACTCCGAGATGGGACGTTATATTTCCTGTGAGTATCTGTATTTTGATCCATGCTTTCGAGAACTGACCATACAATTTCTAGCTGTCTTATGACTCTGAACGTGGCCAATCTCATTGCAATCAAGTTCAAGGTATGTAATTGAACATTGTGTCTATTTTATCACATGGTACTTATGTTGCGATCATGAACTTAGGCATTTGGCGGTGTTCCTGCGATATCCGAAGTGTGAGTGCCCATCTATTCTATTATTATTTGACCTCGCAAAAAAGTGGATGCTAATTCGTCTGTCAATATTCCTCCAGTGCAACCTCAATCCTAATCACTCGTTTCATGCTAAATCTGCGCGGGGTGTATCTTACCAACGACCGAACAAGTTCTTCCGGTTCATTCCACTCTTCCAAGATGTCCGATATACACTTTGCATCTAGTGTCGTCGGAAACCTAGGTGCTCCTCTTGTCCATTCTTCCGAGGCCGCAGATGTTGGAGAGGACGAGTTGGGTTTGGTCAACGAAAATGTGGTAGAAAGGGAAGACAAGGAGGTGCATGTATATTCTAACCCACTTTCCGTTGGGTTGAACTCCACTTCGTCACTCACCCTACCAATGACTACCCAAGATGAAGAGGACGGTTTTGAAGTCGTTTATGTTCATTATGAGGAGGATGAGATATCTGTCGTGGAGATCAAGCCATCCTCGTGAGTTGATAGCCGTAACCTCGAAATTAATCACTTCTGACATTTGCTTCGTCAATTACTCAGGCCATAATCATGAGAAGTAGGTCCGCATTGAACATTATTGTCGTATGTATATGGACAGGCTTGTGACATTGGACACCTTCGATCATTCTGTTCCTGAATTTATCTTACATTTTTATGAGCGAGCGTATTTCTTTTATCACATTTCTGTAATCCGAGAGAATGCAACTGAAGGGATAGTATTGGAACTACCAGGTATCATTGATAAGGAAAAGGTGTATGACTTAATCATTCTGTACGACCGCTGCGGGCTGTGACGGAGAACCACCTCTCAACAGACGAACCGGTACCTTTCGAAGCTTGTCAGAACTTTGACTAGATGGAACAAGATAACCGGCAGCTGTGTACACTAATGAGAGTCGATCCACAGGAATAGGAACGAAAGGAGTCGGAATATCGGAAGGAGCTGGAACCACTTGGACGATGGATTGTGTTTCGACACTATGGATTTCTATTGTCCCATTCGGCAAAAGTGTTGTGATATAAGGATAATCCAAACCTGCAAAATGGTAATACATTGTGTCAGTCATTACAAAATATTGAATTTTTGCAGACATCCTTACAAACTGCTTGTGGGTGGTCCGGCCACTCCAGTGTTCCACGGACGGGATCTCCCTCTCCAGTGATGAATAAACCGAGAGTGGTAGATCCTGTCCATGAGAGAATGAGGAATTCGTGGTCACTGACAACAGTGATGGATGGTTTGACGATAACTGGGGAATCAAATGCTTGGGACAGAGGCATAAGGGGTATCATTGAGGCGGCATTGAGGTCGATCACGTTATAGTTTTCTTTGTCCGCGAGACACAAGAATCGTCCTGAACGACGAGCAAGCGAAATCGAAGCTCCTGTTTGTAGTGGGATTTCCTGTCGTTGAAAGTTGAGCACGGGTTATTGATACATGTGAACGTCGTCACCAACCTTTTGAAGGGACAATCTATCAAGGAGACTGTACAACGATATTGAACTTCGCTTTATAATACAAAATTCCACAGGTTCAACGGGTTGCGGTATATTAGACTGGATGACAGCAGGTCTTCGTAGATGCTGTTCATCTACAGCAAAAGTAACGACGTTTCTTATTGGCTTTATAACCTGGGGCGATACCGGATCCAGCGCAGGAATTGTGTAAAAGTGCACTTGACGGTCTGTGAGGTGTGAGTGAGAGAGTTGAGAGATGAGTTCAGGGAACTTACTAGACAGTACTAGAGCACGAGATATACTTGGAACTACGACGATTGACTCTGCAGGTTTGTCGTTGGGTAAACTTTGTCGAGAAAGTAGAGTATATGATTCGGACTAATAGGCCATGTACTTAAACTGTTAGATATAACTTGGCAATTCAACTCACCGAATTTGGGCTGTTGGCTTGTAAAGCAAATCTTAATAGCTCGCCGTTGGAACATCCAACGTAAATTTCGGACCCTAAAGAAATTCGTAAGTGGTATCACAACAGCCTTGTATGAGTAATTACTGTACCAAGAGCCTGAGCGCATCGTATCTTGACTGGAGCACCTGATAAACCTTCAAGCCAATAAAATGAGCCAAAAGAAAAGGGTGCCGATGGAACGATAAAGTGTACCATGCAGATTCTCAAAAACACCTGTCAGCAGGGATTGAACTTGGTATGGGGGAACATCGACCGGCCGCGTTGGAGCAGATGTCATTTTTATTTATTTGAACAGCGTAGAACCAAAATCCGTTGCGTTGTAGTGGTGGTATTTCACGGTCTGATGCCAAAATGGGGTGAGTCTTAGACTTAGTCCGTTGGGTGTCAAAGTCTTGACCAAGCAAATTGACAAATCTGATAAACTTGCATTCAGCACATGAAGTCAATGCGAGATAAACTGGTTTAAGCGCATCTTACATGCCTTGTATACACTCGGGTGGTTCACTTCAGTTGCGTTAACGTTTCTGCGAAAGTCGCCTGGTGGCTTGATATTGGCCTGTGATTTGGCACGACAATGAAATTCATTGATGCTGACTCAGCTGCGATCAGTGGATTGTGCTGTCTGAATTTGGTCGAATATGTGGATTGGCAGATGGCCACTTCAAGCTTCAAGTTCGTCTATCTAACTTATTCACGAGAAATTGAAGGACATATTTTGTATAAACTGCTGGTACTATTGGATATCAAACGGTGTCGTCCGAGACTATGGGTTGAATATTCTTAGACACCTATTGTGGACGCTGAGAGCGACACAACACTGGACCGACCTAGTAAACTAGTAATGGGGGTAAATAGGCCAGTAGAAGTCAATAAGAGCGGGGGTTTCAACGATCTCAAAGTAAGAACGGATTGGTGACATTTCACCGGTGATAAAGGGAATTAAATAAAGCCAATCGCGGTGTCCATGACAGCTATCTGGAAAAGGACAATAACAATAGAAAGACTACGCGAAACCCGTAGACCTTGGGACCTTGGGCCACAGGTTTGACTGTTTGCACGAGCCTACAATGCCCACGCCGGAAAATTCCGCGGTGTGGTCTGCACGAAATAAAAGGAAACGAATGTAAGCGCCTGGCCAGGTAAATCTTACATTCAACCACCCACCTTCCCCAGTGCTCCGTCTGCAGCATCCCTGCTATATACAATATATCATGGACACCGATAACTCTGTGATAATGCGAGATGACAATGGCTCCGCATTTGAGTCAAGTAAGTATCCTTTCTGTTGTGTTCCGCAGAGTATGGCCATTGACGTTCTGTGAATAGAATGCGTAGCACTTATCGCTCAATATCTTGTGGTAAGTTGATTTAGCCCACCGCGTACTGCATGGAAACTTGAAAGACATGAACTTACAATAATGGAATTAGGGGACACCACGGATGCGCCTCAAAGAGGCCAATAAGATATATCGCCAAGATTGGGAGCATAAGCTTCAAGTTCCAGAAGATTATCAATCGAAAATATTGTGGAAAGTGTTAGCTGGCCTGCCTGAGGTTTCGGTAAGTCTGAATCGCCATCAATAGGTTGAGCATGTGTTGACATCAAGTTGAATCCAAGGGTCGCCCTGCCAAAAGAAAGCTCATAGATGCGTTTGACCAGAGGGAAACTCTGCTGTTATCCTACTTGAGAAAAGAGTTGGATAAGGAGAAAGGTTCCATCGCAACTGCTTCAGGACAACGCGTTCTTCAACTGTCCAACACGGTCACGACGGGCGAGCTCCCAGAGAAGGCTGAGGCAAAGCCAGTCAAGAGGCGTACCCGGCGAAAGGTCGCTGGAAAAGAGAACACTGCGTCGAGGCCAATCACACGGAATCAGAAGAGGTTGGCACAGGCTGGAGACGTAGGACCTTCTACTACTACCCCCGTTAACCTTGAGCAAGGGCAAACCACGGAGGTATCGCAGCACACAGGCGCGATCCCTGGGAGAAGAGAGGACGGGAAAGGCGAAGAAAGCGTCGGAGGGAGAAAGTCCAAGGGCAAGGGCGCTGTAGCAGCCGCGGGGTTAACGAAGGGAGAAAATGAACTTCAAGCAGCGAGCGATGGTCAGCCTGTACCAGCCAAAGGGATGACTTCAGAGCATGGGGGGCCAGCCACAAACGAATTGAGAGATGATCCACGCCCTATAAAGGGTAAGGGGACAGCGAAGAAAGATGTACGCTTCACTGAGACAGCAGTAGCTGGCCCATCGACATCCCACACTGTACCAGATGGCCCTGCAAATAATACTCGGAGGAGGAAGAGGGAGGCCAACATTTGATTGAGGAGACCTCTGGACAAAGGCGTACCATCGCAGAGTTAAGATGGTTATTCTAGGTTTGTACTTTTGCTTGTTTGTTTGATTTATGGGACATTATCATGGTCATGGTCATCATTTCGTTCTATACCCTGGATGATACATTGTATGTAATATCTAGCATCTGTAATAACGCATGCAGACGTTAATCAGCATGTCGTCTGGTAAACAATGACTGATTCAAGTGTCACTCAACTAGGGACGAAATCCAGACCGATTATTGAGTTCAATGAGCACACATTCCAAACAATTCAGACTACAAAAAATGAAGCGGTTGAATGATATAGTTCCTTGAACACCCTCCTTTCCTTGTCCTTCTCCGAGACATAACATCATATGGCAGTATGCTATTGAGCGGGGAGCCAATGGTTTCACTGAACTGGTCGTGCCCTTCTCGAATTATGCAAGGGACAATTTGTCAAGTTCTGTGCCGTCACAACGAAGGACCTATTGCTGTCAAATGTCCTTTTAAGGCTGCCAGTTTTTCTGACGAAGCCAGATCTACCGCGATCTGCAGAGAAGATCGAGCCAACCTCAAAGGGTGAATTACTGTGGTGTATTCTTCCAAACTTTCACGGTTCCATCGGCACTAGCAGTGATCAATTCTCCGTCTTCAGTAGGATGATGTTCTACCCAAGTGATGACTTTGTCATGTATTACTGGAGGTGGATTAGGAGAGAGTACGGATGCCTGTTGAGGAATGCAGTCAGTATGAGGAGGAACGAGACAATTCAGGAAGACTTCACGTCAAGAAGATCCCAAGCCCAAAGCATCCCCTTTTCATCGCCACACATGATAGAGGCTTCTCCATGTCCAAAGCATGAACGGCATCTGTATGTTGTGACCGTCTGTCCCGTGAAGTCGTTCAACATCTTTCCTGTAGTAGCATCCATCAAACGGACATGAGAATCTAACGTGGTAACCAAATACGTCTGGTCATCTTGCGAAGGTACTATAGACGTGACAGGAACTATTCGTAATATCAGTATACATATCAAAAACTGAACTCTACGAAGTATGCGTACATCCAATATAATCGGTGCGTAATTCGCCCATACGCAAGTCATATGTTCGAACATGGCCATCCACGGAACCTGTCATGATATAACCATTGCCAACGTGAAGAGTTTGGATAGCGTCATGCGCATCTTCCAGGACCTGAATGGCCTGTCGATTTGTAGCCCTGTAGCATTACGAGATTAGACGAGTTTCAAAAAGTAGTAACATCGACCTACTTCAAATCCCATAATCTGACGGTTGAATCAAATGATCCTGAAGAAATGTATAAGATTATAGCTAACACAGTTGATGAAGACGTGAACACACCACTCGCAACTACACTCGCATCTGTGTTCAATTCCACAACATTGATTCTACCCATATGACCTGGAATTCTTCTGATTGTCTTGCCTGTCATAACGTCCCAAACAAAAACTTGACGGTCACCACCTGAAGAGACAAACTTGCTATTGTCATACGAGCTACGCAAAGTAAACTGAAATAAATGACAAATTCGGGTGGTAAGAGTGCTGGGTCTCACATATCGAGGGATAGAACTTCATAGCCATGCGCAGAGTAGGATTTGATTTCTGTTCCAAGTGTTGGATTCCACAGTCGTACAGTTCGGTCTTGTCCTCCTGTCATCACGTATTTTGCAGTTCCTTTGGCATATCTTGCAACGTGAACGGGTCCTTTATGATTGCCTAGAGTGGTATGCAAGTTTCTAGCGAGTGCAGTTGGGCCTCTGGATGGTGCCATGTTTAGTTTCAAGCTCTTAAGACAGATGAAGCTTTTGAGAGGAAGAGGTGTGAATGGGTGTAAGTACTGAGTACTGAGTAGCGGCCAGAGCCATTGTGAATTCGGTGAGTTTATTCTAATATTTTTTAATTTGTGTCCTGTAGCTTTGATACTATAGCATACAAATGGATAATACAACCAAACATTTATTGTATGTTATGGATAAAAGGTCACTTCCATCACATTGACAATTTAAAATTCGACTGACCACTCCAAGTTTCTACACTGACTATATAGCCAGCATACCGTAGGCGATAACTTGAAGGACACAACGAGATATGAAAAAATAATATGTGTCTGGAAAATAAATGGAAGGTGGCAGGACAACAAATCAGGTCGCATTGAGTGCCAAGTCCCTGTCGATGACAACTTTCAGCTTCATTAGTACAGAAAGTGGGTAAATTTCCTTGGGACAGATGCGCCGAATTGTAAACCGATTGTATATCGAGGATCAATGAACCAAGTGTGCTATTGTCGGAAAGATATAACATGAAAGGTGCGATGAGGCGAAGTGAGTATATATTGTTGTACTTGATACAAACTGCATTTCAACACCCAACATTTGAGAGCGAGAAGATGATCTATTCACTCTCGTGAACAAAGGGTCAGCATGATATTGAATAGTCTTACTTTTACAAAAATCATGTTCCAATCACCATGGAACTGTCTCCCCATCGTATCTGAAGAAACCACCGGAGTGCTCCTGCTTGCGGGAAGTGAGGACTTTGATGATCTGAGAGACAGATTCGTGTGGCTCGAGGAACGCCCCTTGTCCACCCATATCTGCAGATATTCATCTTGGTTAGTACACGATCTTTACAACCCCTCATGTAATAGCTAACCTGTCTTTACCCAACCCGGATCGACACACACCACAATGAGATCCGGACGAATCTTGGCTTGTTTGTAGGTCTGAAAAGTCGTGTGGATATGGAGTATACACGGAAAGGGAGTAACGTACCAGCATGTTCAACGCGGTTTTGCTGATACTGTAACTGGCATTCTTCGGACCAAGGTCAATACCGATACTTGCCAAACCACTACTCATATTCATAATCAATTTGCGATTTGATTTCTCGATGAAAGGGAGGAGAGCTTGGGCTATGAGGGCAGGACCTGTGACGTTTGCACGGAAGGAGTTTTCCAAAGCTCTTGAAGTGAGGGTAAAGCCGATATCATCTCCAACGTTCTACACAAACAGACGTTCAATTCATTAAATGTCGAGGGTAGAAAACTTGTAAGGGTGCACGTACGATGGCAGCGTTGTTCAACAGGTAATCTAGACCCCCATCTCCGAGGATATCTTGGACGGAGGAAGAAATTCCTTGAATACTATCCTCATCCGTGATATCCAACTGTGCGATGTGTAAGGAGCCTTTGTTGACAAGGTCTGAAGCTAGGGCGTTAAGAGCCGTTGCACTGGATGGGTTTCGACAAGTTGCGATAACGATATTCGCTGGATCAGACAAAAGCTGGCGAACTAATTCAAGCCCAATGCCTCTGGATGCACTAACAACGATAATAAATCAACTCCAAGTCGGTTAATGAATAGATTGGACAAACAACAAAGAGGTGCATACCCAGTGATTAACCAAGAAACCTTTTCAGTCATGTCAGGGTTCAACCGTTAAGAAGTAGGGCGATTCCACTTCAACTTCTCTGTCTTTTATATCATCGATGGAAGCCTGACTCTCAACTTAGAACGGGGGATCTTCGGGACTACTACTAGGTAGCGTTTACAATTATATCAAGTTCCAGCCGTATCAGTGGGTAGTTTGAGCAATCTGAAAGACAGAAATAGATGTCGTAGAACAGAATAATTGGATCAGCGGATGTTGCATAAGAGATAGATGTGACTCGGAATGAACGCAGATACATTAAAATTTGGAAAGTACTTACTCAGGCTGGTCTCGTTGTGAGACTCCGGGCCGGCTCACGTGAGCGTGTAATTTTAATTTTGCTGCTTGCTCGGATGAATTGGAAGTTCTCTGGATCCTTCCTCCTCCTTCATCGAAGTTGAACGTTGAACGTTGAACTACGATCCAACGAATCATCGATCATCTCGCTTGAAAAGTCGCAATGGAATCACTTCATCACTTTTCCGAGAAACGAGTATCTTCTGAAGGCAAAATTATTCAATTCAAGTATCCTCCAACTGAGCGTATTCTGTCTTAGGATATTCTCGCTGACAATGGAGGTATTGAGATACTGGCTTCTCATTGTTTCGCCAGCACGACTTTTTGGGATTTTAGGTCTCACTATCACCCATTGACTCTATCTGAAGTTCGCGGATGAGGCGGAGACGGGACTTCGCACGCTCACAAAACAAGCTTCCGCTCGTCATGACTTTCCGAAGTTGCATCCGCACCTGGGGAGTTTAGGAGGTCCACCATCTCAATTACTCCATTCTATTGCACTCATGTGCATTTGTTGCCAACCATCAAAGTCTTCTCAATTTTTCTCGTCGCTTTGAAACTATGTCGCAAGCAGGCGGAGAAACGATACGTCTGACGTTAACTTCAAACGAAGGTATGTACGTGTTTTAGAACTCTACAAACATGCTCAAATTTATCTCATATTTCGGACGAATTACAGCTGCGTTGCTGAGATTTTCCTCAGTAGTTGCTGGTATCTATATGTGGGTGAAGTCGACGGCTCCAGTCCATCATCTTTTGACCCATCGTTCTAACGACGTGTACGGCAGCTGGGAGTTCTTATGTTCCATACCATTCGATACCGAATACTTCACGAAACGAAGAAATTACACATGGCCAATAGTAACTCATTCACATTTTTTTCTCTAGTCCGAAGCTACTAACATCTCCATCAATAGACATTTTATTTTCTCAATCGTTACTTCGCATTAGTGACAGTCATCACTCTGTAAGTTGATAATATCTACCGAAGTCAAACCTTATTAATAACAAAATTTGTTTAGTTTGATATCCGAGACTATCATCTTGTCAGTGATCTTTTTATTCACATCTAGCTAGGCAATTGGCTAACATCGTTAATTTTTTATTAGCAAGAATAAGACTTCCCCGATCGTCACTTTTGCCGCTGTAAATATCTTCTCACAGTGCTCCCTTCCATCCCTGAGTCTCAATTTTCCCTTTTTTCCAGGTCGCCGGAAGTCTATCTCAAGGTTTATCAACCATCAACCTGTCGTTGCGAACGTATGATCTCTTTCTCAAGGATTATTTTAATATTTATATTCTCACAAACATTCTTGACATGGGGCTGCTGTAGAATCACCATGTGGAACCGAAGTTCCACGGTAACAACCCTACTTACTTTCATGGTTACAATTCATTGGCTAATTCTCATTATCGGTATGATTGTAACAATACAATCGTTTCTAGTAGCTGACTCCGGACACTTTCAGGTATAATTCTTATAGTTACGTATGCGAAATCGTTGACCGAAGATCCTCAACATGACGGAACATATATTTTCCTGGCATTCACTGCCTTTACGACCTTAATCGACCTTGTCATTCTACTTCTGGCAACGTACAAGCTATTCGGAGATAATTCGATGACCCTACGAGACGCGAGTCTCCCTCGATTGCTATTCAAGGATGGGTTGTGCTATTTCATCTTGGCGTAAGTGCCAACGTTTCTTTTATCTGGTTGCTACGTCCTCATCAACACTTCATAGATTCATGAGCAGCATCACAGTCATGGTCTTCGGATTGTCCAACCTTGATGCTGTGATGAGTGTGATATTCAGTGTGCCTCCGACAATCATTTGTTCGGTACGTATCTTACGCTCAAACATCGTTTCGATTCATAATCTTAATAATCACTCAACAGATCGCGGCAACTCGAGCCATTCGGTGTTCAGCATATAACAGTCAGGGTATCCGTGATATCTAGTGAGCATGTTTTGTCTCTTTCTCGCCACCCCGATATGTAACCTTTCGATGCGCTCTAAAGTTCATCCAAAGTCAGTGCTCCATCCTCGACATCAACAACCCTTCCGACGTCCGGGCCAGCGACAGAATGCCCTTTGCGCTCTCCATATGTGAATGGAGCGCCTTTAACGTTGACCAAAGCTCGACAAATTCCAATAACTCCAATATTTCCTGAGCCGAGTCGATTTACCGGACGACCTGCTGTATCTGTTGAATTTGAACAAGAGCAGAAGACAGTATTGAGAAGACCTACTTTTGTCGCAAAGATGGCGTGCCACTTCTTTTTGTCAGAAAATGATATCTAATTTCAGATTTCAGGATTCTTCCATATCTCCGAGAATAGATTCTCATACCCGAAACATAGCTCTCCCTAATCCTCCAAGTTATATTAACGAAATTCCTGGGGCTACAAATCGAAAATTGAGCAATTCAGACCCCGATGATACTGTAAGTATGAGGACGTTGTCAATATCAGATGTCGATTCTCCGTATGTAGGAGGAGCAGCTCTATGTCTTTCACCTGCTCGTGAACCGATGCCCATACCAATGCCTCTTCTCTCTCCTCAAATCGTCCCATCTTCATTGAGCCGTTACACACCTTCGAGGGAATCCCAATGATGGACACATAAATGATGGTAATTCATAGTATTTTTTATCTTGTTAATGTCAACCAGCAACTGAATTCTCTTCAACAATTTCCGCAGATCATTGTTGTTTTCCTCGGTATGGGAAACAAATACCATATATCGTGTCCAAGTTATCCTGACCCGGATCATCTTTCACATTGCCACATATTCCCATCCTCGTTAATACCGCTCACTGCACCACCGGTGAAGTTAAAAGAAAGTCTATCAGATCTTAAAACGCCACAAGAGGACCTTCCAGTGCCAATTAATGATCAACGTCAAGAAATCTCTCACCCGGCTTCATAAATATTCGCCACAGTCATTTTTCATGTCCTACTCATGATCAACCGTGCTCTCCATCTCCGTCGACATCAAACAAATAATTAGGTTCTGAGTATAAATCTACATCTCACTTCTTATGTATTGCCTCCGAAATTAATACACTGTACGAAGCTCAAGCTAAGTACTCATCATCGATATGCATCATCCATCGTGTTTAAACATCGAAGTGGGAATGTAGTCCATCCCGGTTCGGATGCTCCAAGTAAAACATCAAACATTGAAAACAGAATGTATGGTACAATCCATAGGTATCTAAAAAGTTTATGATATCATGACCGTATGATCAACAACACCGTCCATCTCCCCTGCAAAACCAAACTAAAAGAAATTGTAAAGAAATGTCATATCATGACACAAGAAACTAGAAAATGGCCGCGGGGAAGAAGAAACGGAGTGAAAGGTAACGAGAGTTGGGAGGAGGTGATTTTTGAGTACAAATATTACAAAGCCAGCTTTCTTCTCCAACTTCGTCCTCGTCTATGAGAGGATGGCGAAAGAGAAGATAGATGCGAGTATAGACGTGATTGAATACAAGACTAAGATAAAGAGAGGATTAGTCATGGTCGATGTAGGAGCGAAAAAAAAAACGAGCGTGAAGTGTAAGCAAATAGTTGCAGAGCTAGTGAAATGAAGCATAGAGGCGAAGAAGTGGAGATGGAGGGAACGTACTGATACATATATGATCTGTTTTGAGTTATATGTGAGGAGGTGCGAGTAAACGGAAACCAATCAAAGCAAAAAGCGATGTTGAATGGAAACAGGAACAGGCTGTACGGGCAAAGAGGTGACCTAGAAATCTAAAAAGAAACGGGTAGCCACCGGACGAAGATATAACGGAATAACATGCAGGATATGTTTTCTTTTTTAGCGACTATTGAAAGTCAGAACGCCTCTTTCGTTCAAACTTCTCAACCCTCTGCTCACGATCTGAGCAGCAGGTTTAGCCAAAACTTTAGGCATGTAGATGCCTTTCTCTGGACAATAATGGTTCTTGACAAATTTCAAGGTTTCCAATTGTCTGAACCTTGAAGAAAGTAAGGCATCCAATTCGTCCCACTGCCACAACGCCAGAAGCTTTTGGTCGTATTCCAGTCCTCCGTACATTCGGTAGGATATGGAGAGCTCGCGCAGGCTTGGACTTATGGTGTTGAAGAATTTGAGATGAAATGACCACGACGTTGAGACTTCGTCTTGAGTCGTGTCTAGTTGGCGGCGAATTTCGAGTTTTTGGAGGTTTGTGCATGGGGAAAGATCAAGTGGAAGGACGGGAGTGGTGTTGTTAACTAAAGCCCTCAGGTCAATATGGACACCAAAGAGAATTTGATGGAGAGACTTACGAGCAGGATGCCATGCTTGTGAGAATTCCCACTCGGTATCAATTCTTAACTGTAAGAGAGTATCACCCATAGATTGAAAGAGTCTTTGAAGACTCGGTAGATGTTCAATCGAACATGAAATATCGAGTCCCGTCAAAGCTGATTTCGTTGGAAGCGTGGATATCATGTGGAAGAAGACATCAACATAGGGTGATTGTCGCAACTGACAATAAGCGAGTTGCAAATGCGATTGGATGACTGTGCCTGGAGAAGAAGAAGCGGAAGTTGAGGACGAGGAGAGTGAAGACAGTGAAACAGTGGCAGGTGATAATATCTCCTCCTCTGTGACAATCCTTCCCTCTCGTTCTGTTGACATGCCTTCTCCTTCATCTCCAAAGAAAACATCGGAGAGACTGAGGTGAGAAATGGCGGAAAAGAAGTGTAAGAAATCGATACAAGTCTGAACGTCATCTCCAACTTTGACTTGATCCAGAATGAGGTTGCGTAAAGGAGGACCCGTCCCTCTTCTGGATCTTGACCATATGGCTTGTTCGTTATCGTGAATAGTGCCAGTTGGATCCTTCTCGTGACGGAGAGGACGATACGGGAGAGAAGACGATGTGGAACAATGGTATAGAGAGGAATATGACCGGGGAGGTTCGATCTCGAGACTCCTCAGCTCCAGTACTTGAAGTAGAGGTAACTTCTCAAGTATCTTCAAAAGTTCCGTACTAGGCAACTTCGAAAACCTTCCTCCGTGTCTTGTGTAACGACCTCTCAGTTGAAGATGTTTGACGTGACTTCCGACATTTAAGGTGATGGGAAGACGGATTGTGGATGATTCAAGTAAATGTTGGAGCTGTTCGTATCCGAAAATGGATGAGCTTTCCCCTACCAGAACCAAGATGGAACTGAGGAGATAACGCCGCGCTGCGTAAGACCATGATCGACAAACGAGAGAACAGTTGAGTAGGGACTGTCTGTCGTGCCGGAGGTAGTAGATGCTGGCGTCATAGAGTTCTGGAATTCGAGTGAAGCATTCCATCCAAAGAATAATGAGATCTTATTGTTATACACCGCGTGGAAGGTAGAGTAAGTCAAGCACCCAAGACAAACGTAGAATGAAAGTACTCACAGGTGGGTGTCCGCTCGTATGATATATAGACAAAATGAGGTTGTAATAAGGACGTGGCTTTCGTTGGTCGTAAGTCGATAATTGGAAGTGAGGAGAACGCGTGCACGAAGTAGAGTCTAGTAAAGGTTGAGTAAACTGGAAAATAGTAGAGAAGAGAAAACGGTAGGAAGGGGGAAGGATGATAGCAATGTTTCAAGTCTAAAGATAGCAAAACTTCTGCCACAAATCGTGAATCCCGTAGGGGAAAGGAGGAAGGGGGAGGAGAAAGCCTAAAACACGATGCTCTGGTATTATTGAGTGTCCCCTCTTTCATCACCCATTTCGCACGCTAACGGATAAATTACATCCTTTGGTTTGAAGACGACGAGTAGGGATGACTTGCTCTCTTTATTAGCGATCGCCAATCTCAAGTTTCGTAAACTGGTTACTGGTGCTTTCGTTGTGATCTTTCTGAGCAATGCCGTGGAACGTAAGTATGTAATATCCCTAGTAACCAAGTCGCCAGAATGTGAATGGAGACTTGAGGATGAGGGGCGAGATTCAGACACACATATGACAAGACAACTTGGAGGTGCCTCAAATTGATCAAAATCAAAACCAGAAACTAGGCCAGGAATAGTTTGGTACCGACGCTTTGGCGTTGACCGAATTCGTGGGAACACAATAAAATACCCACCATCGCGGAGTTGTCTCACCGGTCACCAAGATCTTTACAACATCCCGATTACCTGAATCTTGCACAATTCAGCATGATGTGTGTCGGAGAGATGGAATTGTTGCTCAACGTTCAAACTTCAAACTATTCACTGAACTTCGGGAGCACCGTTCATGTTTAATTGTTACCTTTTCTCGAACACACTTGAACTGCACAAAGGGGCTGTAAATCAGTGAGAATACACTACAAAAATGCGAACAGATGGAATGAAATAATCTAAAAATAGGTATCCGGTCATCCTAATTTGCAGTGAACATCATGATGATACTGAACGCCGAGTAACCTCCTTCATAACCCGATCGTTAAACAAAAGAAAGCAGGACCCTGCAAAACAAATCCGAAATTTTGATAAAGGTTCCGATGAATTGGAAAATTCTCTCAATAAATGAGTACATGGCTTCCGTGAAATTAATTCATGGAGGAAGGGGGTCATAGAGTTTCCGTACTTTCTGAATCGATGCATGCAGAAAGAATACACGACTGTTGCCAAGAATTTGGAACAGTCGAAGATTTTCTCCACAATCACGATCCCTGGATGTTCGAACGGTCTCCGATGAAGGAAGGACCAATTCTTCCAGGAGGGAATACAATTTAAATTGTATAACTTTAGATTGTCTCAGCAAACGCTGTGAAGCCCTCGAAAGAAAATTCGAATGTAGGAAAAATGCCAAAAGCAATCATGGGCTTCAGAATATCTGGAAAATTTTATTGCTAGCATTGTAACAAAGAGACCTCTTGTAAGGAGAGTCTCAATGCAATTTTGTGCTTGAAGGGTAGAATTTCTAATGTCAGTGATTGGGCCCGGTGTGCTCTGCATCGAAATGCATACTCGAAACAAGAAAATTCAAACTTCACTCCCTCTGTATGTAAAGCCTGAAACAAACGCTTCCGCAAGCTCTCTAATTTCCCTCCATTTTTATACGAGTACATAAAGTTAACTTACTTAGGGGAAGTACGACGGCTCACACTAAAAATAGGCGCCACCCACTCAGGAGTACCCTCGCCAAGTCGTTGTAACGCATGGGTTCAAGCTTCAAGAAGAAGAATTTTCTTTCGGCACCGTGGATTTACTCCAGTTTCTACTCTAATTCAATGTATTCCGAACCTCTACTTCTCTGCTTTCTGAATCCCCGATGTTTTCGCAGGGGCAACTTCCGACTCGGGTTTTTTTTTCCAAACATCTGCAATTCGTTCAAAGGTATCCGACCGATTGTGATCTTTCCGATTCAAATTCTGCTGTAGGTATCATTAAGAGGTGCAAAGAAACTAGATACGCAAAACTCTTCTTTATCTTACAAACTACAATGAACTAACTAGTCCAACCAAAAAAGTGTTCCTCGAGACATTAACTATACGGATAGGTAGACGAAACAAATGAAACAAGTAGAAGAATGCAGCAACAGATACGGATAAGTATGGGATAAAAGGCCATGGTATCGATCACCCAAGGCCGAAATAAAACAAAGAAGGAAAATCGGAGGAAAGTACCAAAGTACCAGCGTCGATCGTTGAGTTGAGTGGATGTGGCGGCGTCATGAAGACAGGGGTTGAACGTTGACGGATGAATCTGAGGACTTTGACAAAGGTTCCGAGGATCTGGTAGATGAAAGCCGAGCAAAAATGGGGAGATTGAGGGATTTAATGTTAGACGACTGTCGTATTCCGGAAATTGAGCCACATCCAATCCCCTTGTGCGAACAGTGATTTCTGTAGGTAGTTTGTGGTTCTGCAGAAGTTCAACTGCCCCATAAGTACACCTGATTTCTCCTTATTTTTTCTCTGCCTCCCAGGTCGGGAAGGTCAAGATAAAGAAACGGCAACCATGTCATTCCTTCACTTATCCAGACGATTCAGTTGGATATCCACATCTTCGAAATCAAAATCACCGAACTCTTTCCTGCTGCCCTTGTCCTCATCCTTTCCTTTCCTCATGTTGTCGTCATGATATCCTTCTGACCCTAGACTTCCCTCTTCTTTTTCATCGTCTTTCATCGAAGTTCTCGATGAGGTCCTTGTAACTCTATCTTGTATGGTGATAGGAATCCTAGGCGGAGATGCACTCGTTCTCGTTTTCGTTTTTGTTCTCGTAAGATGAAGATGCGGAAGATGAGGGAGAGATATTGAATTTGAAGGTGTGTGTTGTTGATGATGATGAGCTGAATTCGTATGGGTTCGAGAATGTGAATGCGAATGACGATGAAAATGAAAATGCGAGGAATATCTTGAATGTCTTGAATGTGTAATATGGCCAGGGTTATGAAATTGTAGGGAGGAACGATAATGAGAGTTGCGGGGAGAGGGTGATGATGATAGTGGATCGACTATAGGTGAGATTGGCGTTGTCATGTGTAATGAAGATGTATCACTGAAAAGAATAAAGAAGCGAAATGAGTCGCTGTGACGAGGGAGATTTTTAGAAAAACTACGAACAAGAATTCGAGTCCTGGAAGTCTGTACCGGGCTAGGTTTCTAACGGCTCTTGTGGCTGCGATCTAATGTCGTATAATCGAGCCGTAGTTTTGATGATGTGAGGATGTTAAAGTGAGCGTCGAGTGAATACAAATATGGAGGGGGAAGGATATCGTTCCAGTCAGTTACTTTGTATTGCGTGAAAGAAAGAACTTTCAAACGCGCACCGTACAACTTATCACCGAGGGTACAGAACACATGAGACTTAGAATCATGTTCAAGTTTAAGAAACCGAACACTGTGGCGACCACGTTGCTTAAAACCCTACATAAACATTGATGAGATTGGCAAGATTACAAGGGGAAAGAGAGTAGATATGACTTACGCGGCGATAAAATAAACCAATCCATCCCTAAACAACAACTGTGCTAACTTTGAATTCCTATAATTTTTACTGTTGCTCATTCCATCTTGACTATCCTGCAAACTATCATCCTCTCTCCCTACTCTTCCTCCTTCACTGCCTGCATTTGGAAGATGAGGAAAGGGGACATTGACATGAGGAAGCGAAAAGGAAGGCAACAACGAATCACTGAATTGAGTCAATTTTATAGCTGATAAAGTCAGAACTATAAAATCGAACAGCATGGAATAAACGAAGAAAGTTAGGTAGAAACCCCGAACTTCGTTTGAAAAGTTCAGCTCGCATGCAGATCGTCTCGTGGACAAAGCTACACATTAGGGGAAGGCAAAACAGGAAGTAGAGGGAGGGAGAGAGGTCATAAGAGAAGGAGAAGATGAGATAGCAAAGTCAGTAACCAGCTTAGAGTGAAGTGACAACTCAAGGGGACCTACAAAGAATAATGATAGTCCAATGACCGAATATCAACATACACAAGGGTATAACGATCGCTTTTTGGCGGTTCCAGATCGCCATTCTGTTTTCATATCATGAGTCAAAAATACAACCTACAGAAACTAGGACAATATGGACCTACGTTCGAATGGAAAGGTTGATACTTGCTAAACCTTGACACATATTCGCTGATACCTGGATAAAGACCTAGTATACGCGTAGAAAGATGAAGATGTTTCAACCAACCGGTTCCGCGATGCATCGCAAGCACTAAACCAAAAATGTACTCACCGAAAGAAATGCGTACCATGCCGCACAGTCCGTCGAGCTATGTTAGGTAAATTTGAACCAGTAACAATGAAAAACAATGCGCCACAATGAAAGTTCGCATAGAATTTGAGTATCAAGATTGATTAAGTTGGGAGAAGCGGATGATTCCTCACAAGGGTAAGGCCTGCGATACAATCCTATAACGCCAAACCAAACGTTAGAAAACAAACTTCCACCCTCTTCCTCTTACATAGGAATAAGTGTCACTTACAAAGCTATAGCAGCAAAAAGTGCGATGTATCGGTTCAAAAAATAGAACGCCTAAATCCGTGTTTCAATAGGTGAGAACTTTTGTTACCCACATACCCACCCAAAGAAAGAATTGCGGGACTTACAATAGGCCATTTGAACTTCCTCTTCCCTCGAAAGTATTCGAAATCGAAATCAAGAGAGCACACGAACTCCCAGCTGTCAATGCGCAGCATGTAAGTTTTCGTTTTGCGATGTGTTGAGTTTCCCGTAACAAATGTGAAGATGAGGGGATTTGAGCGAGTGAGGTCTATACTGACAAATATATTCCAACGATTACGCAGGTGAGTTTGACGGAGGCGACTAGAAAATGGAAAACATGTGGAAGATTGTTTTGATTATGACGAATAAAAATGCAAAAGACTAGATAGAACATACCAGCATCCTCGTACAAAACTTCAGGGGCATTCCAATCCTTCATTACTGATCATGCATGAATAGCAGGGTACGACTGGGATGGTTGAGAGGATTGGAACGTTGAACCAGTTCAACAGAGAGTATCTGGAGGAGGAGAGTCCCAGTGAACGGACGAGGACATCTGCGAGGGAGAAGGAGAAAGAAGAATCGATTACTTTTGGTCAGAAAGAGCGAGCTTGGTTTAGACTGAGTGTGGAATTATAAATTTGGCCCATGGGTACCATCGCAATTAATTCGCCTAAGTTTACATACTTGCGGCGTGTGTGTTCTAGACGAAATATAAACGCAGCTGGTCAATACTCCCGAGTTTCGGTGGTTCGCCGGTGTAATTTACCTTTACATGGACTATGTTTTCCCAGTCTCCTTCCTCCCGACCGACATGCACACAGTAAACAATAGAGCCAAATATTATCTTGTGGGTCCGCCGCCGTCGTGATCGTCTTTGGCAGTTTCTGCCAACCACCGCGCGGATGTTGCTATACAATCTGCTCTAGAAGTACATATTGCCATAAGTTTCATTGACAAACAAGGCAGTGTAGCCAAGTGGTTACGGCGTCACGTTTAGGTTGAGTCGTTACCAGCGTCGCTCTAATCCGTGATGGGTCTTCCCGCGCGAGTTCGAATCTCGTCACTGTCATCTATTTTTACCTGCCGTTTGTTTGCGATTCAATTATAGGCACAGCTGACGAGAATGAACGGAAAAAATATCGGCGGAATAGAGGCTAAACCTTGTCATAAGTCGTAATCAATACAGACAACATACAATATAGAGAAAACATATCCAAGATTACAAGAAATTACGGAAGATATTCATACAAGATTACTCATCGTCCTATAGATCCCCAAGAATACTATTCACTTCGTCGTCTTCATCCACCTCTTCTTCGATTGTAGTGTCCATGATCGAATCATATCCATCTTCATCTCCGTCATCGTCATTATCACCATCCTTCTGAGTTTGAGGTTGCGTTTTAGCACCTGCGGAACCGGAAGGCCTATAACAAAATTTAAGGAACCAATACATTAATTAAACCTTGTTGAACTTAGAGCATGAAGGAACGGTATGAAAACGTACCGTGAACGAGCAGACGCGTTCTTTGGTTTCGCTCTAGAACTCGTCGAGGACACGGACGTGGCTCGTGATGGAGGTGTAGGAGGTGGTGGTGTCAAATCATCATCGTACTCTCCAATATCATCGTCCTCATCATCCGACCCGAGTTGTATCGGTTCCTTGAAGCTTTTTGAGACCGCAGCCTTCGATTTATCAGCTCTAAACAAGGGAAGCAATATATGAGTTTCAGCTTGTTGCTGGATAGAGAGATCAAAGGACATACGCAGATCGTCTAGGCATAACCCTTGTAGGAGCTGGTTGAGGTGTGACACCACGTTCAGTACCTTCATCATCATCATCGTCGTCTTCATCTGATTGCGACAACCTTCTACGTCTGAAATGGATGGAAACGCAGAGGTCAGTTGCTCATTATGTGTTAACGAAACATCAGAAAGAGACGCACTTGGCTTTACCCTTCCCTTTCCCTTTCCTTTGAGTCTTTGCTCCAGGAGTAAATCGGTCATCACCAGACATCCCACCCATAGATGTCCCACCGTCCGTAGCGACACTTTCAGAGCGCCTCTTCTTACCCTTCTTCCTGACCTCCTTGACCTCGTCCTCATCTTCACTGTCGTCTAGCGGGATAATATCATCCAAGAATTCAAAGAGTTCCTTCAGGTTCTCGAGCTTTCTAAACTCCTGTTCATCAAGGTTCGAGAGTTGTTCAGTGTATTTAGTAGAAATCGCGTGATCGAATTTTTGGAGCAGGGTTTTGGATGGTGCTTCTTTAGGAGGACGTTTCTGTTACGAGAAAGCGTTTGTAAACTACCTTAGGGTCAAAGTGAATTTGCACTCACCGAAGATAAATTGACGACTAAGAGTTTCAATGTTCGAATCTTGTCGAAATCAACATCATCTGGCAAGTGAAATTTGCTGAACAGTTGACATAAAGCTTTCTTTTCTTCCTCTATAATTGACCGAATTACTAAAAAAAGAAAAGTACAAGGGATGAGAAAAACTCACTATTCAAATCGTCATCAAACAACGCCTTAACAATGTCACTGGCAAAGTCAATATGCACACTCTCGTCCAACTTATGGGTCGGCAATCCTTTCACGACCGTCCTACAAACCACAGAAAGTCAGTATTGAGTCCATCACAAAACCAGAGCAATGAAGGGGCTCACGAAGCTTTGAGAGGATCAGTCCAATCTACAAACATTAAACCAATTTGAGATGGACTTATCATCTCTTCCTCCCCGTCCCATTCTTGGTACACTGTCCGAAGTTGGTTGAATATCGATATGAACATCTACAGGGCAAAGGTTAGAATGATAAAGGTGAGGTTACAGGATGAAAGGCTTACAGCTTGCATCCTCTTCTGATTCTCTCCACTCGAGTAAGAATAAACAGGGAAGAAGTAAGACAGACATTGTCTAAGTTCCTGATTATGAACCGTTTGAGGTGACATGTATGCTAACACCAAACTCTTCAGAACCTGAATTGAAAGCGAGTATACAGTAGGCAAGTGTAAGGACAAGTGTAGCATAATAAGACGCACTCTTTCATCTGTGATCATACCCGACAGCATCAATTTTGCTATCCCTACACAAAGAAGAGCTTGAACTTGAGGACTTTCTTCGTTCGCCAGAACGTGTAAGATGAATTCGACAATGCGCTCGCGCTATGATCGTAGTCAGCAGGAGAAAGTGGGTGAGTAAAAAGGAATGAGAGGGACATACATGTGGACTGTTCGGGCCCAAAAATTCTTTCTGGTGAATCATAAGTATATCAAACACAATTTGCAAGACTCTCATTTTGAGAACTTCAGGTGCTGATTGAACTTGAGATAGGAAGAGTTGGAACGAGTTCAAAGCCATCCTCTACGAAAAGACGAAAAAGAAAGAAGGGACGGGTTTAAATTAGCTGGAAGGTGAATTGGGTGGGCTCCATGGAACGGACTTACCCTAGCAATCAGACAACAAAGTCCTAAGCTGACGAGACCTTTCTCCCTCAGCACCAACTCTTTCCGTTTGACTGCAGGAATGATAAGTTCGCCAAGGATACCTTCCAATGTCGAATTTTCCTCGAAAGTCTACATAGCCCCAAAAGGCTGGGAGTCAGTGATCAGGAAAGAAAACAAGTATATTGAAGCCGCTCACCCCATTCACTCTCTCCAGCATGCCAATACACAGATCCAAACATCTGACATCAATCTCATCTCTCCTTTTCTTCTCTTCTTCGCTGAGCTCCCCTTCCTCCCCTCTTTTCCTGCCTCCTCCAAATCCCAGTGTACGAGCAGGTCGCACTGTCATAGGCGTTTCACCGATACCTGTCTCGCTACCATTTACCTACACAGAAAATGATGAGAAAGGGAGAAGAGCCGGTAGGGAGAACGGGACGCAACATACCGATGGTAATTCTTCCTCCTCCTCTTCATCTGGATCTCGAAGTTCATGTACGATCTCGACGACGACTCGAATCAGATCACGTTCCGATGAAGATAATTTTCGCAGAACGTCGGCGCATTTCGAAACGAATGGAGATGGAAGTGCGTGTTGAGAGAGCATATCACCTGTTGGAAAGATTTGACTGCGATGAGTAGACATGAAGACAGAGTGGGATGAGTGACACGCACGAACGAGCTGAAACATCTTCCGCCTCCCAATCTCATCCGAGTAGTCCAAATCAACAGCCAGTTTGAGTAATTCACCAATCACAAACTCTTTATCCAATCTCGCTTCTTCAAGTCTGTCTTTCTCTTCTTCAGGATCTATTCATATTTCTCAGCAAAACGATCCGAACATTCCATCATCAATGTACATACCTTGAAAAAAAGCGACTTGTCGTTCCTCATCATCTTGAGAAATTAGATCGTTGTATGATTCTTGGATTTTGAAAGCTAAAGCTGTCACGACTGGCAGCGTGTTTTCCAGTTTCGCGACTTCGTTCGTCGCGAGACAGTGAGTTTGGAAAATACGGACCAAGAAGGCTTTCGGTGGTGTCAATATTTCGAAATAGGAATCTACAAGACGAACGTCAGTTCTAGTGCAGACGAAAGTATCGAATAGTACGCACCTCCGAATTCACAGATATCGACCAAGTCAGGTCTAGTCTTGAACAAGCTTGACAGTGCGTCTTCTGCAACTTTCAAGGCTGCTCCTGCTCTGGCTCCGCCTTGTCCATCCTCGTCGTTATTCTCTTCAATTTCCAAGCCATTCCCAATCAAATCGAATAGTTTCACGAAGATAAGTAGATCTTTCTCTTTCTCTCCGGCCCCACCGCTCCCGCTAGCTTCCACCGCATGATCATCTTCCTTCTTCACGGAAGGAATCGCCGGAGTTTCTTTCAAAACATCATACCATTCGCTCAAGAGCTTCTCAGCAGCGCCTTTCACACCGTCCTCTCTGTCACCCAACCCGTTTCTGACAATCATTTCACGTTGAGCTATGCTCGAAGCACGAGGATGCACTGCGGAAATTACAACGGTACCGTCCGGATTTTCTTGAGGAGGATTGGAGTCATGACCTGGATTGAGAGCTATTGAGTAGACAAGCTTTCGAATGGTTGGGTCTACATCTCGGGTTCTGTTCAAGATATCCGCAATTGTGAGTGGGTTGCGTGGGACGTTGAGGAGTGCGGCTTTCCGAACATCTCTATATGTCCGAATTTGCGTCAGGTTCATTCAAATTGATGGCTTCAACTAGATGCTTACGCCGAGGGGTCATAAGACAACATGTCAAGCAATACGTCCAGTATTGTAGGGGGGTTCGTGTCCGGGTCATCTGAGGCCCAAATCTTGGAAAGGGCGATGACAGCTTGCACTCGGACTGGAATTTCCTTATCTCGAGCGCGCTCCAGCAATGCCTCTCGGAGAGAGATGTACAATGGTTCACTGCAAGGGTGTTCTAAATTTCATCACTCAACACTCAATAAAATGAAGATGCCCACTCGATTTCTCCTAGATGAGAGACCATCTCGGCCAAACATTGCAAAACGCGAAAACGGATAATTTTATCTTTCGCAATGCAGCCTTTAATTAGGAAACGTATCATTCGAGATACAAACCTAGCAGCGGGAGTATCTTCGTCTTCTTCTCGGTGGCCGTGTTGGTTTATCTCTTCCGCGGCTGTATGTAAGATGTAAGTAGGCAGCTATGTAGACAATGGAACACGCGCCTTTCTCATTCATGAACTTGACATAACCTCCAAAAAACTTCATTATCCTATCCGCGACACTTGCGCCTTTCTTTACGGGAAGAACGCGACTGATCATGTCCAACACCACATTCTCAAACTTCTTCTCCCCTACTAGTCTAATGCTCATCCCATTCTGAGCCGGTTCTGTGACTTGTGAAGCTTCTGACTGTAGTTTATAAAGTGCGACATAGTTCTTCTGGTGATTAGCTGCTGTATTTTGGGCTTGGTCGAATATTTTGGCCACTGAGGCAACTAGATTATCGAGCGTTTCTGCAGATGTGCGCTGCGGGATTGTGCGTGCAGGCATAGCAAGCAGTCGTATAATAGAATGGTGGTTAAACACAGAAGTTAGTAAACATTTGGTGGACGATGTAAAGGGGGGTTCAAGTTGATATACGCGACGCGCTCATCACGTGGTGAGTCGGGAATAAGCGCGATCACGTGATGCATTAAGACATAGTTGAACTTCGAAATCACGACTTAGGATTGTACCACCAGGACAGAACAACTTCAAGCATTTGAGCTTTTCTTAAGTAAGCTGATGAACATAAGTGAGGATCTTGTAAAGTAGCTGAGTACGTGTAACTACATCCAACTACTCCTCTTCTAATACTCTCGAAACCAGATCTTTACTTACATTATGGCCAAGAAACAAGTTATCGACCTCGAGGCAATCGCTGCATTTATTCCAAACGTTTTTGATCAAGCACAACTTTCCGCTGCAAATCATCGCAAAAATTGTGTCGCTCTGTACAAACTTCACAGCCAAGCGGCCACTGTTATCCAGACAGTCAAGAATGGCGCAGCAGTGAAGCTTACAGGAGAACGCCTTTTCAATAATACCTTTATCAACATGGTCAATCGAATCCTTGTTATAAAAAAGGGATCACCTCCAGCAGACCGTATCGTTAGATTCATTGGGTCCTACGTGAAACTCGTGACTGACAAAGGTACACTCTTTGCGTGTTTTGTATCCTACCAGAGTCTCATATCTTTCTAGGATCTGAGAGGAAGACCAAACGCGGAGACATCCCCTCTTCCACTGCTTCACTTCCTTCAGATGTAGATGCAGAAGAGACTCACAATACACGATTCATATCTCGTTTGCTTACTTATCTCCTCCAAGGTTTCAACGCCAAAGACAAGACAGTCCGATATCGGGCTGTTAGTATTATCGCTGAGCTCATTTCCCATCTGGGTGAATTAGAGTGAGTTTGTTGACGATGCCTATTTCACAGTATACACCGAACTAAAGATTTTATTAGCGAGGAAATGTATGAGGCGCTCAGAACCAACTTGATGGAACGCGCAAGAGACAAAGAATCACTCATTCGGGCACATGCGCTTGTAGCCCTCTCCAAACTCCTCAGTGGTGAAGATCCCGCTGAACTGGAGGATGGTGAAGACAGCATCCTCGATGTCATCGTCGATCGTCTCTGTTACGATCCCGCCGCGTAAGTGTTAAATTATCATATGCTGCAATGTTGATGACAACTCTATATTAGCGATGTCCGGCGAGTTGTCCTTCTCAATACCCCATTCACGAAGGAGACACTCTCAGCTCTTCTGAGTCGAACACGTGATATTGATCCAAGTGTTCGCGCATATCTCTTCGCAGTGGTCCTTCTGCCAGAGCCTGAAATGAGCGCCAGTGTGGCCAGAGCTGCCAATCGAGAAACAGCTCGATCACCAAACCGTCTGGTACACCCTCGTGTACTAAGCATTGCGCAACGAGAACAGATTGTCAGAGACGGTCTCGGTGATCGAGAGGATAAAGTACGCGCTGCAGCCGGCAAAATGCTGGGGAAGTGGTTCGATCGGATCTGCGAAGATGTTAAAGCCAGAGTTGACGATGAAGGAGACAGTGAGAGTGTCATACATGGACTGGTCACATTCTTGCAGTTATTTGATGTTGTCAATGAGCAAGGTGCTCCTGTGGCCATTGATGCCCTTGGCTCAATTTTTGTTACCCGACCTCATGTTCTGGATGCTATTGCATTTCAAGGTGAGTCCCCCACCACCCTAAGACATCATAATAACTCAGTGAATGAATCTTAGAAACTTACTGGCAAAGGTTGACTCCGGAATCAGCTTTACTCGCTCGAGTCTACATCGATCAACTCACCGCAACCGAGAACAATGCGCGACTTGAGTCTGCCTCCTTGCCTGTGGTGACCGCTTTTGCGTTCTACGTTCAGGAATGTTGCAATGCGATATTCGACGCTATGGAAGCATTAGAAGAGGCAGTGGACGGAAACGACTCTTCAGAATCCGAGGAGATCGAGAATTTGGAGGCCCAACTCATTGAGAGAGTATACATCCTCGGAGAGATACTTCATATCGCCGTAAAGCTAGACTATACGGATGAGATAGGGAGAAGGAAAATGTTCCAAGTTGTTCGTGAGTATTGTGAAACTATATTTCCGGTATATGACGGGGTACTGAATACATTTTAGGCGACATGCTTGCGCATGATCTATTACCTGAACATCTCATAGAGTTTTGTTTGGACGTTTTGAAAGAAACTACGCCAAATGAGCGTGACATGATTCGAATCGTCGTGGAAATTGTCAACGAACTTCGGGATAGTCTGAATGAAGACGACGACTGTAACCAGTCCGTATGTAGGATTCCTACCCAGAATGCTCTTGAGAAAATTTACTGATTGACATTGTTTATGTTTAGAGATTGATAAACGAAAGCATAGACCAGATGAGCTCGGACGTTATGGCCCAAAATCGAATGATTCATCAGAATAGACGAGCTCAGGAAATGTCCCCTGAAGACAAAGCTAAAATGGATGAAATTGATACTCGCTGTCTTGCCATCTGCATCGAGACTCTGAAACGGGTCAATGGAGTACGTCTCCTCTTATTGAAGCGGTTTCATTTCAAGACGACAAGCTGACCCTTCCACGTACCCCCTAGAGCTTTGACGAAAATTCGACCTTGGAAGGTATTCTAGCTGATCTCATTATTCCCGCTGTAAAACGCCGTGATTCAGTTATGAGGGAAAGAGGATTGGTCGCTCTTGGTTTATGTTGTCTTATTGCTAAGGTCCGTCGGAGTGAATTAGAACTCTGTTATACCGCGCTTTTTCCTGATTGAATGGGTTCGATAGAACATGGCAATGGGTTCCTTCCAACTCTTCCTTAATCAAGTACATCATGCACCCGAGGCGCTCAAAGTCAAAGTTTTGCAAGTCATCTTCGATATCCTGATGGTATATGACGAAGAGTTTTTAAGACGTTCGGAAGAAGTTGTAAGTACTTTTTTCGTTGCGATAATCATGGAAGGAATTTGATATACTCCACCTTATAGGCAGACCGAATCATTACGTTTCTTCTTCAAACACTGGAAGTTGAAGAATCCCAGGCAGTCCAAGCATTACTTTGCGTTGGAATATCCAAATTGATGTTGAACGGTCTCATCACCGATGAACGGGTTTGTTGCATTCATGATTCTTCCCGGGAAAGTAATATCTCATACCTTCTTAATAGGTCTTGACAAGTCTCGTACTTGCCTATGTATCTCCTGTTACAGCACAGAATCAAGAATTGCGACAGTGTCTGTCATACTTCCTTCCAATCTATTGCTACTCTTCTCCAGTCAACCAAAGTCGTATGCAATCGGTAACCCTTTATCCTCTTCTTTTTCATTTAAACGCTCAACTCACATGACGACTCACTTCAGGTCTTCCCCGTGGCTTTCAACCTTGTATCTCAGGCGTACAAGGATTTAGAAGAAGACCAGGAAATGATCACCCCTCTCCAGTTTGGAATTCTGTTTATTGACTGGACAAATCCACAGAAAGCGGCGAATCGGTAAGTTCAAGATTGAACTCCTTGGTCATGTTGATGTTTATTGTTTCTCCTTAGTGAGGTTACAGGTCTTCCCGAACGAGATGTGCACGTGGATTTAGCTATCGACATCCTAAAGCTACTTTGCGATTCGAAACGTGGCGGTATGCAAATTCTTTGATCTGGAGATGCATGACGGCTTATTCAAATTCCGGAATAATCAGATGATGACAGAAAAACCTTTTGTCAAATATTGTCCAAGCTTTATTTACCAGACAAGCCCAACCAACTCTCCTTACTTCTTTTGCACATTTTACTTGAATATCTTAATGATGTACGTAAAACGCTTTCTTGTGCTTGGTTTTACTTAAGTTACCACTAATTCATCCTGTTTTTTCTTTGTGTATCTTATAGCATAATCCTTCTGAAGATGCAGCATCCAACAAACTTCTCGACCGTTTTCGATCTCTGTTCAAGAAACGTTTCTCGAAACAAGTTGATCATATTGATTGGGGAAAATACTCCAGTGCACCCGAACTGAAGGAGGTTTGTGAATTAGTCGATATCGAGATTCCTCAGGCAACCGAAGAAGGTCAAGAGCCTGATGACGATGAACGCTCCGACCAAAGTGACGATCGGGAGGAAGAAGGTGAGGAGGAGGACAGAGGTGCCGGCCGACCTGCACCAGCTATTCCAAATCATAATGCGGTAGTACCGAGTGAGAGGGTTCGCAGGTCTATGGTGCCGGAATTAAGCTCCGACGAAGACGAAGACGACGGTGAAAGTGAAATTGCTATGTCGAGGTTAGTATTTGACTTCGTTCAAAAAATTGTTATATTTAACCGCTCGTACAGAACTCCATCACCCACTCCTCAAAGACAGAAAGGCAAAGTTAAAGCCCAAAGGTATGAACCAATAGTCCCAAGTCAGAGACGGAATCGCATCTCTCTTTCTCCAAGGTCTGATGAATCCATAGGATATATGTTGGTTGATGCTTATTTATATCGTTAGTATCTCTTCCAATGACGAAAATGAGCCATCCCCGCTCCCTCGCCCATCCTCTGCCACCACACCCCAAAGGAAGGTCTCCGCAAAGTATGTATGACTTCTTATTTAGAGACATCTATCCTGACTGTCAGAACGCCACATAGACGATTCAGAAGTCCAAGCACGCCTGTATCACCAGTTCACAAGAAGCACAACCAGCAACGCAGTCCCAGGTAAGACAGTGTCATCTAATGGCGGCTCACACTTGAAATACCAAACACACCTATATCTCGTGATCAGATACGCCCATGTTGACAATAATGGAGACCCGTTCGTGGACGCTACCAACCACAAGAGTACCAACAAAAAACAGTCACAATCCCTTACCAGGGTCGACCCTTCTCAGTCTTCGAGCGACAGCGAAGATGAAGCTGAGGAAGTCGAAGGTGACTCCTCTGAGGACGCAGAAGAATCAGATGTGGATATCCCCCAACCCACACGCATGAGTGTTCGTCGTTCAGCCGCGCCTAGTATAGGGTCCTCTTCTGAAGATTCCGGGTCCGAATCTTGAAGTCCGCAAGTGGTCATGAAGTTTCTTATTTATTAGCTTCTGCTCTGTTGGGTAGACTGGGTTTGGATTATGTCTCGTATGTATTGTTATACTATATTGAATAATGTAAACTATTTGAAAGATCATTAAACAGTGGTAAATCGCAGATATTTTCGAAGCCTCGTAAACATTTGCGAACGCAATAAAATCATCCCGATGATCCCAACCCTTTTGCGAAGCTCTGGAAGGTAAGTAGTCAAGTACAAAGTTCGTGATATCATGATATACACGTACAAGAGAGCTTTCCCACTCGTTGAAGTTCTCCTCGACACAATCGCGCTTGGCCACTATATTAGCGAGCAAGCGGCGAAGAGGAGGAGGAGAAGGAGAGAGACAGGTCACGGTCACGGTATCAGACCATGATTAACGCACATGACTATTTTCTATAACGTCACGCCTCAACCCTCCTCTTCCTCCTCCAAACCACGCAGACCTTACAGAGTATAAGATGCACACCATTTTCTCCGTTCCAATGTTTGCAAAGAGTTGAAGTGTAGACATCTAAGCAGAATACTACTACACCATCATTATTTTCTAGCTTCCTGATCACGAATTCGACTTCGGCATGTTTTAGCTGTTCTATGTTGCGCTGTAAAACAGAGAATCAAGGGGATGAATTGCTGACTGTTCTCTCCAAAGAGCTCTTGCGACAGTGAGTAAGAATGGGTTGTTTATCATTGTACGCGGTGGTTTTGATGCAATATTCTTGTGAATAGTTTATCATGACGACCGGTTGACCCTGGATCATTTGGTTTCGTTGGAATTTGGATCCATGTCGACTGTCTTTTCCATATCAGATCGCCCGCGGAGACTGGATCCATGTCAATGTGCATAAAACCTGGTTTGTAACTTGAACGGTCTCGCTGCAAAAGTCCTGAGTCCCCTGGTCATCTCATTGTCAAGACCGTATGTCAATGTCAGAGAGCTTTGCTGCCGATGTGGTATCGATGTAAGCAATTATTGAGATCCTCACAGTTGCGTTCAGCTCATTGTCTTGTAGTTACGCGTTTAATTATACACAGCTATGTGCAGAACGTAGGTATCCATCATCTGAAATGGAATGCTAAATCTTATCAACAGCTTCACGCAGTGATTTGCTTCTACGATATCCTGATTACGTTCGACGTGGAGGTCGATCGAATATGGAGGCGACCTTTTTCTGTGATGAAGTTGTTATTCCTATTGAACAGATATCATCGCCTTTCCAGGTTGATAATTGATTCCGTATTGACGTATGGAATCATGTCTGACTCTGTAAGTACTGTCAACCGATCTTCACCAGAATTGTCCCCCCTGAAGCGCCGAGATTTTAGTCGTGCGGAATTATTTCTCTCAGCTTCTGATTTAATAAATCTGACTATCGAATATCAATACTTTCAGCACTGTAGGCTGCTTTCTGAACGTGATCTTGGCTGGAATTGTTGACATCATTGGATACACCATAACCGCAGGTAGGAGTTTAGAGCCTCCATGAAACCTTGCGACTCCATTATATTTATGACCTCTGAGTAGTATTCAGTGCACTGCGCATACTGGCAATTTGGGGTAATGCTCGAAGTGCACATATCGTGGCTTGTTTCATTCTCGCGATTGGTCTCACTACGCCATGCTTCAACATCGTACGTTCTCCCGCTCATATCTGCAATGAATGTTGACTTAGATTCTACTTAGTATAGGTTATCGACCATATATGTCTTGCCTGATATCCTCGTCCTACCATATTTTACCATTTGTGACATAGAAAGTTCTATTTCTGACGAAAAGGCAATGATGTGAGTTCACTCATTTCTAGCATTGTGATCCATACCTCCTGATACTTTATCTCCAGACGTGAGTTCAGTCGAGATGGCGCCATATTGCAACTTACAATCTCTTATAACTACAGTCGCACTTTCGACTCGATGTCTGGCGGCGTTGTTCGAAATCCTCGTAGTCGTCGCTACATGGGTGAAAACATACGGCATCTGGCAAGAAGCCAAAGCCGTAGGTTTGAAGGCTCCTCTGACGACTCTTTTGCTTCGAGACGGTAAATACCATTATTCTTGACCTGGATCCTATTGTTAATGAAGTAAAGCAGGTACCGTATACTTTGGGTGAGACAATTTCCTGTTTCCTTAGTCGATGACTCGGAGTTGATGGACGCATGATATGTAGTCTGTTGATGATGATGAATGTCGTTTCTGTGATTCTCGATGTCTTACGAACGGTGAGTAAACAGGTCATCCTTCCCCTCACAGTTCTCAGATATCCTTTAATTATAGCCCGGTGGAAATGACGCCACTGTATTCTTCCCTGCGTAAGTCACAAACTGAGATCATACTCTACTTCTGTTTTGTTTTCTCATTTCGAACGGCGGGCCAAAATACGCAGATTTTCATCCATCCTCATATCAAGAATGATGCTTAACCTTCGTAATGTCGACACAATCAACGTCAAATGTGCCGATATAAATTTAGCAACCACCACCGGTTCGGTTGATAGAGCGACAATTATTTTTGCGAATATGGGAATGCCAGTGTTGTACGAAGACTCCGAGGACGTAGAAATGCTCGACAGGTCCCAATTAACTCACAATCCGCTCTCGATAGGATTACTTTCTGCAGAGCCAGGGGATCCTTCCGACGAGACTCATGGCGACAAGGAGTGTTGCTGAAATTTCCCCATGTTTTGTCTTTGGGAATTTGGATTGTGCTTGAAGTTGTACGGTTACTTCTTTTCTCTGGTGTGAAGTGTTTCTCATTTCTAATCAAATTCAAATCACTGACTTATTCTGGATAGATTTTTTGTACACTATCCTTGGAGCTGTATCATAAATGAATGGAACTTCTTTTCAATGTGGAAACTCAAGTCGGAACTTCAAGCATTCCGGCGTCTCGAGCGCTGCAGAAACGCCCATCTTCCAATCATTCAAAAAAGCATTCAACTCATTTCTGCGGCTTTCACGTTCTTCAGCATTCTAAGTTTGCGCAAGCTGACTTCTTTAAATAAACACTTAGGCGAGCACAAAACCCATCTCTAGACTGCTATCCCTTTTATCACATCCTTGCCGTTTTTTTTTTTTTGGCTTGCATCATGCTGATCTCCTTTAGGAATGCAGCACCGTTTTGTCAATCGCAATCAGTACCGCTGTTGCATTCATCGTGCACGAGTATGTGCTTCACTTCTGAGTTTTTCTAATTCCATATCCGCATTCCTTGTTTTGGGGCCATAGCAGCTTAGGTGGTAGATATTTTAGGTTCGCACATTTTTCCAAACACCAATAATCGCGCGCGATTTCTAGTCTCACTACATACTAAGTTACTACTCATCTCAAACATCAAGCTTCAAGTCAGGGGGTTTGGGGCCTTGGAGGAGTTTTGGTGGAACTAAAATCTCGTTGGTGAGGTGAATGTTGATTGGTTGGCGAATCTGGTGAATGCTGTTTCGTCGGTGACTGCTGTTTGGTTGGTGGACCAGGCGCAAACATGCTACTTGCCAAGGAGAACTCTGAGCTGCTTGAAGAAGGGGGTTCAACTTCTCCGAACATCGAACTCTCTAATGAAACTGACGAGCTCTGTCCTGGCTCAGCAAACCCATTCGCAGAAAAAAGACTTCCGCCACTACTTGGAGTTTTTGGAACATCAGGCGGATTATTCGACAAATGTCCCTGCGGGTTGGGCGAAAGATGATGCATCGTAGCACTCTTCCCGGCCGTCGTTGGAACATCAGGTTCCTTACGAGCGGGAGCCTGAAGTGCGCCCTCATTCAATCGAAGATTTTTGGGATTCTTCGACTTCGATGTGCGAGGATAGAGAGATGAGTGAGAGCGAGGGCACCGTTTGCCATCTTGGATATAAGACGATAATATCAGCAATTGAAACCCCAATCCAGGATTGATATATATATGCTACATACGATTTTCTCTGTGGCACGGCCTGAAAAATTCGTTGTGAGATGGGGTATGACCGCGCTTGTACCGTGCATGACTGTGATAAGCGTCATGCTCCGATACAGGGAGCCCGATATCTGCGATGTGACTATTCGACCTAAGACAAAAAAGTTAAATAATGAAGCATCATGCTTTCAAGAGAGAAAGAAAGCTTACCTGGCCAATGGAACAGCTCCTGTTCCGAGCAATATGAAAGAAAGAGCAAAAATTGCGCTGACGAAACGAAGAGGAGGATTGAGAATCATTATGAAGGAATGACTGTTACGGTTGACTGGGTATGACCAATGGCGAAAGTGTCAGTTATGCGGCAAGGTTGAGAAGGCAAAAGAGTCGCATACCTCAGAGAGCGATTGAATTTGTGGAAAACAGTGGCTCGCACCGTTAGATTTAGAATTAAGATATGGGAGTTGGGTCAAGTCGAAGGACCAGCTAACGACGTTGACTAGTCCCCCAAATTATCCTTTCCTTATAAATGTCTAGACGAAAGGAGAAAGATCGAAATCAACAGCTCAGCGGGGTTTCAGGTAAACAGCATCAGGCAAGGGTTCGAGTAGGGGAAATCAGGAACTTTGATATTGCCGATTTGCGGTCGTATATCACACCCCTTCAAGAACCCTTAACGATCGGCGGTGGCATTGAAGAGGGTAAGTGAGACATACTATCCAATAGCAGAGTAATAGGACATTAGTATGAATGTTGTCTAACTGTAAGTGATAGTGTGAACGCCTACCGCCTACAGATTTGGTCTTCCCAAACCAATTATGCATTTTCTGTCGCAGTGCGAAGCCCTACGGAGATATTAGAACAAATTTGTATGACTCCATCCTAACATCTGGGTCGACTCAAGTATCAAGGGTCTTCCATAGTTCGACTGATCTTCATGTTTCAACCGGATTTAATTTTCCAACAGCTAAGCAATTGAGCAGGGTGAAGATCCTGCAATGTAACATGTGCCTACGAGTGTACTCACTTTCGTGCGCAATTACCGCCTCCAACATCAAAACCTTGAATGTATCGTTGAGAGAAACTTTTGACAACGATACGCTTGAAATGATTTCGATATAAAATATCTCTAGCAACTGTTGTAAAGGAAAAGTGGTTCGTTGGGTGCACCCCTCGTCGTGGCAAGCCTTACTACCTTAGAGATAAAGCCGGGATTCACCTATTGAGCTTTCTAGAGTGACAGGAAAACTTCGGGAACGAGCGAGGAACCAACCGAGACAGGGAGAATAGATCAGTTTTGGAGGAGGAGGAGTATATATATGTTCGGTAGTAGAGCAGAAATCTATCTCTCCTCCTCCTCCACATGATGGTAGAAAGAGAGTGCCCTCAAATTCGATTGATGATATTGATTATCCAGTGTTTAACGTTCTCCGTCCGGCCCGGGCGAAAATGACTCACTGGCAGTATCTTTGCCAGTGTGCCAACTCACGATCGTCAAAAGTAAATTACAGCCAAGTTCATTACGGTTTATTTAAAACAGTGCTGCAAAACTGTTCACTGATTCAGGTGGGTGAGTATAGGCCTTTAAAGTGCTCAATTGAATCGCACCGGTACTCAACAAACTTGTTCAAAAGACCATGACGCTCACTTTCGAGTTTCAATTGCTGCACTTTGTTGGAGAAATATCCGTCTGGCTTGCTGTGCAAATAGTATAATGATAGGTATTCAAGCTCCATGATGGCTCTCATGATATATCCCCGAAGCCGAATCAATCCAGTGTCGATTCCAATCCAAGTATCACCACATCTCCACAATATTAAAAACGGATGTCATCCGACTCTGCGATGTAGGTTCCACTCACTATGCATGTTCGATTTGGTGCCCATGACAGTCAATAGCATCAATTATACCTGTTGTTTACTTGACGTCTGATATTGGCGCAGTCGACCGGCTCGGAGGATAGCTCTGACACAGCCTCCCTACTCCGCAGATGGGAAACCTCTAAAATACCGAATCGTTTCTTGACGGCATTTTCTTTCACCTCAACGCGAATCAATAGGAAGAAAAATGTCAGGAGCTACCACCATCGACTCAGAACACCTCGCAGAGATAGTGGTTCAGGAAACGTGCAGTTTTTTGACCCTCACTAGTCCTCCAATGGTGCCACCTACTAAAGTAGATCTTATAGGACAATCATTAACTTCTGCATTACAGCTGCATTATGTGAGTGTCTCTTTCAATAATCACATGAATGATTCCTCATCTGCTAAACCCATTTTACTAGCGTTGTGCTACTTCGATTATGCCTTGACATTTTCGGATGAGTGTCGCCGTATATGGGGACGTCACTTTTCTGGAGCAACCTTTCTTTTCGTCCTCAACCGATATCTTACTATCATTGGTCAATCTCTTGTGTTCATCAACTTCGTGAAATTTCAATCTTTCTCATCCGACAATAGGAATAATGTGAGTGATTCGCGATTCCCCAGGGCCCAGACTCCCATGTTTCATGATTGCTTTTAACGATGTATAGATGTTCGTGTATATTTTTATTGAAGACAATTGCTACCTCGCAACTGACTGCCTGCACGTCATAAAGCTGCAACCGAATCATCAAGATGAGCCAAGTCATTGAACTAATTTGTCAACTGGATATCGCTAGTAAGTCAGAGATTCTTCATCTGTCGGGTTTTTGTGATACTCATAATTCTCCATCGAAGTTATTATCTCTTTGCGACTATACGCAATTTGGTCCAAGAATATCGGTATTCTCGTATCGGTTGCCTTTCTGGGCCTTCTTCCACAGATTGCTCGCATTGTAAGTAATACTGAGATCTTGACTTTGGCATTGAATGAAGCAATAACATTTCTGCCTTCATATCCTTCGTAGTATGTGTATACCCAGATCAGGGAGTTCAAACCTCTAGGCCCGCCGTTTGTCGGATGTGGGGGTAATAACATAGCAGCTGGTGGAAACATCTTAAACTCCTTACTGATGTAAGATCCGACCGCAATTCAGTTTTGTATATCTACTCACAGAATTTTCTACAGCCGTGAGTTCCGTCGATTTTGTCGTTTGACAAGTGTTTCTAATCTCAATTGCTAGTTTGGGTGATCATACCCACGTATGGGATTTTTTATGATGCAGTCGTCTTAGCGTTGACCTGGATGAAAACTGCGGGTATCCGTCGGACACTAAGAGATCATCAAGTGAATGGTAGTCGTTCAATTGCAACGTATCTCATACGAGATGGGACTGTATATTTTCTGTGAGTACTATGATGCCATCCTCGTCGATCTAGACTACTGACTTCGACTGGTCCGTCGCTAGCTGCCTCATGGTATTGAACGCTGCAACTCTCGTCGGTATAAAAACATGGGTCTGCATCTATGTTCATCTTTTGTATCTGTATATTCTCATCACGTACGTGGTAGCAGACCATTGGTGGGATCCCTGTATTGACAGAGATGTGCGTTCTCTTCTATAGTTTTTTTTTGGATATTAATGGTCAATTTTTTCTTTAGCATTACTTCTGTCCTCACCTCTCGCTTCATGCTGAATCTTCGAGGTGTATACCTGTCCGATGATGACCGGCCGAATTCATCTCATCCTTCTAAGGTTTCCGACTTGCAATTTGCATCAACTATCGTGGGCAATCTTGGTGCCCCACTGGCCCAAATATACGATTCAAACTTCGAAGAGAATAATTGCTACGGACACGATATGGAGCATGTGGAACACGAATCTTCTGAGCCGCTTTCCGTAGGGCTGGGATTTCTACCATCTCCGGCGGCCATTATCGTCGATTAAAGATACACATAGTATCTTTGTTTTCCTCCTCTCCTATCCAGTATGCAAGGTCAGTTTAATCTCTTCGATTGATTCAGAACAGTGAATTAACATGAGACACAGATAGATTTCATGCCGAGTTGCATCCCGGCCAACGGAGCTCCATTGTAGGAATATCCGCAGTACACCAATGATTTCTTCCAGTCTTTCACTAAAATCATCGAAAATATCCGGAACCAAATCACTACCACATTCAAACTCGTTTGATACAAGTTCACAAATAGTATTTTATGCCTTCCATTCAAGCCACCTTGAAACTTCGGTGTTCCTCATGGGTAGCTAATGGTGAGAAGTGAACCTTTTGCCAATCAACGTTTACTAATCGATGTTGTTGACAGAGTGAATCCATATCAGAGTCGGGACATTGAGTTGGCTGATGGCCGTGATAAAGGTCAAACTTTACTGTACCGATGCCCCCGAACTTAGCGATGATAAATGTTTCGTCTGCATTTTCGAAACAATGCCACCTCGACTTCTACTGTTCCCCAGAAGCGACGTTTGATGAGACAGATCAGGACAGACCTTGGGAGAGCTGTGGAAAATTCTCTTCAAAATATCTATGACATTTGCGCAGCTGACGGTACCAATCTCTGGAGGGTTGTTATGGTTTATTTTGACAGGAAAATTCCTGTTAATGTGTTGCTTCTGCGGCTTCCGAATGAATGTACCATTTTTCATTCCGGTGTCCATGCTTGCAGACTTTCTCCCAGTCTGCCATTTGTTCATTGGGTTAGCTCTGATATATCAAACTCAGATATTGCAGTATCTTGGATATGTGAGTCCCGTTTAAGCTGGTCTGAATACTGAGGTTCTGACATCGTCATTATCTAGTCTGAGTCGTTCGCCGTTATGTCCAATAAGGTCATGAGGGAGACGATCGATGTGTCAATGCCTTTCCCATAAGTTGATATCCCTGAGGTTGGGAATTTCCGCCCCCTTCTCCAGATGTAGTTCAAATTAAGACACGATGAATAGGTTTAGTAAGTTGCGATAAACATGATTTGGAGAAGGAAAATCCGAAATCAACTTGCGAATTTGATACCCAAGTTCTTTTCTTTCTATCACGCGTGGCTACCGAACATATCTATGTAGGTTCGCAACCGCCGTCAAAGAAACGTCGTTTCTACTTGTGATCACCGTCTGTGTTGTCAAAAACGACTGTGTCTTTTGACAATTGGTGAGTGTTTCAGAAAATCTCTACCATATCAAGGCTTTAAGTTGATGTCGTTCACAGGGCGAATATCATCCCCGAATGCCGCCTATATCCTTGAGGCTTTCGAAGAAACGGCTGAGGGTATTCCTCAGATGTACCGAGCATTTAGATACGGAAATGTCAATTGGTTTCTATGAAGACCTTTGCGTTAAGAAATGGAGATTTCCATTGTTTCTCGGTCATTCGCATCGGTCCGCTCGGGCATTCTAACTGGCAACATCACAAGGAGCACATATCTTCTTCCATTGTCACCTCAAAAATCTGCATCCGAGTTCCCTGATTTCTGTCCTCCTTCGGATGAACAGGGAAGTACTCAACTTCACAACCGCACATCATGTGCAAGTATGTGCTGCGTTGACCTATCTTCCGACCCGGATGTTGGGGAAACGTAATGCGTTTGGAATATATGGAGGAATGTCTTGACCAGTATGCATCACAGGCAAAATCATATCTGTCTATTTTGACAACACAGGACGTAGCGAAACGGCATCACCATTTCCGTTTTTTCAAGTTCAATCGCTTCCGGGAAAAAACATGGTGATTGTTGTGCATCATAGTATATCGTCTGTTTTATTTCTCATATCAACTATACGTACCTACACATCACATGAATTCCGCAGATGAGTGGTGGGATTGCTATCATCACGGAAGCGTAAGTGCCGAGTTTGCATTGGTATTTATTCACGTTGACAGCTTTGCTACAGTATTGTTTCAATCCTCATGTCCCGGTTCTTGTTGAACCTTCGAGGAGTTTACTTGCCCAATGATAATTCAGCTGACTCGCCATTCCGTCCCTCCGAAATAACAAGCAATTTGCAATTTGCATCCAGTATTATCGGAAATTTAGGTGCTCCTTTGACGCATTCAGTCAAATCAGATTTAGAGTTAGAAAGGGAAAACGAATTGGACTGGGGAGAGATGGTGGACACTGTACAGGAGTCATGCAACCCACTTTCTGTCGGATTAGAATCACCGACAACATCAGACATTTATTCCTCTATGAACAATAATGCCATTCAAGGATTCGGTGAATGATTGTTTTCTTCAATTTCGCAGATAGTTTCCCTCCTCTCCCATATCCGAAACAAATCATCCATGAAGCTCAATCATATTCCACTTCCAGTAGGAGATCACAGGACTACAATGACTGTCAGTGGCTGGAAGATTTGGACGACCACAACATTGTAGGACTTGGAACGGAGGTGCCAGACTGTTTTAAGGTCCGATGAGTAAATTGATATCTTAGATCCTCCGAGTCCTGTGAATAGTTTATTATTTGCGTTCAATGTACAGGGAACTTGTTGAAAACGTTTGAAGCTGAGAGATCAGAGGAAATGTAATTATACTCATGGATCCTGAACACAGCAACCTGTGATATAATGATGATACTAATGCCGAACTCGAGAGCACTGCATCTTGTATCGGATATTGTATTGAGATGGTCTTGGAAAGCGATGCACCACTGGTATAATCTCGAGCATAGATAGTTGATGAAACGAGATTGAGATTCATATTTGCAAAGGATTCTAAAGTACAAAATCTAGTGGCAGTCGCGGCGACTAGAGTATTCCAGCAACAAACTTTGTGAACTTCTCCGGATCCTCCCAGTGAGGCTGTCAATACAATTGTGAGTTTCAACCCCGACAGAAACAATTGGAACCATGACATTCTTGTTAAATGGAAGCAAAAGACTCACATAATGATTATATCCTTCTAATAACCAGAATCGAACATTCCTCGCACCGTTTCTAACTCCGTCCTTTTCAGCTTTGAGTATTCTCCGTTTCAACTCCAAATTCCCATGAACGCAATGCGGTAAAGACCTTTCACAGACTACCACTTCCACTCTACATCTGGGCCAAACTGTGCTTGTCTCCAGCAATGCGTGATCGGTGAGAGAACGATACATCTCTCGATCGAGAAATATTGCAAATGCTGGTGCTCCTGATGGACAGAAAGATCCGATAGATTGCTTTAACGATTCAACTTGTTCCTGAGGAATTCGATCTGTTGTGGGAGATGGTATAGAGTCGGGGACCTTTCCTAAACTTGAGATTATCTCTTCACGAGTGGGCATTGAGTCAAGCGTAGTTGTTGGAGAATACAACGCAATGATTTCGGGAGCATGACTATGGTACGATGCATTCCAGCGAGGGAATTGTTTGAGTCGCTCAGAATGGGAGAGAGAAGGATCTTCAAATGGACTGTATAGAACGTCTACTGGAGGTACAGGCTCTCCGAACACGTAATATGGTGCATCTTCTCATGAAGGAGTCAGTATCAGTTGCAATCGGATGAATGAAGCACTGACCAAACAAGATGAATGAACGAATATACCCGTTGAGAAATTCCGCTGTCTTCTTTGGAAGCCATTCTGCGAACGCGAGAAGGGAAATGGTGAAACAGTTTCCGGATGACCAACTCATGATAGATATTCCACCGGATTCGCCATCGAGAGGTGGCAGGTCTTCTTTCTCGATGAACCAGCAAAAGAACCTTACATATTCAAGAGCCCGATCACGGATAAATGATTCGTGTACGACACGATCAGAGGTTGAGAATGACTGAAGTTCCTCTGGAGTGAATGGTGTAGAAGGCAAGACATTTCGCTGATTGAGGCGAACAATACGGATGCTGTTACCTGCAGAGTACTGCGTCATGCGTTGAAATATACCTGGAGGGAATTATTAGTACTAAGTAGTACCAGGCATCTTTGAGAGTTTCAGATATTCTACCACACACCTCCATTCCATATACCACCATGAATTATGAATAACGTAGAATACGACTTTGCATTGAGAGGAATTCCAGTGTCCTCGTAGTAGATCTGGGTCCCCTTGTCGTCTACCTGTGCAAGAGGCATGACTTGATTTTACCAGAGATAGTATCGTCCGAGTCGAGGACCCACCTTCGCTGCAAGTTGTCCCTTATCTTAGTTCGAGATTACATATGAGAAAAATGGCCTGGAAAGATCATCTTACCTGGAAATTTTGGCATATGACCAAAACCACGAGGCTCATGGGAAGGACTGAGTAAAAATGAACACGATGATCTTTGAATGTGGCGGGTTTCAGGACGAGGGCCTTGCTTATAGTGAATCCATCCTATCCATTCAATTGAAACTTTGTGTCAGATTTGAGTGTCTATATAATATTTAGACGTAGACTCATGCCTACCAAATATTCAAGTGTGACTAATATAATAAAATGCTAATCGGAGATCGAAACATGCATGTCTTGTTGAGGTATGGCTGAGTCTTTTCGCCGGAAAGTCGCGACTAAGAGAGGTTTGAATTGTTGCCTAAGATAAGTGAAAATTCTTCCTGAGTCTCAGAGAATACTTCCTGTAAATTATGTAGTACGAGTACAAAGTCGAAGGGGTCTCGTGTCCAACTGTAGGACGTTATTGTGGGAAACCTTATACATATAAGGTTATACCCACGTGGCTTGTAATACGTCTACATTTGAACAGTCCGACTCGGAGTCTACAAGTACTGTACTGTTGCAGGCTACTCCTACTACCTGCCGTACTCCATCCAGTACCGAAAACGATAAACCTCTCCTTCGAAGTGGTGCCATGGTCCAACTACTAGATGCTACCAATGCTTCAGGATGTCAGTATCTTTATTATACGCTATTATCACTGCGAGTATTGAGTACTGAGTGATTACACTCAGGGCTCAGCGTATAATGAATATTTCCGCTGCAAACATCATGATGAGGAATTTCAGGTTGTTTCGGTGAGCTCATTTAGACAATTGAACAACAACAGATTTGATAGGAAGTCGTTGACCGTGTGGTGTATGAGTTGCAGTGAATGGCGATTAGAACTGTCAGAGTATTAATATGTGGGATAACAACCCACATCCCCGGCGAAAACAAACATATGGTCAAAATTAAGAACATCAATATCAGTGGTGGTGCCTAGAGAACCCAAAAATACAAGCCCCGAGTCTGCTTCGTTTCAGCAGAGCGTTCATACTCAACTTCTATCCTGCGCCTCAGGAGCTTACAGTGGCAGTCGTTAGAAAGGATACCCTATGGGTTATAAGATGCACTCTTCAAGATTAACCCCTCATCTACAACCCGGTCCATCTTAAACAATCACCCGCTATCTTCTCCATGGCTGACGACTCACAAGCCATTCAATTCCACCTTTTCATGTTAGTGGTTTGATGTTTCGTCGATCACGCCCAAGACTCACACTATTATCTTCCTGCCATAGATATTATTCAGTATCTGGTACTGCCGCTGCTTTCGGTGGGTGCGCTATTCATGTACAAATCGTCATTGATGCTCAGCGACCTGGTTTTATATCAGCTCTAGTATTGTACGAACACATTATTACTGTCGATCAAGAGGTTGCCTGCATCTGGCGGAGAAAATTCAATGCCGCCTCCGTGCTCTTTATCGTAAACAGATATGGTGTCCTAGCTGAGGCGGTGATCAATCTTCTCCAATATTTTCAAGCGGAAAGTTTCCAAGTAAGTCAATTGAAAATGAATTGTTGGTATATCGTCAACTAACATGATCCCATGCATAGGCGTAAGATTACTATTTAATTTCCATCAAATGTTATCACTATCAACTTGGTGATTTTCAGATGTAATGCTTTAAGTATCGTATCGTCTATCGTTGTAATGGGAACGCAGTTGGCTAGTGCAGGTAATGTTTAATATCTGATAGTCTATTCAAGTTCTCTGGTGAGGGCTTTATTCATCATATCTACCAGTATTCTTCCTTCTACGTATATGGGCGATATGGGGTCGACACTGGCTACCTCTCATCTTGTTGACACCGTTGGCCGCTTGTATCGTTATTTCTACCTCGGTAAGATTTTCACTACGACTCATGCAATTTGAATCATCTCACACGGTTCTTACAGATATATAATTTTTCCTTGAAGGCTCTAGAATCCCTGCCACTTCCTCTCCCATACGGATCCTGTCAGCTTCAATTTTCTGGACTTCCTAGTGCTGCGTTTGAGATGTGAGTTTCTTCTCCAACTCTTCTCTCCTCCCAAGATGAAACTTATCGATGCTGCCTTCATAGTTGTAAGTTGAACATGATATCTATTTGTACAAATCGTGATATTCATACTTCACTCTAGTGATTCTCACAGCGGATGCTACTCTTGTCACCATCGTTCTTCTTGCGCTCGTAGCTACGCTTATGAAGACGATTGGTATAAAACGTACATCGGACGCAGCTGGAATGGGCCAGACACTCTCGTCGTTGCTTATGAGAGATGGTAAGACGCTATTCACGAGTCTATATATCCTTATTACTCACGAAAGCATAGGATCAGTATATCTTCTGTACGTACACTTTGCTGAATACATCAGTTCAGCAACTCTAAGTCATTCAATCACAACAGTGTGATAACGATTATAGAGTCTCTCGATATCACACAGAGAGTCGCCGGCTATACAACTACCATCGTACGTGTATTCACCAAGTCGATTCCTTTGAAGAAAAATCTGACTGTATCAATTGATATAGCCTGAGGCATCCGCCATTGAACTTGGATTTGCTACGATGTAAGCAGAATATTTGCGCCGTCCATACTTTCAATGGTGCTTACTGACCATTCTATGCATTCAACAGAATTTCACCGATTTTCGTTGCTCGTTTCATCCTTGGACTGAGGGAATTTGATACAGTAGGACATCCTAGTCAAACGAACACTTTGAGAATCAGCGCAATCGAATTCATGGGGAATATTGGTGCACCGCTCAGTCAAAGTTATATCGCGACAGTTGACAATGGTGATATCCCAGAGGAGGACCACCCGGATATACCACCGCTGACTGTGGATATACTGGAGGATTTGAGTGATCCTCTAGCATTGGGACTATTCCCTCCTCAAGGACAGCGATCAGTAGTGCCGACAAACACCGAGTAAGTCAAATAGTTTGCATGACGCATCACTTCATCTGTATTCATTTATTCATCTAGTCAGGTCTGAAAACATCATAATGGTATTACTCTATGAAAAGCGGGTTGCTTGATATGTAGAATAGTTCTTCGTTCTCGTCCTCATCGTATATATTATCCCCATGTTCATCTGGTCCCGGTTGAGAAAGATAGGCTAACGGAGCCCCTAAATTGCCCACAACTCGAACTGTATTTGCAAAGTTCAAGTCGGACATCTTTGAAGGATGGGGCGAGTACGATGAATCAGATGAATCCCGATTCGACACATATACTCCCCGAAGAGTCAACAGAAAGCGAGTGGTCAGAATCGAGCCGAGACTGTTAAAACAATGAGTGGTCTATTCGACAGAAATATGGAAAGAAACGTACGCTTCTGTCATGATAGTGACACCAATACCTGCCTATATAATTTGAGTCAGGTACGAAACAGAGGGATAAGACAACACAAACCATAGATTTTACTCCGATAAGAGTGGCTGCATTCAAGACCATGAGACAACTGGTGAGGTACCATATTGTTAATGTTACGGTATGAGAGGAATATCAATAGTCATACTCACAGGAAACATTTTGTTCCATCTCGAAATAAGTACATGGTGATCGAATGATTGGCGTGAATTTGATTACTTTTGAGAGCTCGATGGATTCCAGCAGTCTTCATCCATGTTAGTCCCAGGATAAATGCATTATATAGAAGCGAATAAGCAGCCATATAAACCCAACCTGAACGTCAAAATCAGGACATTTCGTGTTTCGGAAATAGTGATGTATAGACTTACAGCTGAAAGTATGTAAGAATAGGCGAATTTTAGCTTCGAATATGGGAATACTAGCTCACATATCTAGAACCTTGCGAATTTTCGGGTTTGCTATGCTGAGATTAACACATCCGACAGATGGTTGAATCGTTGACACGAATTGACCCATTCGTGAGCAGAGGTACTGGAAGGAATTGTAACTTTGCTTCATACACTAGTAATTCTGTGACTCACGATGTGTACACCGATGGGTGGAAGAGCTAGTAGAGCGAGAAGTACTAGGATGATAAGGTTTCTTGACCATATTGCATACAATCGCAAGCAAAGGATTACTGTCGGGGAGAAGGGCTATCAGTCAGACCTTTGGGGTTGATACCCATGGCAGTCAGATACTGAGATACTCACTGGAGACATTGATCTGGAGAATAACTTCAATGGCTTGGCTTGTCCTCATGACGATATTACAACTACATTGGTATGTCAATAACCTTGCAACGCCTACATGATAAAGATGAATCCACCAACATCTAACCGTAAACATTCGTGTTAGTGATATTGTATGTGAATTACGCATAAATCTTAAGAAAATTCTTTACCTTACTCCCTGTGTCGTGTGAGACAGTCCCAAATGACACCAGATTGATGAGCATGAGGGGAAGGTCGATAAGAGTAAAATAACGATTGATAAAGAAAAACACTGTCGGTCCTGAAAAGCGACGTCTCCATATGCACCTGCATTCCTCGGAAAATGTCAAAAAGAAGTCGTAATAAGACAATGCTGTCATGGAAAAACACTCGTAGTTAGTGAGAGTCAACAGAAAAATTGATACCACTTACCCGTAGCAGCAGTAATACAGAAGTTAACACTTGTCCTATGCAGTAACCCCTTAGCAGTTGGTTGATGATGGATAAAATTCAAGGGGCGTACATTTCATGAGCTATGACTTCAGAGACATTTCCGACGTTAGACCCAGACATCATACTTAGCTAGACTGCTGCGACAACAACACTGAAACTGGCGAGGAAAAGTGAGGTCGTTGATATGTGAAAAATGGGGACTGCAGCTTTATATTTATCTTGAGCGGGACACAGGTGTAAGTTCAATGATCTTCTCGATGCGGATTTGTACCTGGTTGTTCCATGTCTGAAGCGGATTACTACGGAGGTTAATGTTGATGAACACTGGGTACAAGATATTGTATCATTAACTGGCAGGAAGCTCGAGGACACATGATTGTGCAACGGTACACCACAATGCTTCTAATGCCAGGCTCAAGGCCCCATAGTTGAGATCCAGGTCGCTAGTCAGAGGATCCTGGAGAAGGTATTGCAGATGATCAATGTCGTGACGGACAAGTAAATGGCATGGTAAGAAATCTTGAACTAAATCAAATGTGAAACAGTTACATAAATGAAGTAACAAGATGTTCAAGTTGGAAGAACGTACCTGCGTAAGATATGATATATGATAGCCGGTTAACGGTAGATATTGATGAACAAGAGGCTTCGCCACTATCTGATTTTTCCAAAACAGACAGGAGTGAATCCTCCGTCTGTGCTTCCAAGCAGTATAGGTTTCCCTCTATATCCGATTCGGAAGAATGGGCCAACGTAGCAACAGGGTGCAGATTGTAAGTCAGGTATCCCCGACCCAAGACAGGGATCACGGAAATCATTGGGAATGTATCCTTCTTTTCGAAGGTTTGACTTCAAATGCGATGAGATAATTGAAGAAATACTGATTTTGCGGCCAAAAAGGGGCGAGAGCGACTCGTGATGTTGTCAGTTAGACTGACCGAAATAATTGACGCGATGGGAATCTCCGTTCTTTGACTGAGAGACTGCTCATTAAAGTTGCTTGGAACCTGGTACTTACTGCCGACAACTATCCAGCCAAAAGCTAGTGGATGCAGGTAGCACTGCTACAGTCCTGAAAATTCGCAGATGGTAACTTGAAGTAGGGCTTCGACAGGGTTAGGGAAATCCGGAAGGAACATTCGTGAGTGCCGTGGATTTCGGTTGGCTTGGATGCCACTTCGTATGAAAACACTTCCTTTGTTTCAAGTGGATATGCTGTTCCAGTGTCTGAGATCGAAGAGATTGAGTTGACCTTCAATGCATACGCAGAGGAAGACATCACAAGGCACTGGGTATCATAAATTCACCACCAGTGACGCGTCGGGGGATGGCAAAGATTGCATTCCTATGAAAAGTGGGTCTGAAGATTCATGCCCCATCTCTTCTTCCGACCAATTGCGCCCTTCGAAGTTTGAATCGGACATCTAGGCCAGCGGAGTACGAAGATTTCCCACAATGGTTGAAGTGAATTGTAAGTGTGATACCGAACAGAATTCGTCCGATAATCGGACATGTAGAGTGCTGTACACCTCGAAGATTCAGGCTGGTGAGGACCGACGAAGTAATACTAAAGGACGAGATTGATCATTAATATACAGAAGAAAAAGCCATCGAAGAAAACGCACGTCTCAGTCAATCGAAATCAAAGCTTGCTGTGATGCATTGCACTACCAGCAAGTAGGAGGATCTGATGCTTGACCGGGGCCAGATACCAATGAGAGCTTTCCAGCTAACTTAAGCTTGTCAGTGTGGCGGAGTCGTAGGCTACGAGAGCCCGGGCTAAGTCCAAATAAGTAGAATGGTAATAAAAACATGAATTGAGATGTAAACACGTACTGGCCTGATTACAAGAACTCGGAAGTGACGGGTTTGTCTAGTTCCTCAAGCCAGTCACAGTGCTAGCTACTGCCGGTGACTCTCGTCACAAAAACAAATTCAGCGCGACTCCATAGCTCAGTGGTTAGAGCATGCGATTGCAGATCGCAGGGTCGCGTGTTCAAATCACGCTGGGGTCTTCTCATTGTCTGTTTTTGTATTTGTATCTTAATATGATGCAGATTTTGTTTTCAGATGTATTTATTCTGTTGTATGTAGTATGTAAGTAGTAAGTACCGTAAACCTGTTGGAAAGATAATCTCGATTTGAAGGTTGACAAATTCGTCTTCGGAAATTGCCGAGACAGTGCCACTGACGACTCTGTCGGAAACTACTAACTTCAAGTTACTGTGAGTCTGACCGCAAAGCAGTAAAGTACTACCGTACCACAACTACTACTGGCAGTATCTATAGTGAGTAAGTTCTTCAATTCGGCCAATGTATACTCTCGACTACCGACAATTTTCTCACAGCATATGCCAGCTGCATAACCATGGATTTGACACCGGTAGATCTACAGCATCCACTCAAATAATCCTGAACTGTACCAGCAAAAGTTTCATATATGCCAGACGCATTCCTGTTGTATTCCAAGTTGAATATCCTGTGAAGTTAATCGATGTTGAACGGCCACGGATGCGTACAGCTCCTGTAAGTTATTTTCCGCATTTTGTTATACATGCTGAAATCTGTTTCATCAGATGCACGGAAAGGAAAGCACATTCGTTTGGTTATTTGAGATCAGTACTTGATCATCATGATGACAGCCTCGAATAGGATATATTCAATGAATCTGTGAAGTTGATCAGACCTCTTGCTAGAGGATCATTGAAAGCAAAAGATGTTGAAAGGTCTCAGCAGCGTATGTCGGGATGATCTTAATAACTACAAGTAAGCACTCACTCACTCAGAGACACGGAAGGCGAACTAAAACACCAATATACACTAGTTTCTACCAACAAACTGTGTCCGGTTATGTGCATTCCCCTGTTACCAATTCTCATTTCGTCCGAATTGAGATTCGGACTAAGTGAGGCGCGGACGGATACATCGGAAGAGAATACAGATATTCTTCTGTACGGCCAATTCACCCACTTCGCAGTCCTTTGCGTCCGTCTACTTCGTCAGCCCCGACTCGGAATGGAATCGTTAAATACAGCCTTCTTACGCCCCAGGCTAGGCCTCCCCAACTCAGAGTAGATTATAAGTTTCCTAGGGCTATTTTACAGGCAGGCCTATCTTTTACTTTATATTACATCCTAAAATCTGACTTCATTTTCAGTAGGTCATAAAAGTCATGTCTGGAGATACAAGTGTCGACTCGGACGACCTCACTGTAGAAGTTTTTCAAGAAACGTATGTTCTTTTCAAGTCTTGATTGCTTTACTTGATGCTAATATTAAGTGAGGTGCAGAATACTTGTTAATATGTGTATCGTTGCTGGAGCAAGTGAGTATGCACTATACCTATAGGTTTATCGTTTAATGCTGATCCTTCCATTCATTTTGTTGTCTCATTCGTAGCGTTATGCTATTACGACCTTTTCTTGACATTTGCTGATGAATATCACTGCATATGGACTCGTCGCTTTTCAGGCCCGACTGTGTTTTTCTTCATCAACCGTTATTTTACCCTCATCGATCTATCCTTCCTCCTGGTGAATTTAATACCATTTGGAGGGGTACCATTTGAAATTGGAAACAATGTGAATTATCTGATATTGACCAGTTTTATCGTCTTGAACTGACCGTTCTATGTAGATGTCAGTATATTTGTTTTCTCTAGACGTTTTCTTGGATAGTACGTGTTTACTGATATTTGGGGCCACAGCTGTAATGGTGTGATGACGATGAGTGAATATATCGAAGTTATCATATACATAAATTCTTCCGGTGAGTGCCTACTCGTCTTTTCACTCCTCGTCTACTAATCTTCATTGACAACATACCCACCCGCCATCCGAAGCTATTGTGTGTCTACGACTACACGCCATTTGGTCCAAGAACCTCCGTATCCTATTGCTTTTTGCTCTCCTAGGACTCGTACGCCCAACTATACGCATCGTAAGCTATTGGTGATGTCTAATCCGTTGAGAATATTCTAAAAGATTTGTTTACTTTTGGAAGTATTTGAACAATCAGATCAAAAATGTAATCCAACCGTTCATTGGTTGCGGCGATATCACAAACATCGGCTCTGATAGCATCGTGCTGATGTGAGTCCTGTCCTGTTCTTCATTTTTGGTCTGCTATTCTGACATCACTGTTCAGCTGTGAGTATCGTACTTTCCATTTTGGCCATATCTGATTTTGGACTTGAATTCTTAGTTTGGATGGTCATGCCTATTTATGCAATAGTCAACGACGCCCTTATCCTTGCGTTCACATGGGCTAAAACTGCAGGTATTCGTAGGATGTCGAAATGTGGTCCAGTGTATGCCAATCATTCAATTGTGGTGTACTTACTCCGGGATGGAACAATATATTTTCTGTGAGTTAAAAAGTAGCACTCAATTGTGCCGTCCCCTAGGAGACTGATCTTTAAATGTTCCAGTTGCCTTATAACCTTGTATATCACTACTTTAGCTGGAGCTCAGTCCAGGGTTAGTCTTTCATTTCAATTCACTCGTGAGCCCATACTCACAATTGGAACCAACCACGACAGTTGAGTGGAGGAATTCCTATCATTACCGAAGCGTATGTACCTTTCTACGAATCGTTTTTCCTCCCTTGATAATCTCGTTTATTCTGACAGTCTTTCTTCGATTCTCGTCTCTCGATTTATATTGAACCTTCGAGGCGTTTATTTACCCAACGATAATCAACTTGAATCCTTCCGTCCTTCCAAGATGTCTAATTTGCACTTTGCATCTCAAATCGTTGGCAATTTAGGTGCTCCTTTGTCCCTTTCTTCTCATTCGGAAATTGGAGGATTTGGAGGTGATTTTGACTGGGAGACGGAAGAAGGGACAGTTGAGGTTGTACAGGAATCATCTAATCCACTTTCGGTTGGACTGGAATCACTCCCGTTGTCAGTCACGATGCCTTGATCCATATACGGTCACAGTGAATAGACGTATGCAGAGTTGTCTTTACTCATCCTGTTCGCTGTTCCTCCGACCCCGGATGCCATCAATGAATCATCTTGCTTTTTGTCATCACTGGCAGACTCCTGCGACGTTCTCGAGAAACGTACGCACTTCCACCTATAATCTCACCGTGTTCTAAACAACTTTAAACTATGAGGATATGTATCATAGTCGCAAATGGTGAGAATTCAATTCAATCCTAGATTGTCAATATAGTATTTGACCATGTCACACATAGTTTTTTTACGGTAATACGACGATACCCATACGTATTCGTTAGGTTCGTCAAATTTGCACCTGGATCAGCAATTTTGTACTGCTTACAAGCCATCCACGTGTCCGGTGTTGCATAAAAGTCATTTGCAGCTCCTTCAATGTGAGACATTCATCCCGATAGACGAATTTTCACATCTCCCTTACTTACTAACTATCTAAATCGATTAGTGCGGCGTCTTTGTTACACACTCTTTGCACAGCAATACTACGTGATTCAACGATGGACGATTCTTGCCTTGGAAAGGTGCACCATGCTACTAGGGCCCGTTGCGTGTCTATGGTAGGGTCATACCGTCAGGAAATTCGGATGGTTGCTGGTCGAACAAACAGGAAATGGAACATCTGTATTGGGTTTGCTTGACCCACTTGGTCGCCCTTTGAATCTGTCAGGATGGTCGTCCTATCGGAAGTCTTAACATTGTTTGCTTATTGTTATGATCAAGGAGGACATCTACTCTGTCAACGAAATCCGACTCGGAGCGGAAATGTCAAAACTAGACTTGTTTCCTAAACTTCCGTCACGGTACCAGCCTCGAATCCCATTATAAGTGAAGGTATCTTCACTTACTAGACCATTACGAATGATAGCCCTCACTGCTTTTGGTCGCCACGTTAACCACGATAATGTCTGGAATCGAGGACACTGAGGCCGAGATTGTAGAAAGGTGCGAGTTTCCTTTACGAATGATTCAGACATTCTGCATACTTACATCAACAGAATTTTTGTTGTCAGAATCTGCATCGTCGTTGCTACGGGTAAGTAGCTTCATTTCAAACATCGTTGTACCGAGTACCCAAGTTTTGAATTTTCATGTCCTCCTAGTGTTGTGTTGTTATGATTATACTCTGACATTCTCTGATGAATGTCATTATATATGGCAGCGTCGCTTTTCAGGCGCGACTGGATTCTTCTTCGTCAATCGATATTTCACTCTCATCTATATCATATCTTTCATGCTCGTCAACCTCGTTCCTTTTGGACTCACTCCATCGGTCAGTGTCACTCCTAATGTAATCTTCGCTACTCTCTTCTTACTGATGAGTGCTTCACACCTACTAGATGTTCGTAGCCCTATTCCTCATTCTTTAATCTATCATCTACTTGATGTTGATATTTCGGTTTAGTTGCAGCGCACTGATAACAACAACTGAATCGCTGCAAATCGCCGTTCAGTTGAACGTCTCCGGTGAGTCATTGATTATTCGCGCCTCCAAATATGATCTCATCCGATTTTTACTGTGAAAGCTATCATGTGTCTGCGTTTATATGCAATCTGGTCGAGGAACATCAAGATTTTAGTAGTATTTGCTCTTTTGGGAGCGGTTCCACCAATCATACGTGTTGTAAACAACTCGAAATCCACCTTGATTAAGTTGGAGCTGACTCATGTGTCCCGTATCATCACTTCTAGTATCTCTACTCTCAAACCAAACATTTCCAAACCTCTAGCCCGCCGTACGTTGGATGCGCAACCCGTAGCATTGGGACTCAGAAAGACATTCGCGGCTTCTTGACCGTGTGAGTTTTTTTTTACTGACTGCAAGGTACTTCTCTCTGACAACCTGCTCAGCGGTGAGCCAGGAATCTCCTAGATCTCAAAGTAATAGCATACTGAGTGACTGTTACTCATGTCTTGTTACAGTGTGGCTCGTTCTTCCATCTTATTCTATATTTTACGATGCGCTCATTCTAGCAATAACATGGGCCAAGACGGCGGGTATTCGAAAGGTTCTGGGAAGTTATTCGGTGGTCACGTATCTCCTTCGAGATGGAGCTATATATTTCCTGTGAGCATGTGCATTCCGAGTCTGAACCTCAAAGAGCCTTCATTGAACGCAGTGAATCTCTAGATTTCTGATGATTTTGAACATCACAACTCTGATTGGAAATAAAACCTTGGTCAGTTTGACCCAATGGACTACTCTTGATCCATTTTTACATATATTCAATTACTCCGACAGACTCTTGGTGGTGTTCCACTTATATCAGAAGCGTGAGTGTTCTCTTCCTTACACCGCGCCACCTCACTGAATCCAAATTACCGGCGTTTTCTACAGCGTCGCCTCTATTCTCATCTCTCGCTTCATGTTAAATCTTCGAGGAGTATACATGGCCAACGATCATTCTGATTCCTTTCATCCCTCAAAGATGTCGGATTTAAATTTTGCATCTAATATTATCGGAAATTTAGGTGCCCCTTTATCCCACTCTGTTCGCCCCGAAATGCAATCATATGAGGACGAATCGGAGGCAGAGGGATCAATGGGAATTGCAGAGGAATTATCATCTGACCTTCTTTCTGTCGAGCTGGAATCATTCCCGAGTTCGATTGTAACGGCCTCCTCGCATCATCTGCTAATATGACAATATCTAAATCAATTACATCTGTGATTTTAGCTTTAGAATTCACCAGCCACTGTTGCTGTGCCTCATCTCGAACATCGTGATGTGGGTCATCATTTTGTATTGTCGAGGTGGCAAGTTCCATGTATAATTAGTGGACGTTCATTAATGATGTACTCTACTATATCCCATTGTCAGCCTAGAAGAGCCAGATAGTCGTCGATGAAGGATAGACGAGGGTTACTAGTTACAAGTTGAGTGAAATTCAAAGTTGACAAATTCAGTTTTGACGAATGCTTAGTCCAATGAAACTTGAAGCTTGATGTTCAGCTCGCCTTCAAACTCGATTTTTTTCTCAAGTAAGTTGAGTTCTGGATTCGGTATGAATATCTCAAGCGACCGTGAAAATTTCTTGTTGCGTCTAACTTTTCTGACTAGGACTTCACGATCCTGCGGCGTGCGCCTCACAGCCTGCCTGCTGTTCAGGCCACCTCAATGAATCTTCTTTCTGTCCGTCCTACTTTCCCTCGGCCACATCGTCCCTTTCCGACTAAAGGAAACAGTTTAAAATGAAACCATCGGATGATCAAATCCCAGCCCCCATCATCGTGACAGGCGTATCAATAGATGATAACATAACATACCTATGGATCTTTACCTTCTGAACCAGACGCGGAAGACACTCTGAGATGGAGTTGTGCAGGAATCGCTACTCGGCCCCTGGATTGGTTTAAAATCAAGGGCGGTTCAAGTCATGGGCCCTGTCGGCTCTACGGGCTCTTCACATGGTCATATAAACGCTGCGACCAGTGCTAGTAGTTCGGTGAACAATTTGTTCACCTCTAACCGAGAAGGTACTACGACACTAGAAGATGTGTAGGTTGAGTATCAGAGACACTGCCACTATTCCGAACCGTTCAAGAAACGGAACCTCTTTATTTGATCTACCCGACCCACTCGTATTCTTCGGTCCGTTGATAAGTCAGCATACAAAATCGGAAACGTGGATTTCGTCTGTTGCTACCGATTCGGGGCGGGAACTTTCGACGTTGGCCCGTAGGACAAATCTTTGTCAACCCCCGAGCATGGTTTTATATAAGTATTCAAGCTACAGTTGCCATTCAATCCTACTTCTTTGCAGTGGCAAAAAATATAGTCCTTCTCCTCCTCTCACAAACTATTCAAATCTGGTTGGATCAAAGCTATGGAAACGTCAGGCCAACCAAACTACGATATCTACATAGTTACTCAATACTGACTACTATTTGTTAGGATTTCTGCTGTCAATATTTGTATCGTCATCGCGACTGGTGAGTATCTTTACCTTACTGTGCCCATTCCATCCACTGCACCTGCCTTCTCATACTTCGTCTAATTGTCCCCATAGTTCTATGTTATTATGATTACACCCTGACATTCTCTGATGAATGGCGGTGTATATGGAAGCGTCGCTATTCAGGCGCGACTGTGTGCTTTTTTATAAACCGTTATTTCACCCTCATTTACATCTCTCTCTTGCTCGTCAACTTCGTATCCTTCGGGCCTGTTCCATCGGATAGTGCGCATAAGGTAATTGTCACAGATATACCGATACCCTCGCATTTTCGTACTAATCGTTTTCATGTCTAGCTGTTCGTACATTAAATTAATCCATCCTCCTCGTTGGATTGCTGCTGATTATCGACATAGCTGTGATGTTGCTATGAGAACCAGTGAATTTCTCCAGATTCTTATTCAGTTGAATTTTTCTGGTGAGTGTTCAATTTACTCTGTTGAGAACCTTTTCCATTACTAACCAAATTTCTACTCTAACAGCCATAATGTGCTTGCGATTATACGCAATGTGGTCCAGAAGCATCAAGATTTTAGTGATATTTGCTCTCTTGGGAATTATACCCCAAATCATACGTATCGTGAGTCGATGTCTATTGGCGATCGATTCAGCGAAAGGCTTATATCGCGTGCTTCTATTTTCTACTAGTATCTCTACACTCAAACGAGCCATTTCAAGCCAATGAGCCCGCCATATACCGGCTGCAGCGGTATCGGTGTAAGAAATGAAAACATTTCCAGCAAGTTGTTGATTTTGTGAGCTCTTCTCGTTCAACTTTTGTGCTACCTTTCACGGTCGTGACTATATCATTCAGTTGTGAGCCTTCACACAATGCTTCCAAATCCTATGATGTTGACTTACTACTACGTTTTGCTTTGGCAAATTCACAGTCTGGATAGCTATTCCTGCTTATGCAATTTTTTACGATGCCCTCATTTTAGCAACGACATGGATCAAGACGGCGAATATTCGAGAGCTTTTAGGAAATCGGCGGATGTTGAATTCAAATCACTCTGTTGTTACATATCTTCTCTGTGATGGAACATTATATTTTTTGTAAGTTCCGGCACGTCTTTTCTCTCCCTGAAATGAAGTTGAACCCTTTTAGATCTCTCATGGTTTTAAACGCTACGACTCTTATTGGAATAAAATCTTTGGTTCGTTCAACCTTCGAAGCTTCCACTTTCGGACCAGATGCATATTTACCATGTACTCCTACACACTCTGACAGACAACTGGTGGCGTTCCTCTTATATCGGATGTGTGCGTATTACTCTCGTTGTACTACCCGCGTCGGCTCACTAAAGGTCAAAATATGAACTCTTTTCTTTACAGCATGGCCTCGATTCTCATCTCTCGTTTCATGTTGAATCTTCGTGCAGTATACATGCCGGACGATAATTTACCTAGTTCATTCCATCCCTCCAAGATGTCCGACTTGCACTTTGCATCTACCAGTATCGTAGGTAATTTAGGTGCACCTTTGGAAGTGGCCCCGGCAGGCTTGGAAGGAGATGATATCCATATGGATGAGATGGAAGGACTCCAAGAATCTATGCACGAATCTTCTGACCCACTGTCAGTGGATATGGAATTATTTCCATCGTCGTATCAATCAAAACACAACAAGCATCGTGTGGAGACCAGCAGTGTAACACTGAAAGCAAGTTTTCGGACCACGCAAACTCAGGATCGATGATATCTCATTAGATACAGTCTCCCTTGGTAGGTGATTTTGTTCCATCCGTTGAATCTTGAAATCATTGATGACAGATAGACGGCGGAGAGGGTTGGTACGATCGTAAACTCAATTCGCTAGCGGGTAGTGTACTATACACTCACTATACTACAGACTACATTTCGTTCAGGTGAGAAGAACTTCGTCCAAGATTTTACAGCTTTTGTGATGTCTAAAACCCAAACATTGTACCAGGAAACCAATGAATCCCAACACTACTATGAAACCTCGTGAGTGCGCCATCTGGCAACCCTGAGGGTATTACGAGTCCCGTCGCAGTGATTTCTCTTGGCTCGATAGCATGCATAGTGGAAGAGCCTAATATTTCATTTAATTCCTCCCCGTTTTCGTTGGTTCTCGCGTTGTCTCGTCTTCTAATATAATATGTTCGCTATTGTCGGTATAAAATTGAGGGAATACGAATACTGACTGACCTTATTGGCGTCGACACTGTCAAAGTTGGTAGGATAACCAAAGTTACGAGCAGGAAGTAAATAAATAGTAGTTTTGGATTTCGAGGGGTATTGAGATAAAGCAACATCATAAAGAGTGTTTGATGATATTCAATTGAAGATCTGAAATTGAGCGAACGGCCCTGAATACTCTACAATTTTCTGCTCTCGAGAAAGCTCGGTGCTCACCGTAACCTGAGAAAACACTAAATCTCGATGCAATTGTATGAAAGATGGGAATGAACGTCGAATACTGGACGGACCTGCCGTCGACTGAGAATGGTTCTGAGGAATGGTCTGCGACTCTGCGGGAGAAATGTGTACTTATATATTTTTATGGTGAGATTCCTGGTTCGGAATTTGAACTTCGACGTCAGACATTGTGTCTCTTCGAATTCGCATTGTCAATGTTGGGCTCTCAAATTGACAGCTCAATGTTGATGCCAAAAGACAGACTGATATGATAATCATGATTCTGTTAAAAATGGCAGTGAGATGTGTGTCCCTTCTCACGATTCCGGACTTGAAGAACATACCTTGTCGGAATGTGATGCCAATAATGGTAACTTCAACATGTTACGACTACGAGATGCATGCTAGATCACGGATAGCCGATAGACCAATGCTATGCTGGATCTGCAGTATGTCCTGAAAGTTGCTCGTCTGTTGCCATGATCGCAGTGAAACTCAGGGCCATTGGCAATGCATTCCAACCAACGTGTCAACGTGAAGACCAATGGAGGTTTATAACGCCAATCATGCTGTTCCATTGCAAAGGTCGTTTTCTGCCGTGGTCGGGAAAGACGAAGAGGAGACTCTAGACCTGAGAAATATATTGTCAGCTTCGGAAAGCATAATGAAATCGAACCTGGAGGATACTTACGTTCCTCCTCTTTCATCCGTCGTACAGTAGATTCGGGATTACAAGAGCAATAATTTTAGAATGATTTAAATAAAATGGACTTCACCGATGTCGTGTTTCTGCAAGTCTAGTAAGTGCAGTGACTTTGTGAAGAGACAGAGCTATATCCCCCGAAAATGTTGACAGAAGAGATTTAGTTCAATACCCTCTCGGGACGAGACTAATACACAGTACCATCGTCCCATGGGTGACGTGGAAGTAGAGTGAAGTGGTGAACAAGAGTGAAGAAACGATGGGACGAATTCAAATTCAAAATCATAATAGACAGATTCGGAGATTGCCGTTCAGAGCCCACTGTGGAAACGAATTTCAGCCTGAGCGCGCCGAAAAATAACTTCAATTGTATACGACTACTCCTCCTCCTCCTCCTCCTCCTCCTACCCGTCATGAATATTCGCATTCGCAAGCTGACGGTATAGCTTGGGAACGAAGACTAATAATGAGTATGAATTACTGGTGAGAATGTCATGACTGTCTAGATCTGCTGAATACTAATAAGACTACTCAAGCTAGCGTTATTGCATCTCAAGTTAACAAAGTCTCGTGTTGGCTAACATCTGCATGTTGAATTTAATCTCGTCACTAGCAGGATTTTGTCTTGAAACACTGGTGATAGCATGATTTATAATTCAGCCATAATGACGATCAAAGCATATACACCAACCCAATGACACACTTTAGTGTCGAATGCGTATGTTCATAATAATGCTAGTGATTTTGACGACATGTTCAATTTGACCCTATGTGAAGTTGGTTCTACACGTGGAACAGAAATTCGCCTCGTGCCAACATAGAGAGACCTAATTAATGGAACCGCTCTCCATGTATCCAAATATCAGTACGTACCATCTTGAACTATATGCTACGGTGGTACATGCATTCTCACCTTCTCAACTTTGTTGCACAGGAAGGAAGAGAATATTGATGTTAATTGGATGATACTTAGTTCTTTTAAGATAAAAGGGAGTGGATGTGTTCCCAGTCGAACATATCACACTCACTTCAACATGAGTTCACAATCTGTTCTCGATATATTCCCCCCTTCATTCCTCCTCGAATTGTGAGTTTCTTGTTCAGCGATCAATGACTACGTCGTCCGATACCTCCATTCACAGATTGCTTAGCAACTACTTTACCGTCTCCGCGTACTGTAAGTCATTGAAGCGTTTCTCTTTCTCACCGAAGTACTGGTCTGACCAACGTGTTAAATAGTGGTAGTACTGTACGACATAATTATCACCTTCGATGAAGAAGTTCTGCACATATGGAAAGGGAAATTCTCCGTCGTCACCGTGATATTCTTTATCAATCGATATGCAGGCTTGGTGAATTCTGTCGGAGGACTTTACAACGTTCTCTTCGCCAACTCAGCTTCTGTGAGCCTTTCTTGTCCCTTTGATCGTTTATGTTCTCCTCAAGTATGATGCCTTCGGTAGAGTTGCATTGTCACCAACTTCATCAACCAGATCTCGTTGCTCATCCTAGGCATCGCTTCTCCAAGTTCGTCTGTTATAGCGTTCTGGCCATCATGATGAGAAACACTGATTTGTTCGCCATAGTTTTCAGCGCGTATCGTGCTTGGGTGATATGTAATCATTCTTGGTCACTCTTCATATCCATAATCCTTTTCGGTATTGTCTCACCAATCTTTATCGGGGCGAGTACTGTCATTTCCGCCAGGTATTGTTTCTAAAGAGTGTTATCGTCTGTCCAGGTTCAACTGTCCATTATGGAGTTTGCATACATGCTACCCCTCCCCGCTCCATATGCAATCTGCTTATGGAACTATAAAGGAAATCTGAAAATTTTGAGGGCCGGTGAGCAATCCATCCATCGGTTCTTGTTGTAACTTCTTACCGCTCTGTACAACTAACGATATCATATTTGACATCTGAATCCTGTTAGTTGAGGTTTCGTGCAGGGTTTCATCGGTGATGTTTGAACTTATCACGTTGCTTACTATATTGGTCAAGCACTTCAAACACTGGAGGTCGCAAGTACGACTAGGGATCAAAACCAGTTATGCAGAGTTGTTGATTCGGGATGGTACGTCGCATCGTCCTACGTGTCTTTGCATCTCACTGACCTTTCGTCTGCTTACAAGGATCTTTATATTTTGGGTATGTAGTTCCGCAGTTATCGAGTCTCTTGAAATTGAATGGAAAGTCTAATTTTACCCGTTGGCAGTGTCATTCTAACCTTGAACATCGTTGTGATGATTACGGACGAAGTACTTGTACGCTATCAAAAAATCCTATTTTTTTCAAGCGGTATTGACGGATTTACATCCCCTGAAATAGGCAGATGTTGGCAATCCACTTTCAAGTTTTGTCGCTCCGTGAGCAGCTTCTTTCCTGAGTCTTTGACCATGCTTTCTTACTTCCACAATGCACCTACAACCTGGCTGGAAAACAGGGTAACATGTATTTGCATCTCTCGGCTCATCATAAGTCCTAAGAACTATCAGAGACGTACCATGGAGGATACGACGGATCCTGTCGTGAGCTTTGGAAATGTACTCGCCAATCTAGAGTGAGGCTTGTAACTTTGATGAGATTTCACTCCTACTTTTCATGATTAAATCGTATTTGTATGATACTTCTACCTGCCTCTGTTTTGAGGAGGAGGAGGAGAGATAGACATTGCCAGTATGGCTTTGTAGAATTCAGTTTGACTCGATATTGAATAGTCTCTTCAAATTCGTGGTTCTAAGGGATCACGTGCCCAAATTCATAAATAGACGCTACAAAATAGGTGGTGAGATTCAAATCCTCTCCTTTCTCCCACTACTTAACCTCTTCGGCTATCCAACATCGAACATCGTTACACTCACTCTCCAATTGTCGATGTTGTAGAAAAACTATACACTTGGCCCAATGCCACCTTCCAACATTGCAATCATTGGCGGAGGACTCTCTGGGCTTTCAGCAACATTTCATCTCGCAAGGCGATTTCCTAACTCTAGAATCACTCTGCTCGAGAAGTCAAACCGTCTCGGAGGATGGGTACGAAGTGAACGCATTAATGTAAAGGACTCTCAAGGGAAGACTGCGAATGTCCTCTTAGAAGCTGGTCCTCGGACGCTGCGACCGAATGGAAACTCTGTCCTTGAGTTGGTACGTTACAATCCTGGAAGACGCATTCTAGTCGCATACTAACCCCCCAAAGCCCAGATAAACCTTCTCCACCTCGATTCATCTTTACTTCTTGTGCCAAAGTCGTCACCAGCTGCTCAGAATCGTTTTCTTCACATAGAGAACACCAAGGGGCTTACAGCAATTCCTTCTTCTCTTCCTTCTCTCCTATCGTCGTCTCTCGCAAAAGTTCTACTACCTGCTGTGCTTTTGGAACCATTCCGTAAGGATGTCTTGATGTCAGCGAATATAGGAGATGCGTCTGTGGATGCCTTCCTCTCTTCACGATTTGGAGAAGACTTTGCAACCACTTTTGGTAGTGCATTGGTTCACGGGATATATGCCGCAGATTCTCGGGATCTGAGTGTCAAAGCTGCATTCCCGTCATTGTGGGAGCTTGCAAAACTTGGAAACGGTAGCATCATCAGCGGAGCGATTCGAAAGACCTTCTCTCGGAAGCATACCCCGTCTAATGTCAATCTCGCAGACTACGAATTGGGAAATTTACCGAATATCATGAAGGGAGTCAGTGTATATTCGTTCAAGGATGGCATGGAAGCTCTTGTTCGTACATTGGAAGCTGAACTGGCGCGCAAGGGTAACGTGCATGTCTTGAAGGGTGTCGCGGTGGATTCCATCAAAGAGGAAACTGAACATACAAGCTTTTTGGTCAGTATTTGAAAACAAAAATCTTGATATTTTGCCTAATGTCTCACAACGTTATAGCTAAATACAACGTCAGGGACAATTCCCGCGTCCCATATTGTCTCCGCATTGCCACTTTCGATACTCGACTCGATTCTTGGACGTTCTTCGAACACAATACCAACCGCTGCAAGATCGTTACCTCAGACTCTCGTTAACCCATCGTCTTCAGTCACTGTAGTGAATGTTGTTTTCCCTCCGTCATCACAACAAATTCATCCACCAGGTTTCGGGTACCTCGTTCCACGTTCTAAGTCGCCGTCGATAGATGGCAACTCAGACATTGAAGTGGATGGATACAGGTTATTGGGTACAGTCTTCGATTCCTGCGCACTTGAAGGTCAAGATGAATATCCTACGGGCTCTGCAAGCAACGGAGCAAAGTTCACAAAATTGACGATGATGCTTCGAGCACCTTATACCTCTCATCATCCGCTGTCAACATCTTCATTGCTTTCCCTTCTGAACAACCACCTCTCGCCTGATTCACCGCTTCCTGAACCCGTCCTTATCCGCATCAATAACCTTGTAAATTGTATTCCTACACCTACTGTCGGCCATTTGGAAAGGATGCAAGAGTTGAGGAAGAGTATTGGGAAGGGAACTTGGTGGAATGGGAGGTTGGAATTAATTGGCGCCGGTGTTGGAGGAGTCAGCGTTCCTGACTGTATTGAGCGAGGAAGGACAGTTGGGAGAGCTTGGCTGTGATATCGATATTATCAAATTTTCATGCCACTGTCGAGTTATCTCAAACGTACCTGTATGATCCGGAGAAGATGTGAGTAGAAACATTCCTTCAACATCAGCTTCACCGGGCCTTGTTTCGACGAAATTCAACATGACATCCGAGACCAATGAAAGCTAAAAGGTCGTTGAATTGAACTGAATGTCACTGTCCTCTACTAATACAAGGCATGAAGAAACGTAATGTCATGAGGCGAAATCAAACGTTACAAAAACAATTAGAGTTGGTATTGAGTATCTACCAATAGGGGATATATATCCAGAACTTCAATGCGAGGCTTTCTCATCATGATCGTGCTCCTCCTGTGTATCAGAAGTAAGTAAGCATGGACAGTCATGAGAGAAGTTGAGAAAGTGAACTTACCACGTCCTTCTTATCCCTAATAACTTGATCCAAAGTTTTCTGTCCAACATGTCTATGAATATTCCAAGCAGTGAAGATATGTCCTTGAGCAAAGATATCTTCCACTTCTTCCAACGTTCTACCGGCTGTTTCGGGGAAGCAGAAGAAGATATGTATGAAAGCTGCGAAGTTGAATGTACCGAATATGAAGTAGGTTTTGTAGGCGATTGATGAGAGACCTGGAGGAACGGCCCATGCGAGGGCGAAATTGAAAAGCCTGTATTGCATAATGAGGGAAGGTTAGAATGATATTGAGGACTTTCAGTATGTGACATAATGAGAAACGTACCAGTTTGTAGCTGTTGCAACTGAAACGGCCTTGGCACGAACACGCATTGGGAAGATTTCGGCTGGGTATGTCCATGATACCTGGAGAACAGAAAATGGCAAAGGCTCAAGCATCAGCGACTTCAACGGGAGAATTAACGGAGAGAAACACGTACGGGGCCCATTGTGATGGCGAAACTACAGACGAAGAGATAGGAACACACGATGATACCCTTGGTAGCGGCGTCATGTCCATTGATGACCCAGATACCTATGGTCTTGGTGAGTGAATAACCTAATAGTCACACGGTGGTTTTGACACATACGATCATGATCGACCTCACCCCAATCACCGAAACGTCCTTGAAGACCACCAACAAGCATAAGGAAGAATCCCATAAGGAGTGTACCAGTAAGAAGCATTGGTCGACGTCCCCATTTATCGATAAACATGATGGCAGGAACTGCAATAGGTTGAAAAGTGTCAATAATGATTTACTACTAATGGGATATCGACGGCAGTGACTACGTACTGGTCAAGACAACGTTCAACACGTATTGAACGGAGTCTGCGATAAGGTTACCACGACGGCCAGTAAGACCGGCACCTTGGAAAACGTATATGATGTAGTACCTAGAAATGTCGAAACGCGGCCCACCGATGTTAGACTAACTGAATCCGCCAAAGTACAGTACGTTGAATTTAAAAAAATGAACGCACATCATGATGTTCATACCGGAAAGTTGAGACCACATTTGTAAGGAACAGCCGAGACCAACACGACGGAAAATACCAGGCTTGAGAAGATCGAGGTAAGATTTTGCACCTTCAGTACGTTCGAATTCAACCTGTTGTCTGATTTCTTCAAATTCGAGTTGTACAAGGTCGTTGTTTGGATCTCCCTTTCCGTGAAGATCAGCAAGAATCTCGAGAGCTTCAGATTCACTGTATGAAACGTGAAACATAAGTACGACTTAACGGGACGAGAGTAAGTCGTGAAATCCATACCGTTCATGGTCAATGAGCCAACGAGGACTCTGTTGGTACGGAGTCAGTGTTTATTCAAGAAAATGATGCAGAGGCCCTCGCACATACCTCTGGGAATAGGAGCATACCGAGGGATAGAATTATAGCAGGGATCATCTGCAGACCCCATGGAATTCGGAAGGAAGCCACTCCGTTAATGTACGAGCATCCAAATTCAACAAAGTACTGAAGTAGAATACCCCATGTAATTGACCTTACCATGATCATCATTCAACACGCTTTCATGTTTCCCAGAAGAGGAAAACTCACCATTGTTGCATCGATACAAGACGACCACGGATCGAAGGAGCAGTGATTTCGGATTGGTAGAGAGGAACCGTCGCAGATGCGATACCGACTGAAATACCAGAGATAACCCTACCAACAACAAGCATACCACGGTTCTAGTGAAGATTTTGTGAGAAATTCATCCAGTTCATTCTGTTTACTTAGTAGATCTAAACTTTAAACTTACCACCGCGGCACATTGAAGAATACTTCCAATAACCCAGATCCATCCGGAGAGGATGATAGTCTTCTTACGACCAATGATGTCGGCAAGTTTACCGACTAGAAGAGCACCAAAGAGAGAGCCAGCGGGCATTGAAGCCACTATAGCTCCTTGGGCATTCGCTGTAGGGTTACCGAAAGTGTTTTTGTAGGCATCATTCTAATCGTGATGTCAGAGATGCGGTTGAACGAAGAGGTGTCATTATATAGAGCCTCACACTCAAGACACCGGACATGGACGAGATGTCCAAACCAAACAAACCTCCACCGATACATGCGAACGAACCCACAATGTACTATTCAAGTGATTTGTGTCAGAGATAATCTTGCGATGAACTCAAGCGACAACATACCGGATTGGAGGCAATTGCGGCGCTATACTGTCATGATGAACAAGTAGTTAGAATTGTATATCACATATTGACAGAGAACTCACCCCTTTACCCATATTGGCTATTAGTTTGGCTCAAGCTGAGTTAATGATACAGAGCCCGAGCAAGATGAATGAAAATAATTGGAATGGTGGGGAAGGAAGAACTCGAGGAAGAGTCACTCGAGTCCTATTCCCAAACATACCCGTACTCTTTATACAACGCGAGAATCTCGGACCGCATACGACATTACACTGTCTAGCTTTCCCCTCGTACAAAACTGGGCAAAGCTCACAGAGCGAGCACACGCATTGTGGGGTAACAATCAAACTCTGGATCGCAAGATTTGATGTATGGAAAACGACGTGAGGTTCTGTTCAAACCAAAATAGCCTCACAAGGCCTTGTTTTTTCGCTGCCGAACGGGAAAAGAGGACCGGGTAGAATGTATAGAGGTCATGAGGACGGTGCGGATATTCAGCGTTCAGTACATACTCACCAGGATGTGTTCCATCAGTTGAACATTTCGACAGATTTGGTAAGAAAGATCATCAGCTTTGTGCCGTTTTGATCAAACAAGAGGTCGACTTTTCCACAAGGTACACCTGGTTCATTCTCATTCTAGGTTAGTTCTGTTGGGAGTATTTTCGTCTGTAGTCGTAAACTCGTTAGCGGTGTATTGGAGAACGCCAGCTGGAAAAGGGAGCACATGCATTTTGAGTACGCTGTGTTGATGAGATGGCTCAAAAAGCTCCGTTTTCTCTGTTTTGTTCCTGGTTCGCTGATTGTAAGATTTGGGGGAGTGACACAAGTAAAATTGTGGAAAAACTGACGACGGCTGCATGGAGTCTGCGACTCAAACGGCTGCCTGCAAAAGAAAGATCAGCGATATTCAATCACAGCCATGGGTCCAGGTAAAAATTATCTCACCACCAACTTCAAGGAAAGAATCAATGCAGGAGAAGAGAAGTGCGGTCTTCTTGTTCGAGATGCTTTACCCAGAATCTGTTCGCCTGGAATTTTCTATGTGGACCGCTCCAGCGAAGAGAACGGAACACAAAAACAGAACCCAGCGAGCTCTTAAGTACTTGATGCGTTTGAAAGGCGTATAAGGTAAAATTCGAACGATACATATAAAAAGAGGAAAGTGGAAGCATATGATGATGTTTATCCTGCGGGATTGTAGACAGAGGCAGACCTCGGAGGTGTACTCTCAGTGGGAAGAACCCATAAACCTACTAAATGGTTTTCAATCATAAGATGGTATTTCTGAGGGTCCAACTGGCGAATTCAGATATAAAGGTGGAAAAGAAAGAGACCGGGTCCGTCTTGTGGTAGAAGAAGGAGCAGTGTGGGCCCAATATCATCATTTTCAGACTATTTTTAAATCACGTGGTATAGTATCATCAAAATCAAAATCTCCACGTATTGGCGCTTACCTCTTTCCCTCTTCCTGCTGGCCTACTTTTACCCTACCGAAGTTTGTTTGCGACGATATTTTGACCTGCATTTCAGAGGACACTTAATCGACTGGGAGGGCATGCCCCAGGGCAGGTAAACCAAACAAAGGCGGGGGGTCTCGCCCGAGGGCCCATAGTTACCGCGCCTGTTGACTGGATTGGTAATTTAGCGCCCGCAGAAATGATCGGAATTTCCTGGTAAGGAAATACCTACGTCGCCGGGTTAGTTGCCGGCGCTAAGTCTCCTACTCTATTTCTCACCAAGTCCGGATGCGTGCTCATCGTTGCGAACGATGAGCTCGAGTATTCTCCTTGCTAAAATTGAGTCTAAACTCTTAATTTTGAGCAAAAAAATCATATTATCTTCCTGTTAGTAGAGGTATGAAAGGGTATCAGAGCAATCTATTTCAAAGCTAAAATAAAGAAAAACAAAAATCTTGGGTGCTCGGCGGGGAGCGGCGGGCGGGATGGCGGAACATTAGACGCCTTAGCTCGGGGCGTCGGGAGGCAGGTCTTGGTTGCCGGCGGCATCAACTCATTACTAATCTATTTGGCTCACTCGGCAAGCGCTTGCCGGTGCCCTCGGTATTTTCCAAAAGTGCCCCGGGGCATGCCATCCCAGTGGATTCACTTCTGGCATTTCAAGCAAAGCAAAGCAATTCGTTTTTATCAGATTTAAAAACCGACCCTTTCAATATTACACTGAGATATTCGGTGAGCCGTCGACATCAACGCAGTGACCTGCACATCTGTTGTATTCCTAATTTATGTTTCATGTCAGCCATCTCTCGTAGCATCGAAGGGATCGTTCTTTCAATCTGCTTATCATCTGAGTAACGGTGATGTCTCAGGAGTTGCAATTATCATCAGGCTTTCTCATCCCACCCGGTCGTATTTGTTGGACTCAGCTTGGATCGGACAATCCATCTCTGAGATGCGGTATCATGACCGGAATTCTTGGAGAAGACAACGCAAAGTCGACATCTGTGTTCTGATATCCTCATGGTGTACAACGACAAGGTCATACTGGAGGTGCTCGAGATCCGAGAAGCAGGATATTTTCAGAACGGTTTCGAGCAGACAGTACCTTGGGCAGTACTTCTGGACCTGGTATCTCTCGGTTCGCTCATACTCTCAACTCCATCCTCAAGAGATTGTATGCGGCACCTCACTTCGGTCAGATTCGGATGGCCGGCGTTCGCTGCTAACCAATGATTAGGCAAGATATAAGGGCAAAGTAGGGATGATCATCCTAAAAGCATCGCATTCTCCAACTATTTGTTGATTTACCTTTAAACATCTTCTATAGATTGTTCGTGCCATATGCTCTCCTGTATCCTGACAAAGGGAGAACCTCAACTCAATATTGAGATGCCGGATTGGCGCATATATCTCGACCTTTAAAGCTATAACATTGGGGACATCCGACGGAATACTAACCTTAGACCTCACTGCGCTCCACTTGTAGCTTCACAGTTCTCGAACCTCGCATTGTAAACAATCGATGTCGGACAATGACCTTGACTTATTGGATCTAGAATTCATGTGAGTTTTATCGTCTTATCAACAAACCGATGCATGACGTTAATTTGGTACTGTAGATATTACCAAGCGGCTGGGTATGCAGCTTCGTTTGGTGCGTTGATAAAACCAGGCATTTCTTTACAAATATTAGCTCGAGCTCAGTTTCTACGTAAAGCTCTAGTGATCTACGAATATGCCTTAACTGTAGACCAAGAAACCGAACTGATCTGGAAGCGAAAACTCAACCTTGCCTCTGCGATCTTTTTATTGAACAGATACTCTCTACTTTCCATGGCTGTAGTGATGTTTTTGCAATACTTCCAATTTCGAGATATTCAAGTAAGCTTCTTCATCTGAACTGTTCGTTAAGTCTGCTTCGCTTATATGTACATTTCAGATGTGAGTACTCATTCTGATGCTACTCTTGTGTTTTTAACTCCAATATTTACTGTTCATTTTCTTGTCCGTGCGGTTTAGATGTTCAAACATCGGTATGTTTATCAATTTCGCGTTATTAGGAATGGAGCTGGCGAATGCAAGTGAGTACATAATTCATCAACTACTAATCCTAATGTTAATGTTTCTACTGACCTTTGTCGGAAGTTTTCTTCACCCTGAGGATTTGGGCGATATGGGGTAGACACTGGTTACTCCTTGTCGTGCTGGGTCCGCTGACAGTATATATCATTGTCACTACCTCTGTGAGTTTCCTGATACTCAGCGAAAAAAAAACTCAAATCTGGCTTTCGCCTGCATAGATAAACAACTTTTCAACAAGAGCTATTGAACCACCTTCTCTTCCACTCCCATACAGTTCTTGTAATCTGACAGGAACAGGACCTTTCTCACAAAACTTTCTGCAAATGTGAGCATTATAATTCACATCCACATCCCTGCAGTGCATCTCATTTGTTTTTACTTCTTTGGGGATCAGATGTAAGTCGACTCGTGTACTTTTTATATGTCCACCTACTCATCTGACGTAACTTTTCTTTAAAACTAGTAAACCTCGCTTCAAATGCATTTCTCATGCTTGTTGTTCTTCTGGCTCTCATTGCGACCGTTTTGAAGACCTTTTCCATCAAGCGGATTGCAGACACCGCTCGTATGAGGCATTCCTTGGCAAAGCTCTTAATGCGAGATGGTATGTTCAAGTGAATAAATTTAATTGTATGATATTAATGATAAACATGGATATTAGGATCATTGTATTTATGGTACGTGCTCTTGCTATTCAGATACTTACTGTCTTTCCGATTGATTATTTCTGAACAGCATCACATGGGCTATGCAAGTCTTGGAAATCTTCACGGTTGTATCCGAGCATACTGGACGCAATGTACGTCATTATCCAATCAACTCTGGTGGCTATTATCCTTACCACTTGCTCTAGCCAGGATCTGAATTCATTCAAGGTCTTTCGCTCGTGTAAGTCCCCCATTTTGATAACGATAGTTTGATATCTTGCTAATCGCGACCGACGTTGACAAGTTTGCTCCAATAGTCCTTTCTCGATTCATATTTTCATTACGGGGGTTTGCTATATATCAATCATCCAGTGAATCGAACGGTCTGAGAATGAGCTCCATTCAATTCATGGGAAATATTGGCGCTCCAGTCTCCACGTTTCGGAGCGATGGAGAAGCTGTCATACCTAGCGACGATGAGGAGGCTAACCAAGTTTCTCGATCTCAAAGTTTTGTGATCAACGTGGAGGACCTGGATAATCCGCTCATGATTGGACTGCAAGAAGACGACGGCGAATGATGGGAATTCTGTGAACAAGCTATCTGACGGACGACTCGGTACAGAACTATTTATTGTGTATGGGCACATGGTGTAGTTGGTTATCACATCTGCTTAGCATGAACGTTTGCAAGGGGTGCTGGGTTCAATTCCCAGTGTGTCCACTTTCTTTTACAATACCATCTTTTTTCGCTGAATTCTCCTAAGCTGAAGTGCGAGCGTTGTCTATACTTCGCTTCCGCGTAAACGGAAAATGAACTACCTGGTGAGTTAGGGCGCGGGTCGTAGGCTCCACAGTATAAGTAGGGGCTGTCCTCACATTGGCAATTTGGAGAAGCGGTGGTGCAGAAGGACCGATTCGGACTCGGACAATGTAGCCGCCACTTACTCTCTAACGTTCATTTGCAGTACATCCGCAGCCTATGCATGGATACCATCCATAAAATAATGGAATTCACAGGTTAGTCTCAATCCAGCTTTGTAAATGGCATCACTCAATCACAACCGTTTTACTCGTGTGGCATACTTTGATCATATAACGTTTCCGAGTGCGGCGCTGTCAGCCACCTTGGAGAAGTATAACTATCTCACTCAGTTGGTCGCTTTTCACCCACTAATCTGCATTAACTTTTCACCCAACTTGCGTCCAACCAGATTTAATATGTAAGTACACACATCATCTCTGTCATTGTCTCTATCTAACTCCGTTCATCAATCAGTCCTACTATAATGAAGCTTCACCTTGTCCACGGTTCGCATCCAATGGACACCACACTTTGTCTTCGACGCTCGGAAATCGACGACTCCGAACTTGCTAATGTCGACGATAACGACTCGAGTCAATGGGAACCTGTCTATCGGATAAAAACACCAAGCTTCTTGAAGATATCCAAGCCATCTACAATATATAAAATTCGATCCCTCCACAATGGGTCGCGTACCGTCGGTGGAGATTCCGGACAGAGTAATTCCAACGGAGAGGAAATTGCTAGAATACAGTGGCACGTTTTCAGCGACGCTCGGTTCATTTACAAAGGAGAAATCCTCGAATTGAAGAATTTCCTCCCGAAGACAAACTTTTGGGGATCGTGAGTATGACCCACATTGTTTGAGCACGCTCATCTGAAAACATTATGTGTCGATACTAGGAAGAGAACATTCAAAGGTCAAGATGGTCGATCTTACGAATGGACATTAGGTCCTTTGACCTGTTCTGTAAGCGTTCACCCTCACTTTCATTTATTATTTAATGCCTGTTGCTCACGCCTTGATCAGTTGGAAATGAGTGATCCAAATTCACCCTCTAGCAAACCTGTTGAGATTCTGCATATGCGTCAAGTTAAGCTTTTGCCACTGAGAAAAAGAGGATACCTCGAGATAGATGATGATTTCATAACTCAGGATAATCATGACTTGATTGACTTGATCATCGTTACTTGGGTTTACATCGAGACGATGAGAATCTTGAACTTCCAACCGCATGCGGTGGTCTCTTGTGAGTGTCATTGTCCTTTTGCGCGCGAAGGTTATGACTGACATCCTGACCTTCATAGAAAGAGGGTTATGCCCTGTCGACGTCAACTATAATTTCCTCTCTATGATGATACGTTTTATATCCCTAAACCACCCGTCCTATCTCACCATTCCTTCTATTCATCTTCTTCTATATGTTTCCCCGGCGATCCCAAGTTAATATTCCGACGCATCTACTTTGGGTTGCGGTCTCAGAAAGTGTACATCAGTTTTTCCACACCTTTAATTTATATACTTAGTCGCCAAACATAGTGTATACAATGTTAGTACAATCAGCTGAATCCTGCCACTGGTGCTCGAAAATTGAAGAAAGATACGAACGTGTCAAAATCAAATTTTGAATTTGATGTTCGTTGAGCAGCTGCCTCTCGCCGGCTGTTCCGAACACTCTCCTCTAACTCGTTCTCTTCAAGTCTTCAAGTTACTGCAACTATGAGTCGTTCCCAAGCATCTATTCTTTATATCAGTCTCAGCCATATGAACACGAGTCTCTGTTGGCTCGGAGGATTTGGACAATCAGCCGACGCAACTGTAACGTTGGATTCCCGAATGGAGGTCTGACTGTCTCCTTTATGGCTGGCAAGTTGCACGCATTGTGAGAGCTTTTGTATCGAATCTCACATTTCTTTTCCACTAGTGTACGACTGCTCAGCATTGTTCAACATGTTCCGCATCTACGTTTGGTAAAGGAGTGTCCTCCGAGTTGACGACTAGGGCGTCCTAACTGCGGTCTTTAGGAATTGGAAAAGCATGAAAGCCCACTCAACGACATTGTTAATAGCGTCTTTTAGTGCCTGCGCAGTGGGCGTCCATACTTCGCAGACTTGATAGGATGATGTCTAATCTGTCATGCCATAGCTTGAATGTGATCCTCCGACCATGAAGCTTCCGGCGCAGGGGCTACATGACTTGATATATAGCAACTATATGTTCATGTCGACGAACGATCACATTCCACCCCTCACAAGTTTCGATATCTCTTTTTTACGAGTCGAGGATATTTTTTATATGCTTGGTAGGTGCCCATTGACACCTCGCAGAATGCAATCGCAGCAACTAACGATCGCTTTCAATACCGTGACAGACAAATTTCGTCCTTGCAAAGAATGAAGCTTTACCTCGTCCATGGCTCAAATCCAAAGGACACAACTCTGTGTTGGAAATCTTCAGAAATGAACAGATTCGGCTATAGTAAACGGACCAAGAGACAAAAATGGATACCTGTATACCGTATACATACCCCAGGAATGCTACATATCTCCAAGCCGACGTTGATTTATAAAGTTCTATCTGTCAGTGAAGAGTCAAACCATTGGTATAGTAGGAGTAGAAGTGGAGGTCTGATAGAGGAAGAAATCGCCAGGGTAGAGTGGCATACGTTTAGAAGTTCAAGCATCATTTACAAAGGTCAATATCTGAGGTTGGATGATTGGCTCCCGAAGACGGGTTTCTTTAGAAAGTGAGTCGTGTGTTGATTTTGTTATGAGTGGACGATAGAGGGAAGTAACCTGTTTTTCGACATTAGGAAGAGAACATTCCAAGGTCCAGATGGTCGATGGTACGAGTGGTCGGGATCTTCAACTTCTTCTGTATGTTTATACTTTTCACTTGTCTGAATCTTCCTAATCAATATCTCATCCTCTTCTTACTTTTCATCAGTTGAATATGCTCAGACATAGAAAATCATCATCACGCAAGAAAGAGATTGCACGTATGCATCAACGGGCTTTTTTCGAATGACTCCGAGAGCATATCTTGAAATAGATGACAGATTCATCGCGGAAGATATTTATGATGTGTTAGACCTGATTGTTGCTACTTGGGTATACATTGAAACCAAGCGGATTAAAGAGAGGGAGAGTTCTGATCCTGTTGAAGTAAATGCAGACTAAATGTACTCGTAGATTTTGTGTCGACTTTAATGCGAATGGGTAGCTTTCCGGTTGGTAATTGGGATGGCCCGGTGGGTTTGTTGGAGTGCCTGCTGTATACGTTCTTCTCGGATTCTAGTCTTTTCAATTTTTCTTCCCCTTGGACTTGGTGATAATTGATAATTCTTCAACATATGCTATCATCACTCTAATATTTATAGTTTTGTGGTTTGCATCTAAAATACGCTTTGCAGCATGAAAACGTAAACTTCCGAAGAAATAAAGTGAGTCGGCCCAGGTTCGAACTGAGGACCTTCTGTGTGTTAGACAGATGCGATAACCAACTACGCCACCGACCCATACGACTCTTCCATTTGGAGCACCCGAAATTCATGGCAAAATCAATTTCAAATATTGGATTTGGACTGATCGCTCTCTGACTTAGGAGGAATGTGAAATTCTGAGTCGTCGCCTCCCGTTTTCTTCTGTTGAAAATGTATTCTCCTCCTCTGCAACTTCCATCCATCTTCACAATTTAAACTGACGAATAAATTTACTATCTGAATATGTTTTAACTTGACTCTGCCTATCATCCGTTACAAGAAACAACATCCAGTTGTCGACAATGCTCATCGGTTTTTCAAGTTTGGAAGTAATGCTCCAAAACACAAGCCAAAACAAGATCAATTTCGTATTTCAAGATCAACGACTTACCGTATATATAAGAGGATCCTTCTCACAGCCACTATTGTCGGACAGAAACATTCGCTGTCTTCGATATGGACATCATTTGCAGTGATGAACAAGTCAAATGTTGATTGAGGGTACTTGGCACTCTCCCATAACCAACTGGTTGCATGATTTTAGTGAGCATCATTGTCACCATTCTATATGTTACAGTAGTCGGGCTGAACTGATATCAAAGGGTAGCAATTAAGCTACTTGACGTATATATCAATTCGGATCCTGTTAACAGTTTTTCGTTCCTAAGCATCGGCCCAAGATTGTTGGACTTTGTCAACATGCACTCACGCTTTGGAGACTTTGATGTTGGAAAATTGAACACCCCGAGGTACGTTTCTCCGAGTCGTATATATATCCAGCCCTTGCGTTCTGACAGCTCATCCTCTCATACGCACTTTGTACTATTATATCCCCGGTTTTCGCATAGTTACTATCAATATAATGACAGACATCGATGGCTACTTCTTTGATTACATGTGAGTCCAATGTTCCAATTCTACGAAAGTAATGACGCTTTACGCCTCTTGATTATGCCAGGCATTATTCGACTTTGGGATATGCAGCAGCCGTCGGTATGTACTCTGTAGCCTGTTGACTTAGAATGAAACATTGGATCGACTCGCACACTGACATGCCACGATTGGTCTCATCTAGCTCTGGTAATCCACGAACACATCGTTACCCTTGACAAAGAAATAGAACTTATCTGGAAGCGGAAATTCAACGCCGCTTCATTGATATTCATCTCAAACCGATACTGTCTTTTACTCTTAACTATCGTGCAGTTTTTCCAAGTAGCCAGTTTTCGAACTATTCAAGTGAGTGTTCACATTGTGATTGACCATGTAATCCATGCCTAATGCACATAGGACATCATATAGACGTGAGGATACGATTAGATTCACTACCTGCTGTCTTTGATCTGATTTTTATGCTGTTGCTTTCAGCTGTTTCGCCTCGAATTTGATTGTTTCGATAACGGGCGTACTAATAGAACTGGATAGCGCATGTGAGTTTCATTTTGTTCTTAATGTCTCGTTTACAATGCTTACGAAGGATCGGGACATTTAATCATGAACTGTCCTCCCTCTGGAAGGTTTCTTCATTCTTCGAATATGGGCAATTTGGGGTCGACATTGGTTACCACTGGTGATATTTTGTCCTTTGGCAGTCTTCATCATCGTTACCGGTGCTGTGAGTTGATCTTTTGATCAACTTCATCTGTGTTATATGTCCTGAGGCTACGAGTTCTCGTTTGATTTGTAGATCTACGACTTTTCCACGACAACAGCGATAGAACCCCCATCTCTTCCCCTTCCATACGGGTCCTGCTCTTTCGGTCCATCTGAAACCATTTCAGAGGATATACAGCAGATGTCAGTACCCTCATCTATTCAATGTCTCCTCTCTTCCTTACTATCTTCTTCACCAATAGAAGTCAGTGACTTGGCACTTTTGATGGCGATTAAGAATCTGACTTTATTTTCTCAAACTAGTGGTTATCGCATGCAGCGGTGCTCTTATATTGACTGTTTTCCTAGCGTTCGTTGCAACAGTCATGAAAACTCTGTCCATCAAGCGTTCCGCAGAACAAGCGAATATGAAACATTCGTTGTCAACACTACTCATGAGAGATGGTGCGTTCAAAATCTTGTTATGATTGTGGTCTTTTCGTTCGAGGATGATGACCTGTTTTAAAACATAGGTTCTTTATATTTTCTGTATGTGCCATCGTCCTTAATTATTGTGACCACGGAACTAAATATTAACTGGATAGGTCCATGTGGATCATGCAGTTGCTCAATATCTTCAGAGCTGTTTCAGAACTGACAAGTCATAGTGTAAGTTACTTCTATCCAAGTTTGACGGAGTTATTGATCAATCTATGCTTGCGATCATCAGGCTGAAAGTGAATTCGCCGTCGGTGTTTTGTTTGCGTGAGTTCTCGTCTATAACTGAAACCTCTCAATACCGTACCTCGAGGCGACGATATATCGAAACCTTCGAATACTGATATTCTTCCATTGAAACCAGGCTTCCTCCTATACTCCTTTCTCGCTTCATCTTCTCACTTAGAGGATTCAGCACATCTGGAGATGAGTATCAATTGTCAAGTTTCAAAATGAGCTCCGTCCAATTCATAGGGAATATCGGAGCTCCACTTGTAGTATCCACCTCTTCGCCTACTTTTACCTCCATGCATGGTCATTCTGGACAGGGAACGAGAGATACGATTTTGGAAGACTCAGAATGGGAAGCTAGTCTCCGAGTTATAGATGTCAATTTGGAGGATTTGGATGATCCGCTTATGATTGGATTGGATAAAGAGCCACCGTCGCCGTAGTATATTTGCTCTAACTTCACCGGTAAGTGGAACGTGAAGCTCCGTCTTTCAAGTCCGAGGTTCCAAGACAACCCTGATATCTTCGTTATAGGATGCTTGAAGGACTTTATATTGTCTAGCTCTTTCTGTCAACATATATCGGCACCAAGTCGGTGTACTGGTACAGTTAATGCTACACAGTTCATCGAATAAATACGCTGCTGGGCACCACCATTATTTTTGGGGGGTTTAATGTTGGCATTTTACAGCGTTACACGGCCGACTGGTGAAATTTACTGAACTGCGAGGTACATTGTCGGCGCTGGAAGGAACGTCATAAGTCTCCAAGGCGTCCGCAGTGATGGTCATAAGGACTTCATGTTCAACAAACTCATCGGATCCACCTAACTGAAACGGAATGGCCCCCAAGTCAGCTCGAAACCGCTACTCGTTTTATTTATTCAGACATCAAGATTTCAGCGACTACGATACCCTGGTTTATATATAAGTATACCTCTCCCTTGCAATTTTTCTCTCAATTTGCGTACCACAATAACTATAATTCGGTATGTAACGTCAAGATACCCATCCTCGAGGGGAAGCTATAACTGACTTGATTTTCTCGTATCATACCACAGTGATTATAGTGCCTCCGATTTCGTTTCAAATTACCTGCCATGAAACTTTATCTCGTCCACGGTTCTGAATCAAAAGACACCACTCTTTGTCTTCGACTTTCCGAAATCACCGACATCGGTAGGAGTCACCATCATGACAAAGGAAACGAGTGGAAGCCCATGTACCGAATCGATACACCGGGTATAATGAAGATATCGAAACCAACTTCGATATTCAAAGTTCGTTATCCCAATGAGGACTCCTCAAGTGCTTCTCAACACTGGTATCGTAGAGGTAGTCGAAAGCGAGATGGTGGAAACGAGGTCATATCCTCTGAGGACGAAATTGCCAAAGTAGAATGGCATACTTTCAGAAGTTCACGCATCGTCTATAAAGGCCAAATTCTCAATTTGACAGAATGGCTTGCTAAGACGGATATCTTTGGAACGTGAGTTGTACTATTGCTAATTGGAACCATTTGGACTGAGTGTGTGGTTTTGTCATCAGGAAAAGAGCATTTCAAGGTATGGATGGACGATCATATGAATGGTCAATTGGGCCTAATACTTCTTCGGTATGTTCTCTTCCACTTCATGCTGCAGTCCTGGCGTGTCTTTATCTCTTGTCCCAAATTTCACTTGAATCAGTTGACAATGGAAGATTCAAATTCGCCGTCAAACAAAATCGAAATTGCACGAATGCATCAACAAGACTTTTTACCAACGACAAGAGCCTACATCAACATAGACGATAGATTCATATCTCAGGATACTCAAGGCTTATTGGACCTCATTGTTGTTACCTGGGTTTATATTGAAACGACAAGAATTGAGACTCAGCCTGAGTCTGGAGGGTAGATGATTGGAAGTTTGTTGATTGTCTGAGTGTTTGGAATTTTTTGATGGTTCACGAGGTAGACTCAGCTTTCGTCGGCTTGACAGCTGAATATGAGTGCTCATCAATCTGTAACATTAGTTTCTTTCCTTCCAACTTGAACTTATATATCTTTGCTGAATTCCGCTGTGACTTCTGGGGTTCGCTATCTTCGTTTTCTCCTATTCACGTAAGTTACTCGAGTACATTGCGATCAGAGACATTCAAGAATCAAATGAGGTATATCACGACGTTTGAGCTAAGATGAATAGATTTACACAGAGGATTACCAGTAGTAGTCGACGGGCTAATAAGTTGAATGAACTACAAATAACTACAGAAGATATAATTTAGAGGGAACATCCAAATCCTTGAGAGTCTAAATCCAATCCGAAACGCGACGGTACAACTACAGAAGAAACTTGAAGAGAAGAATGAAAACTACAATCAAGACTTATTTTAGAAACCTTCCACCCTCATCACATTCCTGCTTTGCTCCAATGAAAGTTCATCCAATTCGCCCGATTTCTCCACGGGCACTACATGTACCACACGCCACGTCCTTGCACCATGGCGCGGATAAATATCCAACCTGACGTAACGCAAAGAAGGACTCCAAATGATGACCTCCTTGGCGAAACTCTGTACGTCGAGCTTGGCGTAAGAGGAGAATAGTGGTGATGATTCATGAATATGCAAACGAAGGTCGAAATGTGTCAAAGTCAGTCCCTTCAGCAGACGTGAAAGTTCCTCGCGCTGGTAAACAAAAAGGCAATGATACAATCAGTTACAAGTTAAAAGCTGAATGATAAACTTCTGTATCGCTCACAATCATACTGAAATTCCAAAGCGTCTCGTTGGCCCGATCATTGATCTCGATGTCAAGACGTAGATGATGAAGACCCGAAGTATCCTCTGTCATTTTGAACGCCTTTGTTAATTGTTGTAATCTGAATTCGTCCGCAGGAATGTAGATTCGAGTTCGAGAAGGTAAGAAGAAGTCGAATACGAAGGGAAAATACTCCACAGTGGTGTTCGTCAGGGAAGTCATGTTGAGATCCTGGATAGGAGAACACAAAAGCGCGCCGACGTAAAGAGTCCGGCAGTCTCCCTCGACATATTTGAGATGCTCCCAGCACGTATGACCACCTAAGCGAAGAGCAATGTCTTCCGCTATGTGTTGGTTACATATGTGGTGGTCCTCGATCTCTCCAGAATCAATGATGCCCTGGTCGAACATGTTGAATATTAACCGTTCGAGGTTGGGAGTTCCGGGAAGAAGAGATGCTAAGCACATGTTGTCATAGTGGTAATCGACCACAAGTGTTCGAAGCGCATTCAGGAAGAGCTTCTCGTGGGGGTAATTTCGGAAGAGGTTGAATTTTGATGTAACGAGTTCCTCGAGCGAGTCACCGAAGTTTGCTAAATGAGATATACAGAAGTCAGACCACTTCTTGTCGTTGACAACGGAGATTTTGTGGATGGGTGCGAATGACTCGTTGAGCAAAGTCAGAGTAGGTAGATCTGGGTTGACTACTGACAACTCTGTGATGTTATCCAATGATATGAGGGATGAATAAAATGCTTGGCTGTTTGAGAGGGCCACATCGCAGTCAAGATGTAGAGTGCGTAAATATGGACGAGCTCGATGCAGAACCTCGACCAGAGGTTCAGCATCAGCATCGTCAGGTAGGACAAGGGAAAGCGAAGTAAGTCGGGGAAACGATGAGGATGGCCTAGCCAGCATGAATCGACTGAACGAGCGTATCTGGTCGTTGGTAGGTTGGTTGAGAGACGGTGATTCCATCAAATACCTGACCCCTGTCGCGTACATTGTTTTGCATGTCTGCATCATGGACAGAAGATCTCGTCGCTGTTCAATGTAGGCTTGAACGACTAAGAGAATGTCGAAGTTGAGCGTCGTGGCCATTTGTGAAATGGGATAGGAGTTGGGTCGATACATCATTGGGCCACTTTTCCGAATCGGAGTATGTTATGAATTGTCACGATCACTTAAAAAGTGTCAAAGCGCGCATACCTGGGTTGCTGTTTGAATTTGAAGTACGTCTGACGGTCTGTTCAGGGATGTTGATGCAACGGGAAGATTGAGAGTATGAGAGGATGTGGGTTTTTGGGAAGAAGCGGGTTGACCCAGCCTCTTGTATGTCTTTCCGTGAGAGAAGTGTTAAAGTTGAGACGTCCACACCTGACTTCAGTGGGAGGAAGAACGGATTAAACCTCTGTCGTTTACGAGAACTTCACAAGCTTCACAGGTTTCTATTTCTATGTTTTCTCTAGTTCAAAACGATGATCCCATCATGATTCTGATTTCGAGGATGATCCCAAGTTTTCAACCCCAGATCCCGCGGCCAGCCTCTCCGCAAACTCGGGTCTGAAAAGAATTTGTTCCAATGATCCTCGTTCTATCTTGTGTATTTTTTCTATATCTTTGCAGGCAGTATTTACCGCAATACCGTCGAAACGAAAACTAATTCAGTGGGTTGGGCCATAATGGAGGCGAACAAGGAAAGCCGCCCACTCGGGTCATCCCGACGCGGCTCCTGGGCTCCACTGGAAATTTGAAGACTGACTCGCAGTGATCTCGCATTTTTAATCTTTCATATCTTGTATATCTTTTGAAGTCATCTGCAGACTGCAGTTTACCGTCGCAAATTTCGATAAGTGATAGACGGACCCAGGTTCGCATCACCAATGATCCAATATCGTTACCAATAGAAGCTGATCATTTTGATTCAACCCCAGGCCACTTCGAATGCATTCAACAATGAATGATGATGAATGGACGGAATTCACCTAATTGATACACGTCTAATGAACGTCTTTTTGGAGGATGATCCACTATCAGCAGGAGCCGGCACGGTATGTCGTTCTCCCAACAGGTTCTTGAAACACAAGTGACAAAATCACCAGCCATCCATACGAAAGCCGTGCCCAGAAATGTTCTTTTGTCAGCCATATTCTGAAGCCTACAATAATTTTCTTTCCCAATGAAGCACAGAGCAGAAAATGTGGAAATCACGCTAGAACAAAGTCTATCCTTTCCACACATGCTCTCACTGTGTAATTGAATGAAACAAGTTACTCGGTGAAACAGGGAAACCATCCACATCTATCGGTTCTATTTACAGTCAATGAGCAGGAACTACTAGTCATCACCGCCCGGTGTTGAGAACACCTTCGCAATTCATTCGATGCAGCGGCCTATCAGGTGCCGGCTCATTCTATCTGGTAAGTATTCCTTTATTGTTCAGGTTCGAGTTGTTTGCGCATCGATGTATTTATTTGAGTGGACAAAGTTTTCAGGAAGCCAGAATGGTCGTATTCGTCCCCCGAAGATCAGGAGTTCCATCCTCTGCCCTTCTTTCCGCTTGGAAATCACAGTGTACGACTGATTCAACACACTCGTTTCCTTACATTTATGACTCGTTCGCCACACAACGTGTTATCTCACTCCTCCTAGACTCGGGGACCTGTTCTGCGGACCATTTTTTGTTTCTATTACCAGAAAACTAATGAGGCTTCTATCTAGGACTCATCTATATTTCAACAGTGGCGATCGACCACCTTTGGACAGTAAAAAAATTTCCTACCGGCTGACAGGAATTTGTAGGTGTTAAAATCTCTTTTTGCACTGGGTCGCACGGCGACTGAAGACATGAGAACTCGTGGATCCTCCTTTTGCAATAACAGACCACCCACAAGCTGTAAGCAAGGTTTGGCTTATCTCGAGACCTTCAACGAGTCGAGTCACTAGTCATCCCCTGAGGTAAAATTAAATTCAATCCATAAATGTTCTCCTTGGGCCACCATGTTGGGGGAACTCACAAATCAATACAAATGGAGGTATTACAACTCTGGGCCATATGACACGGTTGGTGCAAACAATCAATATTTTTCTTTTATCCTACTCGGACTAATGAGAACAACGATAACCATTCAATATGGTATCAAGTGTCTACCGCGCCTCCCCCTTGATAGATAAAACAAGAAATTCTGCAGTCGAGGTATTTTTCAACCACCTCTTGAAGAAAAGATGGGATTCAAATATAGCTGTCAATCAACATTACGGCTGGATTTGTTTTGTCCGTAGGCCAACCTAGGATTCTCATTTTTGCCCCAAGTGTTTTCAAGTTGCACCGTTTCTGTATATTTTCATTCTGTCATCCGTCTGCAGACGAGGTTGCTGCAATTTAAACACGGCCTTGAGAACCTTGTCTGACTCTATCATTCTAATGCAATAATTAAGTAGTGTGCGGGATGATACAGTAAAATGTACAACCGGTATGTACAATCGTTCAAACACGTTCACTGCTATTAGTATATGATGCATGATCGCGGTGGACTATTTCTGCAAAGCGCTTTGAATGTGACAGTGTGAATTCCCGAGTGGCCTCAAGGCATCCTTCTCCTCAAATTGAAACTTGAATTGCCACTCAACATATCACCTTAATTACCCAGAGCTTGAATGGATACCATAACAGTAGCAGTGCAAGTCCTTTGATTTATTTTCTATGCCTTTACAACGGTTTCATTTTCAAAGAATGGATCGCATTTTGCCGATCTTTTCTGTTCCTTCTTCGACCAAAAAGGCGGTGTTAGACAGCTTCGTGATTGCCTCACCCAGGATACAGATAGATACCATGTATGTATCACAAGCTCACACAGACGTCGCACAATAACATCATCTTCACTTGTGCTTCGCCTTACTAATACTTCGGACATATCAATGAATTGAGAGATGCACAGGGTCCCGGCGGCCTAAGGACCCTTGAATGGAATTATGCACGTAGTTGCGATCGGACTTGCTTCACGACCTGGATATTCACTATAGAAATGACTACACTTCGTGAGGTAAGATTGAACTTGTCTATATTGCGTTCAAACATACTAAAAGACACCCGTAACTCTAATAAATACAATTTGATATGTCTGGCACGTCTTGTAGTGACGACTATGAAGGTCACAGCTCATCTTTAGCTGGACGACTATCACCTGCAACGTCCTCCGGTTCGACTTCCTTTTCCGACGTTTCAGGAGTTGGCTTATTCGCTCCAGCATCTGCCAGAACATTTACATCTACGGCAGCAATTTCGGAACGAATGACACCTTTTTCTGCTAAGGTTCTAGCAAACTGTGCGATTTCAGAATCGTAAGTCGACCACTCCGGTATTTGACGTGCTCTTGAGAGCTTAGGCTCCTTCTATGAAATGGAAAATTATGTCAATTACATGATGGGACTAGCTCAGAGGGTAAATGAACGTACGGTGAGAGGGTTCTGACAGAGGTCAATGGTCTTCGCTCGATCGAGTCGGTCTTTGCTACCTGCAAACATGTACGGCACGATCAACAAAAGAATTCCCGAACAAGACCGATAGAATACGTACACCAAGTTTCACACTAGCCGATCGGAAGAATGCTTCAGAACAAAGTTGTGCATGAAGAGATAGAAGATACAACGTACCCATAACCAATCTTCCGGTAGTGAAAACTAAAGCGGATGTCAGGATGGTGTTTAGCATCATGGAAGACAACGGAGGTACTTACTATGGGAACTTCACGCTGAAGGTTGTTGGGAAGGTCTACAGAAGAACCAGGCGTGAAGTTCGCTCGTATAAAACATCGGTGAAATCTGGTGCTTACCTTGATCCAGGTTGGCTAGAGAGTTGGGGTCCGCTGATAACTGCTGATAATGGCTTCGAAGAATATCCTGAAATGCTCATGAGTACAGCAACACAGACACCATGTTTCAATACTCACTCCAGCTGCCATCTGACGGAACCTAACCAAATCGACAACATACAACGCGCTGTGGGTCCGGTCAGTTGATCAACCCTCGCGGACCATAGAAAGATGTCAAAGTGCACCTGATATGATACGGCATTCCTCTCAAGAAATCCTTCCAATATCCAGTCTTCCAGAATCTGAACCCTTCCATCTCCGTGTTATCGTCACCCATAGGTGTGTATCCATACGGAGCACCATGTAAGTCCAAGTTAACCAATTCCTTCAAATCAGCTCTGACAATTTGATCCGCGTCGACGAAGATCACTTTCTTGAGGTCCATAGGGAACAAGACATCGAGGAATAGAATCTTGTAAGCCCAGATGATTCGTTGCTTCTCCTTCTGTGCACGAAGCCAAGAAGGCCACTTGTAAGTAACAAGTTCGTACTTGAAGTTATAAGTCTCAGCAAAATGGGGTATAAATTCCTAGAATTCGATATTCGTCGTCAGACTTAGGACGAGCGAACCAGAAAAGGAACATATACGTACCAGGAACGAAGGTGATAAGAAATTCTCAATGAACCAGAACTTGACTGTGCTTTTAGTGTTCCGTAAAACACTCAGAATCATGATAGATGCAAATCGCTGATGTATGGCGTGTCGAATGAGGGATGAACAGTGTAGGATGATCAACAAGTGTCCGTAACAAGGTAACTAACCAACGTACCTCGTATAACAACCCGGAAGCAACGGTGAAGATGTTAATCTCTGCGTGATCTTCGGCAGCGGTTGTAGAAGCCACTTCTATATCAGTGTTTGTTTTGTGCTTAGAAAAGATAGACGAGAAACTGTATTACAGGTCAGGCTTTCATCATGGTTGCATCAAACAATGAACAAGCTTACCTGGATACAACGCCCTGCACAAAGTGTTTGACACCATGATCTTCGTCATGCACCTCTTGAGGCGAAGCAAGCACGTCGGCTCTCTCCATACCCTTTCGCCTTTCGACTCTAGGGTAGAGTGTTAAACCCTCGAAACTAGTAACAGTGATTCCACTGCCAACATCATCAACATTCTTGCTATCCCATCCTTCATTCCCAGCACTTTGCATCTTGAATATCTCCCTTCCTCGACCAGGTCGGATGTCCAATTCATAAACACCAGGTTTGGTTCGGAACTGAATATATCCAAGATTTGCCATAACGAGAGTATCAGCGATAGAACTTGCAACGACGAGATCTGCAGTTGAATTTGTGGTGGTACTTGGAGTGGAAGGGACAGTGAGTTGCAACTGTAAACCTCTTGGTGGGGCATTTGACACGACTTCTCTTGCATGTCCTTCAACGACGAGATAATCCAATGAAAATACGGCCTTGACTCCAGAACTTTTATCTTGCCCAGATAAAATACCTAGTTGGATATTATCAAGATCGTATAGTGACTCCCGAGGGCGAGCTAGCCATGATTGGGGAACATCCATAGCAAGGGTATAGATAGGTTCCGTAGGAAGATCTTGGAATACAGCCTGAGACGGCACTTCATTTCTGTTGTGTGATTATGAGATATATAAACTACACCAGAAGAAAGAGCGCCTACCCATCGGAGTCGAACTCAAGTTCAGGTGAAAGGTTGAATCGGTAGAACCTTTTGAGAGGAACCTATAGGCCTGTCAACAACATAGTGTCCAATGGTGATCACAACCCGACTTACAGTTCTATACGGAGGAGGATTCACGTGTAGTTCGACGTACACCGCAGGGTCGTTCAAGAGCCACTAATTTGTTCAACAACTCAGTTGAAAGCAAATAAAGGAAAACTTTTCGGAAACTTTTACCTCAAGGATGCTTGTCCACTTCTGTGCGGATTCACTCAATGGATCCAAAAGAACACCAAAGTGGAACAACGCCGTCGAATTATCTCCAAACTCGAATTTTCTACGCACAAACAGAAATAGTAGTCATCAGTAGTGATACATTGGGTTAGAGCGAGAGAGTTGCTTACGTGTAGTCACCACCTAAACTCTGGTATCCTCTTCTCCTGACCTTACTTTGACCAGAATTGAACAAACCAGCCTCACTGGGATCTGGTACTTGGATTGCAGATATAATAGAAGACGCGATAGAGACTAGATCCGTGAATATTCCCCTGCACAAATTATATTTAACATGACAGTACGAAGAAACGAAAGAAAAAAGCCTTAAGTCTTACCGTTCTTGTCGCAAACTGTCCATTCGATCGTCGCCAATGACATCCTTCAAGGCTTCGAGAACACCTCCTACACGCTTGATATATTCATATTTATACAAATTTTCAACATCTTCTGGGGTAAAATCTGAAGGGGAAAGTGGACCTATGACCTATATAACCGTCGAGGTGAGATAGACAACGAAAGAGGAGAAATAATTAGAGAGAACATAAGAAACAATAGGAAGGGGAACCACTCACACGTCCATTGACAATCAAACCCATATCACCATCTTTGAACCCAACCTCCTTGGCGATACTTCTGCCTTCATCGACAAATCGATTATAGGCATCTTCGTTCAATCCTGCGCTCTGTCCATTTTCTGACGAGTCTAATCCCAGAATACTAAAGGGACTTTGAGATTCGCCATCAAGCTGGGATGATACTAGTGCAGGATCCTCGAAGAACTCCAAGATCCTCTTCGGACTGATCTTATCCATCCATTCCGAAGATACAAGTTCAGCTAAGACTTTAGAATTCTTGCTACTTCCATGCCTCTTTTCAGGATGAGGATAAGGGTTGTGAACGAAGGTGATGCGGGCCAAACTGCCTTCTTTCTAAAAAAAAAAACGCAAATGAATTGAAGATTGAAAGATCGAACAAGGTGGTGAAGGTCGACACTTACCACACTCTTTGCAACGTTCCTAATCAACTCGGCACCTTCTTCAGAGTCCAAATCTGCTATCACGTGAACACTGAGAGGAAGTTCCACAGATTCATCATCTACAGCACAGCGTAGGAGGTCACCAATTGATCTACAGAAGAAGACTCAAAATAAATCAGACATACCAGGGTAAATCCAAACTTTCCTCCCTACGCCACTTCCTCGAAGACCCTTCTGGGCAAGATTGACGATTTTGACTTCACCAGTTATCCATTTATTTCTCCGCTTGGATACTCCTTCAATATTGTAGAAATAATTATGTATCTCTGCTCTTGAATCGGGAGAATCAACAAGCTCCGAAGAGTAAAGCTTCTGTTGGAGGTATTGAAGATGGGTTGAAAGAGTCTGAGGAACGTTCCGTAAAAGATCCTGCAACAGAAGTGATAAATGTCATGCATGAAAGTCGAAAGAAGAGAACATACATCGTCCACCAAGAAATGTTTCCCGTCCACAAACAATTCTCCTCTTCCATCCTTGCCTTCCTCCTCACCAACAAGTGGTACACCTAACCTGTTCGCATACTTCCTGACCTTCTCCAAAACGTTCTCTTCTCTTCCGTCGAATTCCCTCAATGCATCTTTGACAGTCCTGACACTTCCAAAGATATCGCCTCTCCCCGCATCCTCGAACGCGGCAACCATAGTGTTGAACGTACCTTCAATGACACTCTCATCTGGCGTCAACTGTCCCAACTGTATATTGACGATGAAATGAGAAAAATACAGTCGGATAATGTACGAGTGTGAAGACGCACAGTAGATAAGAACTCCAAGGTGGTTTCCTTCCCTACTTTAGAGAGCAGCCAGTAAAATAGCTTGGCCATCTTCTCAGAAGGTGTGTTGCCTATAATGCAAGATAAGTATACACGTAGCGATATGACACCATTCACAGTCAGTAACTCACCTTCAGAGGACTGTGGAACCAAAGGAACAACACCCCATCTAACTGCATATCCTCTCTTGATCAATCCTCCAATCACATTGGCAACAAGCTGCAGGGAACTTTGTTTCGAAAGATCAAGGAGGAATACTACCTGGAAGACGTTATATTTGAGCGATGGAAGTTGTCCCGGGTACAGAGGTTGCATAAGCTGAAAAACTAGTGAGCTTGAAATACACATTAAAGAACTGAGTGTCTACATACCAAACTCAAACTCTCTCCCCACCTTTGATACCTTTCATCGCTCTCTAGATCGTTCATCCATCCTATAACATCTCCACCTTCCTCTCGATCACTTGCGTCCACTAAATCCTCAGCGATATTTGTTTGTGGTGACTGGGAGGATGGAGTAGAGTGAGAAGGATGAGTGAGAAGTTGGAAAACTTGAGCAGGGGAAAGACCAAGATCAACGAGAGACTGAACAATTGGGCGCTCTTTATTGAGAAGTCGAAGCAACCTGTACCAAGAAGCTGAATGAACAATTCAACGAGAGAGGCAAACACCTTCAGGCACTCACGCGTGGACACTACTCATATCTTTCTCTGATACAACGTTACCATTCAACCAGACCATGTTTACACCCGGGGCAGCAAGATTGGCATTCCTCTTCATTTCTTGCAATACATCATCATTCACTACAACCTTCTTTCCCAATAATGAGGCGTACTTCGGGAAATTTTGTGAGAGTTGCTTGAGGACCTGTAATGGAGAAGAGGAATCTAAGGAAAGCGTGTCGTAAAGGAGCTGAGCGGCCTGGAATCCCCAGTTAGTTGGATCAACTTCAGATGAAGAAGATGTTGACGAAGATTCGGGGTATTGATGAAGCAGCGAGAGGACAATGTCTTCTGGTTCACTTTCAATGTCGGATGCAGACGATTCGTCCTCGCTTTGCGTATCATCCTTCACAGATGAGCCTAGAGACAGTCATTTAGATGCATGATATGAACTGAGGAGGGCTGAACATAAACATACCGCGTCCCCTGTCGTCAACAGCCAAGTATTCCGTTTTCTTCAAATCAAGCGCAACACCGTAGCCTGACAGGTAAGCCTTGTTTTCCGGGTCAAATCCTACGGGTGGAATAGGTCTCAATACATATTCCAATTCAACGCTGCGTCCTTGCTTTGGCGAAGAGAGTTTGAACAAGTACGAGTGCAAAGCTCTAAAGTTGGATGATGACGAAGGCGGTAATGCAGCATAGAGAATAGCAGTGCGAGGTGGAACATCGTTAACTGAATTAGGAGGTGGATAGATGTGGTCTATAGGTAAGAGTTTCGGCCTGGTAGATGTGCTACGAACGCGGACAGCGAATGTTAACAGCTTTACTTCAACCAGGAAAAGATACTCACGAATTATAGTCAGAACCCATGGGAGGATCGATCATCTCTCTATTAACCAACTGCTCCAATGTCTCTACATCGCAGACCACCTGTCCAAACCAATCAACCCAACTTTCGCATCCTTGCTCGTTTCTAAACGCGTGCCTATGAGTATAGAATTGATAGAAAGCCTCAACTTTCGGCAGTGCAGCATGAAGTGCGAGATTCATCTTGATGGAGGAAAGAACATTGGATTCCGAGATGTAAAACTCCGAAAGAGAGCGACTGAGAACATGATTATGAATTTCTTTAGCAGTAGTTGGTGGAGGTGTAGGCGTCAGCTCTGGATTGGTGACAAGGTCAAGAATAGGAAAGAATAAATCTGGTTCCTCGATAGCTATTGTTTCTCTGAATATAATAATTAGAGTTGTGTGTACATGGGACTGTAAACCAACTTACATGACTTCAAGCAAAGGTGGTGCCGCTGCCCATGAAGTACGCAACTGAACTGTGACAGGTGGCGAAGATGCGAGGGCAGTAAAGATAGGCAAAGAAAGAGCATAGATGAGAGGACCCTTTGTCCTCATCTTGAGATATGTTTTAGAGCATGAACTTGAGAAAATGGCCAGCGAGACCCGTACACAGTGTTCAGGGATATAATTGAGCTTTCGAAGAGACGCTCCTTGAAAGCCACGTCGTCACGTACATCACGTGCCATCCCGTAAGTTACCATATTCGATACACATACTCAACGCCGTGGCGGGGCAAAGCATACATCACCAATAGAGATGACTCGGAAGGAGTAAGTATTTATTTCAACGACTTCACGACGCATCGAAAAAAAAAAACTGGACACACTGGGAATTGAACCCAGCACCCCCTGCATGCTAAGCAGATGTGATAACCAACTACACCATGTGCCCCTGTGCTTCAATTGCACACCATATTATTGAACAGTCCGATTCCGTTGCCGTACCGTGACCGTCACGGTCAACTCTTCTACCTTCAATCGAGCCCGCGCCGTTGGCGGTACAGCAGTAGCTAGCTCTTCATGATGATTCGAATTTCTGATTCCAAGGGCCATCGTATGTGCCAGTTTAAGCCTATCGCATCTATTGAAGTCTGTCTACAGTTTCCCTTCTCTCCTCAAGATACTAGTACTCCTCTGCGGTATTCGTTCCTTCCAACTCGCCGATACCCCGAGAAACATGCCTGTCTTGTAGCGCGATAGTTTTCATTTCACTCGTCCTCTCCCGAGCTCAAGACCAGGTCTAAATGGATTTATTTGCCACCGAGCGGCCAATTCTCCTAAGTTAAAGGGTTCGAGAGGCACGGATTTCAAGCAACATTGTCCATCTATTCATGTCAATTAGACATATTGACACTGCAGATCATAGCTAGCTACGGCGCGCGTGTCGTCAAAAGTTTCCCCCATGGTTATTTCCCTCCTGCTGAGAGAAATGGTTGTGTCACGGTATCTCCTAAGCTCCTTCATGAATCAGAAATTCAAGTTCAACAGAAGACTCGGGACTTAGACGTGGGCGACTTGTAGCTGGTATTCCTTACATGATGTCCTTTAATGGTAAGTATTGATTCATGCATGCGATGTACCAGGAATCTCACTCTTTCCACTAATATTTTTTCACAACAGGTATACAACAATCTCCGGACATTTTGGGACAGCAGCACGAGTAACAGACTAAACCTAGAGTTTGATTCTCCACATGTAAGCCTAATTTAAACTCTTCCCACTCGAAGCTTTGCATTTTTTTCGAGTAATCCCAAGTCAATGACTGATGTATCCTCCAGATCACCCCGATGTCATTGTAGCTTCTTCAACGGCGACACCGATGTCCGTATGCCTGCTTAGAACTACAGGATAGGTGAGGATAGATGGTTCCCCGAAATGAATTGAAGGCTTCGACTGACGTTGAATCGCATCGACATGAGGTGATTCCAATGAGGCAGTTATATAAGACTACAGAGTATATAGTGGAATCAAATCATTCGCCTTCCATCCACAACTGATCCTCCAAAAAATTCGTTTCCTTGCAGGTTTGTTGCCACTCCAGCAATCTAAACCAGATATGACCGAGCACCTAATTGAGGCTAATTTGCATGAATTGTGAGCATTTCATTCCTCGCTCGTTTCTTTTGCATCACTAACATATTAATGTCAACAAAAGCAACACCGTGACTTATGTTTACTCTTCCTTTGGTTGTGCGAGTAAGTCACTGTCTGCTCGTTAAAATCAGACAAAACCATTGTTCAGGATATAATCTCCAAATAGTGCTGGTGGTGTATGACACATTCATTACTTTTGATATAGAGATGGAGTACATATGGAGGTCGAAATTCAACCTTGCATCGTACATCTTTATCGTTAGTCGATACATCGGAATTTTAGCAGCCATTGTGGGAATATTGGTTTCTATCGGACCAGTGGATGGAATTCTTGTGGGTCACAGCATCGTATCTACACTGAAACCGTTTCTAATAGCTTTGGCCCCTTCTCCCAAATAACATTATGTTTTTCGGACACGGATCTGCCGATATGATGTTGAAGTAGAGGTGAGTTTACTTTGATTCACGTTCAATTATCCAAATTAATATCGTTCGCCGTCTAGCTATATCATTCTGAATGATATATTGTCAATCACAAGGATAACAACCATACTTACCACCTACCGTACGTGATTACAATCTCATGTGCTTGTCAAGTATGAACTTTTTCGACAGTGTTCTTTGTAATCCGAATATGGGCAATGTCAAGTCACCGCTGGTTTATTTTATTGACCCATGTACCTCCTATCTTGGGTTATACGGTAGTTTTTACAGTCCGTGATTACTCATTCACCGAAAATCCAAATTTCATGTCCATTTCTTTTGTCAGTATCTCTTGATTCTCACTCGTGGCGATCTTCAAGTCTATAATGGAATTCAGAGGGTTTCACACTCGGCATCGTTAACACCAAACAAGTACGCACATTATTCTCGAATATAATAAAATAACGCGATTGACACTATCATAGTTGTAGGTGGTCAAGTTAGCTGGCTCTAAAGCCACACCGTGAAACATGTGCTCACGTCTCCACGTTCAAGTGGCTATGGCTTTGCAGGTCACCGAAGCGTGGTCTGGGATTGTGGTAATCACTAGTACACTTGCGAAAACGTTTGGACTATGGAGAGATAGCAGAAAGGCGGGAATCAGAAGTCCTTTCACCAGTTTGATCATTCGAGATGGTATGTCAGCCGACGAATATCAAGGTGATAAATCTGAGAGATTGTTTGTTTTTTAGGAGCTATATATTCCTTGTGTGTCTAATCCTCAAATTCCTGCTTTCCAATGAAACTCATTGATCGATCACAGAGTGACCATCTTCTCAAGTGTTGTGGATATGATTCTGGATTGCAAGAGAGGCGTGAGTCCCTCTCAGGATATCCTTTCTCAAATATTGACACTGTGGTTCATTGATCATGTTCAGCACAAGCTAAACGTACTTGGAATATTTGGAGTGACGTGAGTTGCTACCTCCGTTTGAGATAATTGATAATTTTCTTCTGGTACTGGTTTCTTTCTCCGCTTATGACAGGATTGCTAGTATCTCGGTTTCTCGAGCGATCCTTGATCTTCGCTCTTTACCAGCCACCAGTAGGGCCTCTTATGACGTCGCAAATACTATCGACAACACCGTACAAGTCGAGACATTGCATTTTGAATTATCGAGAACCTCGATCTTGTACCGTGTTCCTCACTCTCTCCCCACTCGCAGTATGAATGATTAATTCAGCGTTTTCCCTAATGATTCCATCGTGTTCAAAATTTGATTCTCGCTGACGATGATGGATGATTCTCCTGGCTCCGATCCTTCATTCTGTCGCACGCTCAGCTCGGATTCTTGTATCTCAATCTCACCATGCCTGCATCTCCTCAGGGCTAATACGATAAGTCAGTCGGTCTCTTGTTTCAATAGTCAGGCTCAAAAATTCATCTCATTCACACCAATCAACCAGATATGGCGACACACTGAATTGTTGTTTGCTCTAGCGGTTCGCTGTTAGTGTAAACGAAGCTTTCAACACTTTCTCCTCCGAGAATGTTCGGCATTCTATGCAATGCAGGAACTGTCAGCTGTTCTCAATTTTGTAAATCGGAATACCCTGAATTCGCGAAGACTCGGATTGTAGGTAGACAAGCAACCATTCCTGTTGATAAACTAGGTTACATACTTATCAACGCTAAGGGAAGTGTGGGTTACAAGGACAGTGTTCGGTAGAGGAATCCGGGTGTATTAACTAAGTAAGTCAAATGTTTGAATTTCATTTTATGTTTCAGTCTTCTGATATTTTATGTTCTCTGTATAAAGCATGAAATTTGCACCAATCCCACTGAACAAAAGCGATACCAGAATCCCCATCATCGTATCAAGATACTCAAGCTCTGATCGTCATTTTGCTCCTTTGAATCGGTATGCCTTCTGTACTTGTCAACGATCAAGGAGCAGAACTCTACTACGATGACTCAGGTGCCCCTTCCAATGCATCCGTTTATACAACCTTGGTCATCATTCATGGTGCCATTTTCAACGGAGGTAAGTGAGCTACGAATATGTTTCAAATCACCCAATTTATAACGTGTTTGGGCAGGGATATTCCAACGCGTAGCCTCAAATGCAGCATCTAACAATCTACGTGTACTCAGTGTTTACCATCGAGATGTCTTACCTTCCACGGCATTTACGCCTGAGGAACTCCGAGTTTTCAAGAGTAGCAATCCACATGTACATGAAGCTTGGCTTGGTGAACGTCTTCTGGAATACGTCAATCTCCTCACTTACTTTGTGGAGAAGGAGAATATTTTAGCCTACGACGAGGGCAAAGGTACAGGAGGACTATCAATAATGGGCTGGTCGGCTGGTAATTGCTATACGATACCTCTACTTGGATCAGTAAACACGGCACTCCCAGAAAATAAGACGAAAATACTTGAAAAGTACATTCGCTCATTTATTCTCTTTGGTAAGTATTCAACGTACATATTCTCCTTTCAAGACTGACACATCTGGACGGTGTTTGTAGATCTGCCATATCATTGTATTGGCGAACCCATGCCTACCTGCGACGTATTGTATAGTCCACTCACAGATCCATCTCTCAAATACCCCGAATCCTTTACCAAACTCGTAAACTGGAACGCATCATACTACACCCACTCTCCGAAAATTACTTCCTGCTTCTCCTCTACTAGTGTTAGTACTGAAGCAAATCTGGATTCTTTCCCAACTCGCGAAAAGATTTTAGAGGAAGGATTGCTTGGTCAAGTCTTCGATTTAATACCATCCTGCACTATCGATCGTATTCCGCAGGAAATAATGGGTTCAATCGTGCAATCATCTGGCAAGGAGTCAGAACGAAATCCATCTGACCCTCCTCCAATGATATTCCTTTTGAGCCCCAACATGTATCGCTCCTTTTCAGATCGTGCATTCCCTACAACGACAACTCGAGTGTCTGGTAGTACGGATGCCGATGAAGACAACGGTAACAGGCCCTTGAACTTGGTTTGGCCCAAGATTAAAGTCGAAGTATTGGTTTGCGAGAGGACTATGCCGCATTGCATTCATGCCAATTTGGAGTTAAAGAGGCGAATATTGGAAGCGGAAGGAGACGGGTCGAGAGATCCTTGTGAAAGTAGAGACGTCAGGTTTTGGTTGTTGGAAGGGTATAATCATTATGTGGGTATTCTTCCTTACCTTGTTTTCCATTTGACAGACTTGTTCATGATGCATGATTTTTTGTAGCCTCACTGGGAGAATCCTGAATTTTTTACGAAGTTCATCGCTGGTATCATTTGAAGTCTGACTTGTCACAATACTTCGCTTTCGGTCAATCTAGAATTGACAGATCATCATGTTCTTATCCTATGTTTTAGTTGCCTAAATTTATTGAGATGATAAGCCACTCGTATCTTCTCCAAATCCTCGCAGTCTGAGAAGATAACCATTGCTGCAGTTTGGATCGCACCACGACAACTTTTCTCTGCTAAAGATTCCGCCTTTCAAATGCTTATTTATTCTTCTCCTCATCTTAAAAAATCATCGATTTATGTCATGAAAAGCCATTTTTCTCCTCCTTTCAGTCCCTCAAAGTTGTCAATGATAGCCACCTTCGAGGCTATCGTAGTAGTAGTAAGTACATGCGGGATGGTCACGTGCTCCGCGTGCAGGCTATCAGAGTTTTCGGCAGTGACCTTCTAAGCTTGAAGCTTTCTTTCTTTTCTTTTTTTATGAGTCTTCTGACCAGGTCTTACCTCTAATTCATGATTTTTTAGCATTCAATTTATATCTCTCATCTCAATTTCCAGGTTAAATGTGCTGATTCTGACACCGTTAATATAATCTGCGGTCGGTGCAATTGGTTTATACCTGTGAGCAGTCCGAGTCGTCCTTTTTGTAATTTGCTGATCCACATCCTAGGACATTTCCTGACGTCGTAGACCACCAATTTATTCACTATTACCGGCCGTACGACGATTATGATGGTGGCTAGATGACACCGCTATCAGAGGAGAAGACAGATTCAGAGCGGCCGCCTCTCGATGGCACTAGGAGCCTGGCGAAGGAACTTCATCCTCAAGACTCAACCCTTCTGTCAACTCGCTGATGAACATAGGGTCATTATTCCTCAGGTTCAGTCCTATAAAAGGATATTTTTACTCAACCACCTCGCCAGAATTCCCTCAGCTCACGAGCGACTTGGAATATACAACTCCCTTCCTGCCTGGATCGTCTGTCACGCGTCACGTTGCTGGGATGGAGGCAACTTTTCTCGTTCTTGTTGACTATATTTTTGGTCGTACAATGGTCAAGGAATTTTCTTGAAGTTACTATGCCTCAAACAATGAACAGTGCATGGACATATTAATGGTATTGTCACCCAACGAGCGGCCCGGGCTAACCTTTGTATTTGACCCGGTATGCAAGCGAAACACATGTATTGAAAACGTAATATGCCACAGACTGACCACTGCTGTTTTCTTTCTTTTCTTCCACGATAGTTACACGAGGCAGCCAATCCATTTGCCACTTATATAGGCTTCCCAGGAAGTTTTACGCCACTGATTGCCACCTCCCGAAAGTGCTTTGATGTATGTTTTTGGATTTGGTAGCATCCATTAATATTAGGTCAATTCGATTGGGAAAAACTAAAGGCCATTGCTTAGGAACCTTAGAAGCCCTTTGTCCTAATTTCGCGTTGCAGTCGCACTGGCAACAACCATCGGGAAGGTGAGTGTTGTCTTTTATCTCCCTTTGGGACATTTAAGCTTGCCCGTTTTCAGTTATGCATCCACTCATCCAGCTTGACCCCCACAGTTTGACTTTTTCTGTTATCCTCTCCAATCGTCTCTACTCAAGACAACACGATGCCTGTGGCCCATGAATCATATTACTCCTACTGTCATGGAACTACCACGCTACATCACTCATCATTTTACAAACCTCGCAGAGATCCTGCGAAATGGGAAGGAATTCCCAAGCAGGATTCAAACGAATCGGCTGCACTCCCTAGTTCTCCACGCATCTCAACGATAGATGAACATTCCATACACAACTCTGGTAGACGAGAAGATTGGACTGCCGAACATCCCTCTCCCAAATACTCCTTGTTGCCTAATCCCGTAGCCGATAACATCAGCTTCGATCCAGATCATGATACACCACCCACATACTCCAGGGAGGCTTCCCTGCGTGCACCGAGTGTTTCTTCTGGTAGACGTCGATCCCAACGATCTCACTCTTCTAGGAGTCAAGTGTCTTATGATAATGCTGAAAATGATTTCGATCAGCGAAGAAGCTACAGTTCTCGTGAACACACGTCTTCATCAGATTCAGTTCCCCGAGTTGTTCGAACTACTGTCAGCTCGACTTCGCCAAGTATTGGTGATCCTGTGGTCCGAGTTCAATCTATACATACTGCGAGATCATCCTATCGTTCTCGACATACGCGCGAGATGTCAATCACCAATAGTATGATTGTGGACGGTGGGGAAGAGACAAACCCGCTAGAGTCCCTTTTCGAGGATGACTCTGCCAAGTCTGATTCAACTAGGCATTGATTCAAAGCATGCAGAGTGTCCATGGCCGTGATGACCTGTGCACTATCGTACTCAATGTTTCGGACATTCCTTTTAGATATATTTGTACCAATACAATGACGTTCTACCAATTCTCCATATATATTGTATCGTAACTCAATAAATAGTAGGTGATAAGAAGAGAAGAATATGGAATCCTGTGCCGATAGTCAGTCAATATTCCATGGCATCGTCGCAAAATAAGACCGACACTCACACTGTGGTTGGAAATTATCGATCCTCATCTTTTCAACGTAAACCCAAGTGGCGATGATCAAGTCCAACAAATCTGCACTGATTTCAGATACAAATGTATCCTTTATCTCCAGGTATCCCCGTGACTTTGGGAAGAGTGTAAGTTGATGCGTCCGGGCAACTTCGACTGACGGGGTTGAGGGTGACGTTGGGTCTTGTACTTCTAACTGTTTGAATAATGAGAATGGGACAAAAGGGTCAATAAAAGTCAACGTACGGAAGATTCAAAAGGTCCTAATGTCCACTGGTACGACCGACCATCTGGACCGGTAAATTTCCTCTTCCTGTTTAATCAAGATACAGTTCAGTCAACTATTTAGAGGAGGTAGATTGCACACTCACGATCCCCACCGATCTGTTCTAGGAAGCCAAGAATTTAATTCAAGGCTTTCGCCCTTGAAGATGATTCGTGTGCTTTTAAGTGTGTGCCAATGTATCCTTGCAAAGTCTTCGACTTCGTTTCCGGATGAGATCGACTCGCCAGGATGTGTAGATCCAACTTTGAATATTTTTGTTGGCTCGTTGATCTTGAATAAACTTGGTGAAGATACTCGATATATAGGCTTGTATTCTTCGTCTTTGTCCTCCGTGACGAGGTTGTCAACCTCTAAACGACGAAGACTAAGGGTTGTGTTTGTCGGATACGACCCATCGACTAGATACAGCTTCATGTTGGTAGGCGGCGCTTGGATGTAACTACAAATCCAGTCAGTATCGCATACTAGATTATAGGTATCCTGTCATACCGGGAATGCTTAATTTGAGTGCGGAAGCTTGAGGATGAGTGAAATCAACAACTGAAAGTGATGATCAACGTCTCAAAGTGAGAACGTTATATATCCCCTAATTGCAATCTTGGCGTCTGAATGTCAGAGCGCTGTACGGTTGTTGATCGCAGTATTGATACCATTTATTCCGCTAAATAGCAAAATGAATGAGGGACTACGCCGTTTCGTATACAGCTGTGCAATCCATCAATTTTGCCCACTGTTGAATATTGAATATCCACCATTGACTGCGGGCTACTCAGAAATGATGATGTCAGTAGCAAGTAGTACAGCTTTGTACTCCTACCTTTTGTAAATCGATCTAGAGGAGGAATGCATTATGTTGTGATGGCCTGGTAGACTGTAGTTGTAGCGTTGTATAGCAATGGGTAAGTGCAGTCGACATACCACGAGGCACTGTCTAGGGAAATGAACAAATTTGAGTGCTGCTTGGCAACTCGAACCAACTACATCATAGTGTGTGCCACAAAGAGGTCTAAGAATGTATACGATCAGAGAGGGGAAAAGGTGGAAAGGGCCAGTTTCTTACTAACCTTTCTATGCGTATAACCGTTATCAAAGCTGCATTGAACACTCCGACCATAAGCGGATCATCGAAATTCTAGTACAAGCACACCCAAGCACACGTTGTTGTTGACAATTGAAATATGCAACAGCTGTGCGCCGATATTCCTCCTGTGTTCGTCTGTATCAAGATCCAAATACTCTTGATACAAAGATGGATCGAGAAGAGGATGTAAGGGGGATGCTATACACGCGACGATTTTACTATCAAATCCATTAGTCGCAAAGTGGACACATATATTCTCTTCGGCTGTAGTGACATCAGTTCATGAATTCACTATAGTTTGTCAATACGTGTATGAACTTACAGAAGGGAGATTGGAAGTTGTATATTTGGTTTTCCATAATCGAAACCGTGTCTTCCGGTTGCACCGACTCTCCATGTTCTGTAGGACACTGCAAGTCAAAGCTCAACTTTAGAATGAGATTCTTACCGTGGCTTTCCCAAAGATGAACTCCAAACAAATCCGAAAGAAAAATACCACTTCCTCGACCCTGAAATGGGCTCGCCAGGATTCAGAAGCATAAAATTCGTAATATTTAGATTTCTTCGTCTATACTGTACATGATTGTTGTACAACACCTATATGAATATGTTTCCTTCAGGATTTCAAAACATCCGGATTTTGAAACGTGGACTTACCATCTAGTTATTCAAGATATTTTGCTTACGTCCGGAAAGAAGATTGAGCATCCCTTTGAATATGATACCCATCTCTTCTCGTGATTCCCAGAGTGGCAGTATGATACAGAAAATCCCACTCAACGCAACCCATATTCTGTGCAAATGGGAATGAGGGTAAATTCAGATATCGAGAAGAACTAACTTACATCGTACAAGCAATCCAAAACTTGAAGAATCCAACGCTGAACACATAATGCGAAAAGAACATGGGTATAGGGACTGATAAATAAATAGAAATTAGAACAGTGGATACAGGAAACTAGGTACTACTCACCAATGATTGCCACAATCAGAGTCAAGATAATGGAGTACAATGTAGCTCGTTTGAAAACACTCTGAAGGGTAGTGAGATCGACGACTTCCCCTCCTGAGATTATAACAACAGGGTAAACTTCGACTACATCCTCAGTGATTGCCTTCTCGGGATCTTTGTCTTTGTCTCCATGTTCAGCGTCCGATTGAGCTTTGTCAGTTGGCGTTATACTTTGGTCAACTTCGTTCTCTAGATCTAGGTTGGAGGTATCGTATACTGCGATAGCACGTGTGCCCTTGAAATCATAATTTGCGGGTCCTGGAGAAAATGATAAGAGGAGGAAGTGGAGAATATACTGAGATAACACAGCTTACTCCAAAGGGAAACGGTAACGGTGATGATCCCAGAAAAGAGTAAACCGGTTAGGCCACTACAAACAGCGGAATATGGTTGGGCGAGGTTGGCAATATTGATCACACCTAAACAAACGGAACACTATGTGAACACGTCGTCTAGTATTGTGAAGCAGGAAAGCACGTACCGAAGATCTTCCAACATCCGATCATCCAAGCTAGCATTCCTAAGATAGCGCCAATGATACACCCACAAAAAACACCTGCTTTCGACAGCTTTGACCAAGTTACAGTCAATCCAATGGGAATTACAGCTGGACTAAGTACGACTCCTCTTTGGGGTTGTCAGCCTAGATTAGGGAGACAACAGAACGAATACTTACTGCACATAAAACAACTAGAAGCATTATGTGAGAAAGAAATCGTGATGATAGGAGGATTTGCTTACCCAACCAAGATCGATACTAGCTTTGTTGAGCTAGGACGAGATGAATGAACGCACAACCGAGAAAATTCGTATGCACTCACGATGGTTGCCCATGCACCCATCCAAACTGCCCAGAAACAGATAAAGTAATGCGATACTCGAACGATCTCATCTCCTGAGGCTTTGGGTCGGAGGTATGTACGATAGAGACTATATAGAGGGTCAGAAAGATCACGACTGCATGGTTCAAGGAGTTATAAACTCACTCATATGAGCTATAAAAAGGAATCAACGTTAGGCAGTAAAACCAAGGATCATGGATGGGATGATTTACAATAGACTCGAGACACCAATCAGTTCTGCGCTGGCAGCGGAGGTAACGGCCATACTAATAATGTTACACAGCGCATCAGCGATGAATACATAATAATGGAAAAATTTTCGACGCACAAAACAACGAGGAGAACGGCAACAGCTCCGCCCTTGCCCATTACCACAGCAGCGGCAGCAGGGGCTGCAAGACCCGCACTTGTTTGGGAAGCAGAGAGGGGATTCGGGTACGTTGGGAATTTAGGCTAACGGGATATCAATATCAGCGCAATAGAAATAGAGAAGGTAGCATTACATTGTGAAGAAGTGCACGAGCAGCAAGACCGAGGCAAGACGCAAACGCCCAGGGTACTGCAAACCAAGAGAGTCCTCCAAGCATCTGTATTTACAAGGATCAATGCCGAACGTTTACTCCAATAATGATGGACTAACATATGCTTTCGTTGTGGATTTAGGAGCACTGGCAATAGCGCGCTGCCAATAACCTGAAGGCAGCAGTAAATTATGACCGAGGTACGAGGGATTATCGACTTACCCTGGTCGCAAAACACTCCAGCAAAACCTGTGAGAACTTTGAGTAAGTGGAGGAAATTGGTCGTCAATAATCGTAGTCATTACCTGACAAAATGGTTGCTGCACCAAAAACCATCCCTTGATTAGATTTCATAGTCAAGTAGCTCCCGTTTTGATTTCCAACCACAGGTGCTTCGATTGCAGCTTGAGCCAAGAGTTCATACATACGACTGACGCTTCCCAACTCTGGTGAAGTCCCGCTGGATGATGGAGTTATCAGTCCGAATGTCACAACAACTTCCAAGAGAAAGTGCCCACTATGTTCTTCCAATGAAAAGGTAGATGACAATGAATAGAATGATAGTATGTGCCCAATCGCAGATGAACGTGGCACGAAGACCACCGAATACAACGTAGACGGCGATTCCTATAGGGAGTAGAAAGCAGGCGGCAATTATGTTCATCCCTGTCAACGCGTTCACAGTTGCGGCACCTCCAACTGCAAAACAAAAGAGCTTATAACGGGTGGCCATCAAGATATTTTACTATACAACTTACGTAGAAGGGACCCGCAAACCACCATAATGCACAAGAATGCATAGAACGTGAAAAGAAGATGAGCTGCCGTTCCGAATCGTGTTTTCACAATCTATGAGACTATGAGAAAATGTAGGGCAATAGTTCCAACTTGAAGAGTCACGAACCTCAAGAAAAGTATGCGCTCCATTTGCATTCATTTTGACTTTTGCAGCCACCATAGCAAAGAACGCAAGTTGAATGGTACCTCCAACTCCATACCACCTACATCGCATCAATGAGATTTAATTCGGATTGTCACTTGGATGGTGGGATATACCATGGTCCGCTTACGCCTACGACACCATGTCAGTTTCAACGTGTTTTGGAAAAAGGAAATATGGTATACCAAATGTGTATGCTGCAGTGCTCGACTGAAGAAGTGTCGCGCTCCAAGTCCAAGCACTCACACTAGAAAATGGTGATCGTACATCAGTGCACCGCGTTTATCGCTTATCATCTGACTCACATTCCACAACACACAAGCCCTGGCTGAAGAAGCTTAAGGTGAGAAGAATGAGATGATAAGAGTTTAGTTGAGTACCTTCACACTTCTAGAAGCACTCTGTGGTGGTGGATGATAATCAGTGACTGCATGGAAGCGATGGTTCTGCATTCATTACCGTAAACTCTTCTGACGACGATGGCGAGTACTTCGAAAATTTGGCTTGAAGCGTCGTCAAACATAACATAAGTGCGGCAAAGAAAAATCCGACACCTCACAGAAGATAAGTCCATGATAGACACACAGAATGAGCATATGTTCCTACCAACGATGACACCATATCCTACGCTTTGAGCTGGATGTTCTAGATGAGAATCAGGACTTCAGAAAACAAGAAAACACGAACCAAGCAATGGCTTAAATTCAGAAACATTCGTCTCGGACATCGTAGGAAGGTGGACAGAAGGAAAACAGAAAACAATTATTTGCGTCCAGTGGAGTCTATATATGCTCCAATTCTAGATAACGTGAGTAGGACTGCGTTCTGTAAGGTGAGAAATTCTCGGGTGCGAGACTTCTTGCTGAATGCGTGCAGGTTCATGTTGATTGAGATAAGAACGGTCCCTTTGAACAGTAGCTATAGTTCTCGTCCCTATCTGCTCATAATTGGGTAAACCATATGTTTCAGTAAGAGGGGAGGCATTTACCAGTTAGCTCCGCGATGGCATTCCTTGGTGGGATTCATCTTCCTTATCACCAGCGTCCATAACCTGCAGATTCGTTTCACGTTGCTGCATACCAAAACAAATTACTGCTATGTGGAACTCATTATTTTGAATCAGGAATATCGAAAGAGGGAGGAGGGTTTACTAGATTCAAATTCAAGTTGAATGTCACGACTCACAAGGCGAGAGAGGTCACGTGAGTACTGTTCAATTTCGGATTTTGATTTTGATTTTATCGACAATCTTCTTTCTGCCCCCTCTCAACCCCCTCTTCACCTTGACTTCCACCTCTTTGTATCCAACTCATCTTAACGTCGAACCAATGTCTACCGTATCTATTCATGGATACACCTTGTTTTCCCGTTACTCACTTGCTTCACATAAAATAAATAACGCATATCCTCTCCAATATCTCCGCTGTGACTCTGAGTGATATACCACGTCTGGATCTCCGCTTTCCTCTGCTGGAAAGTTTCTGCTCGTTTCGCGCTCAACCTCTACTTCAGTTTTGAGGATGATTGGTATCTTGTTGAAATTTCCGCTCTAAGTGATCTCTGGACACAGGCGAAAAGCTTTATCTTGGGAACCAGAGCATATAATGACAGGCAGGAGATATAATACTTCGAAAATATTCTGTAAGTACTTTCGCCGAAGTACTATCCGATCAGTTAATTTCATGGAGAGTCTTCTAGCGAAACACCCTATCTCTTTTTGCACCGATGATCTTGTCGAGCGGAAATCCACAGATACTTCATTGCATTGCAACTGTCTTTTTCATCTATACCCATTCTCAAAGTACGGACCTTGCAACTTGAAAATAAAACCAACATACAAAATGGCTCAGAAGAACATCGCTCTGCATGGACGAGTACTCGGGCGCTTATGAACCTTTGTTTTTGGTCCTTGTGCCACTCGCTTCACTTTGGCCTGTGTCTTATTGTCCCCTCAAGTTCTTCGTAGAATTCAGATACCCATCCGAACATACGGCGCGACTACCTACTTTAGGAAACTGACCCGAATGTCACGACAACGCTTTGGCCAATTGGCCAAATTGCTGTGCGGCCAAAGTGTACTCTCACTTTGCTCTTCTGCTTTGCTCCGCCTCCTCCACCTTTTGGCCTTTGACAACCTTCATGCTATAAAACTTTCCCCTCCAGCAGTCTCATCCTCACTCGACTCGCTCGATTCACTCGCACATCTCTCGCCTTCAACGCACCTCCCAACTTTCGTGTTGGTTTTTCTCGCCACAGTACCTTTAGGTGCCACCACATCATATTACACATTCTCAGATCAGATACAATGTCTTTTGAGGACACCAACAAGACAGAAAGCAACACCACCTCTCCTCGGTGAGACAATACCAAAGTCACTGTACCATTACTGCAGCTGACTTCTTCTCAGCACCCCCCAACTAGACGTAGACTCATCAGGAAGAAAACTTATTGGAGTCAAAGTTTCCGATGCTGAAGTGTCGGATAATGATGCTAATGGGGGAGATACTGAACCCAATAGCCCGGCTGGCAAGAATGCAGCTCTGTCCGCCCAAAGTGGCACTCGGACGACCAAGGTCGTAAACTTCGTCGTAGACGATGCTATTTCCCGTCTGATTCGGGAATGTGAACAGAAAATTGAGGCCTCAACTTCCGCTCGCCATTCTCCTGTTTCGCAATTCCAAGGCTCTGTAAACTCTTCGCGTCCTATCCTCACTTCCCAACCACAACCAGCTCCTCCTCGTGCTATCGTCCCACCATCGCTTCTGAATCTCCCGATCGAACAAGCAGTCAACGAAGAAGATGAGCGCATGAACGAGGAAGAGGACGATATTCCAGTCAGTTACAATCCACCAACCTCTTTTCCTGTTTCTACCTCCGGATTTCCTACCCAGTCAAACTTCTTCGCCGCTGGACCTTCTCAACCCATGCCTTTCTCGTCATTCACACCATTTCCCGTTTTCGGTACCTCAAACAGTCCTTTTGGTATGATGAGTGATGGGGATCTTGAACCGGTAACACGTCCCAATTTATCGCGACCCCGTTATCGTCACGCACTCTCACCATCACAGCGTCGGGCCAACCAAAATCATATCCACCCAAGGCTCCCTATCACCAGAAGTTCTCGATATTCTCCGAAAAATCTTTCTTCTGGTCATGCTATAGTTGGTAGCCATCGGTATGACATCTTACGCCCTTCTTTGAATGTACACAGACGTCGGAATGGAATGACGCCCACCGGTCAACTGTCTTTTGAAGTAAGAGCACGGAGAAGGGCTGCTGAGAGGGGACCACGGAAACTGGCAAACATTTCGAGGCGGATCAACCAGTACACCAATGTCGCTGTGCCTCCTCAAACAATCGAGGAAGCATCCATATTTGGCACTGCACCACCTCTCGTTTCCGTATGTGTCTCGTATATAACTTGGCTTGATTTTAGTTTGAATAATCTCTTAAGTATCAGATGGACTCAGTTGTCGACTATGATATGGATACGAATGAAGAGGTCTCCTCATCTCTGGTTCAAGCCCCGGTTACTTCTGCTTCTTCATCTTGGTCATTGAACCCTGTTCCTTCTGCTTCAAGTGGATTCGCAAGTTACCAACCGGATGCCCCAGGAGCCCCAGTGTCTCACATGGAATCATGTCCTGCACCAACTGTCGCTTTCCAAGAATCATCAAACTCATCCACAACGTCACATCCTCCTCCAGTCCTCGCCCCATCAAAATCATACCAACCCACAGATCCAACGCCTTCTTCTTCACTCTCTGCCGCGTTAGCCGACAAACAAGCTTGGCAGAAAGCGTATGAACGTGATGTTGCAGCTTACACTCAAACTTATCTGGAAACTGAACCCGGACCTTGGGAGGAAATGGAAGATGAAGATTACTATAGTTATACGGAGCTTTTCGAAGCCAACGTATATCGTACTTTGTACGATTGGTCGATAGAAGATGAAGAGAAGAATAACAATGCAGTTAAGCTTCTTGAGTTTTTGGTGCGGACGTCGCAAGATACGTATGCCGAGTGGTTGGAATCGAAGGCGTATGCGCAGAAAGTGGAAGGATTGACGGAGGAGGAAGAGGACTATGAAGGCAAGGGGAAAGGAAGATCGAAAGCCGTTGGAGCGGGAATGATAGTCGGAACTGGAAACGGGCACAACACTCATGTCCGATTCACAGACGATGAGGAGGAGGAGGAGGAGGGAGAAGGGAAGAAGGAGAGCCCACCGAGGTCGACTACCAACGATGGAGCTGCAAATTCTGTTGAGAAGACTGAAGGCAAAGATCAGACTACTCCTCCAAAGGACGTTCAGGGAGATGGTGACGACGGAGATGATAGCGATTCATCTTCGGATTCCGATTCGGATAGTTCTGACTCAAGCTCAGATTCTAGCTCGGACTCTTCAACTTCGAGTTCAGAGAGTGAGGGCGAGAAAAGTAGCGAAGGGGAACAAGAATGGGAAGAGGTTGACATCAAGCCTGCACCGAAACCTGAAGTTGAAGCATCCGCTCACCAAGCTCAAGTTTCAGTCTCTCTCACCCAAAATCCCCAACCGCGAACTCAAGAACCGCCTCGCCGACCTCAGGAAATTAGCCATCCAGTCGAAGAGTCAACACATCAAGTTCATAATTCGACACATTGGGCTGTCGAAGTTGAACAAGATTCGGAAATGGAGGATTTAACTCGTCAATGTACTCCAATATCGTCTCATTTCCCCCAACCTCAATCCGAGAGCTTGATTCCTCCACCTCCACTTCCATCCCCCGACTCCCTATTCCCACCTCAGAGCTTCCAGTCGACGTCGTCTTATCCGCCCGATAGCGTCTTCAACACGCCCCCTCCTCCTGTCTCCACTATGTCTCTGCTTGAACGAATGGGAATGTTACCTACTCCTCCAGCAGAACCGGCGTACAATGGTTTTCATCAGTCCAACGTTTACTCGCAGCCGCCTCCACAGCCATCACCTGCCTGGATCAATGACTCAAGCTCAAGCCCTTGTCCTTCTCCTCCATCAATATTTGGCACAGTGACCCCTCGATACCTTCCTTCGCCATCTCCTTCACCACTATCTTTCTTACCCTCGCCACCGCCCTCACCGCTCCAAATATGCGCCTCATCCTCTCTGAGTATCTCCCGAAGACCTTCAACGGCAATGACCGGATCCCTCCAGCCCAATTTCTACAGTTCCCTGTCCTTCATCGAACAATCTGAACAGCCAAATCCCGTTCGATGCAATTATTGGCCCTACCTCGAACCTACCTACGTCTCTCTGTTGTCTACATCTTCCAAAGAAGTACCTAGTGGTGATTTACCTATCGGGAACATTTGGAGAAAGATCAAGCGCTATACAGGACAATTGGGACAAGGACATCGTTATGATGCATGGAATGACGATGGAAGTGTGCGTATTCAATCTTCCTTTTTTCATCTCTCAAATTTCTGACCTCGTTTTTTCTCATTAGTCCTCGTATCTCCCATCCGAATCCACTGAAAGTTCGTGGTATTCTGATTCTACAACAGTTTCAGAGGGCTCGTTGTCAATGGGATCTGACTTCGAAGATGGAACGGAAGATGGCCTAGATGTCTATGATACAGATTCTTCTATTGAATACGCATCTGAAGAAGGTTCTTCGACATACCCAGAGGAATACCAGGTCGGCAGCCAATACGGATACGAACATCATGAAGAGGATCAAGATGGCGAATACGACGAGGAAGACGGTTCTGAAGAGGACGATTCGTCCGATGCAGGTTCTGATCAATACGGAACATCGTCTTCTCCAGATTTCGAAGAGGAGGAAGAAAGTGTTCATTATGAACCACCTCCAACTCAACCGGTACCTCAGTATCAATATCGTCGACCTGCTGATGTCGCCTTGATTGATCGTGAAGATCTTCGTGATGTTGCGGCTGTTGCTAAACTCCTTCCTAAACTCCTCGCAAGGGATTGTTCGAAAGCAGTGAGAGGGTGGTGGTCGAAGGGAGCTGCACCAACAACGGTAACGGCCGCGTAGATCGTTTTTTGATTTTCTTTTTCTCTCATATTGTTTCTATAGAGTTTCTCATCCTCTTTTTTCTCTCTTTCTCTTTCTCTACATCCTTATATTCTCATTTCTACATCACATACTATTCCCGTCACATCATTTTTTTTTCATTGTATCCTTTGCTCTCATATCTCCATCTCTCTGTTCATCATCGTCTCCATCTCATCGTCTCCATTCTCATTTCATCACAATCTCATCCTCGTATCATTTTGACATTCTTCGCATTCTTCATTCTTCATTTCCTCATCTCCGTCTTTCTGCATTCACATTATTCTCGGACTCTTCCAACAAACGGACCTCCATCATCTTTTAAACTCTGTAGCATTAGTAACAGTCTCTGAGTAGTCAGTTTCTCCTCATCGCGCAAACTCACCAGTCCAAAGCGCATATCTTTATTTTCTCATTTATTCTCGTAGTCTAGTTTTTTTTTTCCTGGTCTCTTCTCTTCTCTTTTTCATTTTCATCTCTCTCCTTTTTTTTTTTGGGTGGCATAATGAAGATTCCGCTATTCTTCTGGTGTTGCTCAACATAGAGCAACACAACTCTCCACCCAATTTTTCTCGAGCGTGAAAGTGTGAAAAATCCGGTTCCTCAAGCTTCAAGTAACTAACCGATGACAAAATGAGATATTTCGAAACTATTGATACATATATTTGCAAGATGTTTTACAAGAGAGGTGTGTATATAATTGTACATTCGTTCGTTCGACGATTCCGCTCCAGCCCAACAGCCGATTAATGGTTAACCTTCGAATATGAGATACTCATACCCCCTGGTAACCGGAGCCAGCTCAATAAATTCTTCGCTTCTCGTCAATGCCAAAATCTTCCCCAGTAACACCCGCAGCTCCTGCTCGAACTGCATCTGAGATTGCTTTATCTCTCGCTAACTCTTGGATTAAGCTGGCACCGCCTAAGGTGTCAGAGTCCGTAACGTATTCCAGAGGATGTTTAGCTGATTGTTCTTGGAAGTAATGAATTCCTGACGAAGACATAATAAAATTCATGGTTAGCCCGTTGATACAAAAAATGGACACGGAAGGGCGAGATGTACCTCTTTCCAACAAGCCTAACGATGGAGGGAGAATAATTCGAACTTAGACACGATCATGTTTACTCGATGAAATAGAAGACTCACTCGGATGTCCTGGAATCTCAACCGACTGTTTTTCTTCTTGGGGAGGTATGAGATAGGAGAACTAAACAGACATCAAGATAAGTCGTGTCTTTTGCTTTGTAGAAGTACCTTAAGTGGTAGGTTACTTACTTTCGTTGAAACCTTCCTCTCTGTTACCGTAATCTTTTCTTGAGTAGGTACGAGCGAGCCTAGCGGCTGAATTTTCGTAGATTGAATCAAACATGAGAACACAGTCAACAACGAGATGGCTTTGTACTTACCTTTCCGGTGCTGGTTGGGGTATTCTTGTCAGAGGTAAGGTGACTCATGGTAAAGTGAGTGATTCAAAGTATTAAAGAGACAAAATTGCAAAGTGCAGGTTTGAATGGAGGATTTGGATGGGTAGTGTGACAGTAGTAGTAGTATTGTGGATTCAGGGGGGTCTCTGTAGCTGTCTTCCAACTTTATATTAGCGTTAGTAGTGGATATGATGTCATACACAAGTTGCCGCTCACCGAGTCTACACTGTTGCTAGCACTGCTCCAGACGCTATAGGGGCTAGAGAAGGATGTCGGGCACGGCCAGTGTGAACTTGTGATTGACAACTGCTGAACACGTTGTACATATAGAACACATACTAGCACTAGACTAGACACTGGTGTTCATCAGAATCGTCTTCTCGTCGTCTGTTACTGGATCTTTCGTAATGCCGACGATGTCTGAGGCAGCCAACTCAAAGACACCGTCCAAGTTCTCTGATCTCTTTGAATCATTTGTCGGTGGCGGGGTTGAGAACTTGGGATTGATATCGCAGAGAAAAATGTATCATCCTCCACTGATTTCAACTGTACTCGAGTACTGACTCCACACCATCCAGATGAACCTGTTCATTAAAAGACTCTGAGAGAGATGGAAAATTGACCTTGCTTCTGACATTGCGTCTGGAAAAACGAAGCCGTAGATTTCTAGGATTCCATCCAAGTGCGAAGATAGCATGAGCAGGGAATTGACGATTTTGACTTGAATTCCCTTCAACCTGAGGTACCGAGATTTCAGATAGCTTCGTCGGGATACTACGAGTCTGGAACGGCCATCCATACTAGCGTCATACATGAAGTAGTGAGTCTCTAAAGGCTTGAAACCATGATACGTGCTATCGAATCCACGTTTCCAATTCCGAAGACACGATTCGATGTCCTTGTCCACGATTAACCTGAAATCGGTAGTAAAGACGTCTTGGGGTCTTTGAATGTTTCGTAGAACATCGTTGATTGATTTCCTTTCCTCGACCTCGAGCTCCAGTCCATGTAAGATCAGTGGATAAAGTCACTTGCTATAGGCTTGGTTAGAATATGTGCTATGAAGTGTCCGAGCCTCTGAAAATTTGTCCGTAGAATGCGTACGACAATGAGTCGTATTCGAGATTTCCGACACGATCCCAAGGCATTTCTTCCGGGGTGGTATTCGATTTTCTCAAATTCATGGTTCAGTCGCAGTGCGCAAGACTTGGTTCATCGAAACTTTGAGCATGAAATGCGAAGCAATCCATCTTGCGTGGACAGGACATATATGCATATGCGAAGTGGAGGAGCAGGAGTGAGGTTTTTTCTCTAAGAAAGTCAAGCCGGCAGCACATTCAAGTTCCCACGATTATGTACACACACTCAGTCTGAATTATTTCGTTCCAATCGTTCTATTTGTAACGTCGATACGATAGTGTAACGGCTGCATCCACATGAAACGAAGCAGGATGCAAAGATCGCGTCACGGTTTCAACTAACGGTTGTATACACAATGATTGGTCTATGCGTCCTTCATTTTATTCCCCCGATAGTCCTCGTTGAGACACGTTCATTGTGTGGCCTCAACGAACCTCTTCTCAGCTTCCTTGAAGTTGATGACATTCCAGATGGCCTTGAGGTACTGTTGCAGAATAAGATCAGTATAAGTATCTCTTAAGAACCAGATAGATGAGAACTTACGTCAACCTTGACGTTCTTATACTGGAGGTAGAAAGCCTGTTGAACGATGAGAGTTTTGGTCAGTCAGATGAGTAGAAGGAGGGAGGGTAAAATCTACTTACATGCTCCCAGATATCAATACCGATGATTGGGGTGTGAGCTACAAAAATAAGAGGATGTCAAAAGGATAACAATCGGGGAAACGAATTGACACATACTCAATAAAGGATCCTGGTTAGCAGTAGTAACGATCTCCAAATTCTTGGTTTCAGGGTTGTATCCCAACCAGCCCCATCCTGAACCTTGAATGGCCGCGGTCTTAGCGTTCATCTTCTCCTTGAAGGCTGCGTGATTAGGAAGACAGGAATAAGCATTCAAATTAGCAGAAGAACATGAAAGCATTCAAAGATGTACCTTCGACTGAACCAAAAGAATCCACCAAAGCTTTCTTGAGAGGACCATCAGTGAGCTGTCCTCCACCCTGAGATGATGGAGCAAGGTTCTTCCAGAAGAGTGTGTGGTTGATGTGACCTGTAGATTTCAAAGCATAAACAAACGTTTCTGATAAAACTCGTCCGAGAAGAGAACAGGAGATATAAAAAGTATCAGAGAAGAATATACTTACCACCACCGTTGAACTTCAAAGCAGCCTGAAGCTTGATTCTATCCTTGGGTGTAGGAGCTTGAGCGTAGGACTGTTCAGCAGCGTTCAAGCCATTGACATAGGTTTGATGATGCTTGGTATGATGTAAAGTCATGATCTCGCCTGAGATATGAGGTTCAAGAGCCTAAAACACCCAGAAACATGAGCATTCTCGTCGCAGTCATAAACAGGAAAGGGGGGGGGATTTGGGCTTGATATGTATAATACGTACGTCGTAGGCATAGTCGAGAGGAGGCAAAGTGTGCACGGAAGCACTCGCAGCTCGGAGAGAAAGAGAGGCGGTGGCGAGACGGGGGCGGGCAACGGTGCGTGCGAGAGTGGTCAACATCGTGGAGGTCGTGGTGGTCGATGAGAAAGAGGAGGAGGTCGTTGAGGATACGCAACTTTGGGCTAATATGAGTGCCTGGTCTGTGCGTGATGTCATTGGTTGGGTATGCAGTCTCGGCTCTTTTCGGACTCGGTTAAACTTGTAATCCTCCAAGACTCCAAGTACCGTGACCGTAACATAGTAAGCCATTATAAATTCAAACATTAGAAACACTGTACTCATGGTCATAAAAGCCTTTATTACTACTTTCTATTCAAGATCTGAGCAGACGTGCATCAGATGTCAGTATGGCTACATATAACTTCCAAAGGTCTAGAACAAGTCCCTGGTAGTGTATCGGCTAGTACACGCGCCTGTCATAATCTGGATGTATGTTGCATGGTCGCGCGAAAGCGGGGTTCGACTCCCCGCCAGGGAGTGTTTTCTTGGTTTTCTCTTTTCGACTGCACACGTAGTACCTCTCAACGCTCATTAAAGGATGATTATGTTCAATTTTGCTAGATAAATAGGTAGGTCTTTTATGCTAATGACTTCCATATTTTCTGTACGACCTAGATGTCTAATATTCGTACTTTTGGATTTCCATAGGCCTTGTCAAATTGAGCATTTCCTCCGGTTTCACTGCATGGAGTCGACAATGAACTCGGACATCGTGTTTTTATCGTCCGTATACACCATGAAGCAGAAGATACAGCTTCAGGTTTCCCCCCTGCAATCTCTACTGCTAACTAACAGAACGATTCAGACATGCCAGGTGTCATAGAAATCACCCGATCCCAATTTCCCAAGTTCTGAAGCATATCGGAAATACCCATCTATCAGCAATCCTGTTCTTGAGCTTCTTACCACTATCACTAAAGGCAGCCATGAGTAAGTGCATCCTATTATATCTCTATATCTGCATCTGAATGTGCCCCTGTTGGTAAAATATTTCATGGATCAGGTTGAGGACAAGAAAACTTATATATCTACTCTTCGGTAAGTTGATCTTCTCAACTAGAAAGCGTGTTCTTGACTTCTGTCTAGTTTCAGATTATCTCGAAGACAATAAGGACTTCGCAGAAGCCTACCCCTTGCTCGTTAAACTTCTCAGTCTGAGTCTTCATGTTGCTTTCACCTTGGATCCACTCTCCCCGTGCCGTGCTCCTATCACGGAATTCGTATACGCGTCTGTGAATGCTGAGTTGAGTGCGACTATGGACATTCAAGAAGTTAATGCACCCCTTCAAACTATAGTCGATAGACGGCTCAGTACTAGGCATGGTGCCGCACTGGGCAGGATGGTTGAAAACGGCGATTTGACTGTTGGTACACTTGGATGGGATCAAGTTCAGGTGAGCCAAATACGAAAAAATGATTAACAAATCCGTCGTGCTGACTATACAATAATATTAGAAGCATGTCGATGGATTACAATCGACGCAGAAGGTACTGCGGTAGTCGGCAAATTCAAAGAAATTACCTCCAATGTGCTCGACCATGTCTTATTGAAAGCTTTCCCCTCAAACATATCGTGGAATAGGAATAGCAGAGGTCATAGACCATATTCTCCTAGTAGGTCATCCTTCTTGTAATATAAGGGCATTTTATCCGATCTTGACTGTGTTTTGAGATGGCTGATTGTGTATGGCATCCTTCCGATTCAGAATGCAATTGTCTATTGGATCCATTAACTTACCGTACTTGGCCATTCACTTCAGATGCTTCGAAAAGCGTAGTCGTTAGCGACGACAGTCATTTGTGAGTGCGCTTGTGTTGCGTTGATGCAATCCTCTCTGATCCTTCAACCATATGTATTCCAGGTCAAAGCTGATGCATTTAATTCCGGCTCGCTGTATCAGTCAGCAACAATCCAACTGTTGAGCTCCATTCATTGTGCACCTGACCATTAACCGACACCATTGACATCAGTATAACTCCGTGTCAACGGTCCCACCTTCATCTTCATGCAGTCAATTACGAATGTCGTGGGCAAATAGTTCAAAAGCATATTCGTCTCAAGCACGTATCCGAACAGACGGGTAATTACTAATCCTTGTTGGAGAGAGATCCTGTACTTACCACCACCTCTGGCAGTGAAATATTCCGGTACATCATGTTCATGGTGTGCTGACTATTCAAACATCAAAGGCGTAACCAACACACAGAATATTGCAATCTTCGGACCATCTTCTAGGCAGGTATCGGCTTCGTTATGTTCATGTATACCGTTCGGTATATAACTTGGATGTAGTGAATCAGTTTACGCTCACCAACAACTATTCTCCGGTTATATTCAACAGCATCCCCATTATGCCTCTCGCACCTGTTAATAACAACGATGTATCGCTCTACTACGACGATTCCGGTGCCCCCGCTGGTTCGACTACTTATAAAACCTTGGTCTTTATTCATGGTGGTATTTTTAATGGAGGTACTGTGCACAAGATCTCACATTCTCACGTCTCTGCATTCTAACGAGCCTATCTATTACTAGGGGTATTTCAACGTGTAGCATCGAACGCCGCACGTAACAATCTCCGCGTAGTCAGTGTAAATCATCGCGATGTTTTACCTTCTACCGCTTTTACCTCCGAGGAACTTCAAGTGTTCAAGACCAACGATAGAAAAGCCCATGAGGCTTGGCTCGGCGATCGTCTTTTAGAATGGGTTAAATTCCTTGCCTACTTCGTGGAGAAGGAAAAGATCCCTATCTACGATGAACAGGAAGGAACAGGAGGGTTGTCATTTATGAGTTGGTCGCTAGGAAATAACTATGCAATTCCTTTACTCGGATCTATTGACACGTCTTTCCCAAGTGATAAGACTGGTTTGCTTGCGAAGTATATTCGCTCGTTTGTTCTATTTGGTACGTCCAATTGACATTTCTCCACGAGACTTCCTGTTCACCGACTGTGTCATGCAGATCCACCGTATTACGCTATAGGTGAACCTGAACCGCCATACGAGCTCTTATACAATCCACTCGCGGATCCATTGCTCTCATCCGATAGTCTTTCAACCACATTCGTTCCATGGAGCGCTGCGTACTTTACCCATTCTCCCAAGAGTATCTCGTCCTTCTCTCCTACCGCAACCCCAGACAGTATTCCATCCCGGGAGGAGATTTTGAAACAAGGGTTGCTGGGTTCAAAGCCAGACTTAGAGCCGTCTCCTACTACGGACCGTATCCCACCCGAAACGATTAAATCTCTCACTTGGTCATCTGGCAAAGAGTCTGAACGCGATCCATCTGATCCTCTTCCCCTCATCACAAGTTTGAGTCCCGAGATGTATCGCTCCTTTTCAGATCGTGCATTCTCCACTGCGCCTAAGAGTGCAGACGAGAACAAGGACACCTTGAAGTTGATATGGCCAAGGGCGAAAGTTAACGTATTAGTCTGCGAGAGATCAATGCCCATTTGTATTCACGCAAACTTGGAGCTGAAGAGGAGGATCTTGGAAGCTGAAAGAGATGGATTAAGGGTTCCTGGTGAATCCAGAGATGTCAAGTTTTGGTTGTTGGAAGGTTATAACCATCATGTGAGTGTCTTTCTTTCGACAGTTTGCTTACGATTGTCCGCTCAATACGTCTATCTGTATTTCTCTCGTAGCCACACTGGGATGACCCGGAGACTTTCACGAAATTCCTCGCAGGAATCCTCTAGGCTCTACTAATGAAACTGGTGTGTATCTAGCTGAGTAAAGTTGATGTATCTTCTTTATGCATAGACTTCATTCATTATCGTTCGCAAACTCTGATAGCACCCGGAGCACCTTCCACACGTACTACGACGGTTTCTGTGACTGCGCAGATTTCTGGAAGATACGAGCAGGTTATGATCTCGATAAATTTAAGTGACTAAAATGGGATAAGAACATGATAATCTATCAAGTTTAGATTGACTTGAAAGCGAAGTGTGTCCAATGTTACGAGTCGTGACAAGTCAGACTTCAAATGATACCAGTGATGAACTTTGTAAAAAATTCAGGATTCTCCCAGTGAGGCTACACAAAACCATGCATCCTGAGTAGTAAGTCTGTCAAATGGCAAACAAGAAAAGAAAGATACCCACATAATGATTATACCCCTCCAACAACCAAAACCTAACATCTCTACGTTGACAGGGATTTCTCAACCCGTCTCTTTCCGCTTCCAATATTCTCCTCTTTAACTCCAAATTGGCATGAATGCAATGCGGCATAGTCCTTTCGCAAACCAATACTTCAACTTTAATCTTGGGCCAAACCAAGTTCAAGGCCTGTTACCGTTGTCTTCATTGGCATCCGTACTGCCAGACACTCGAGTTGTCGTTGTAGAGAATGCACGATCTGAAAAGGAGCGGTACATGTCGGGGCTCAAAAGGAATGTCATCGGAGGAGAGTCAGATGAATTTATTTCTGACTCCTTGCCAGACGATTGCAGGATTGAACTCATCATTTCCTGTGGAATACGATCGCTAGTGCAGGTTGGTTCTAAATAGGAAACTTGACCAAGCAATCCTTCCTCTAAAATTTTCTCGCGAGTTGGAAAGGAGTCCAGATTTGCTTCAGTACTGACACCAGTAGAGGAGAAGCAGGAAGTAATTTTCGGAGAGTGTGTGTAGTATGATGCGTTCCAGTGTACGAGTTTGGTGAAGGATTCGGGATATTTGTGAGACATCGGATCCGTGAGTAGTGGCATGGGTTCGCCAATGCAATGATATGGCAGATCTACAAATGCCATTATCAATAGTGTGTTAGCGAAAGGAGAATATACATGTTTAATACTGACCGAAGAGAATAAATGTGCGAATGTACTTTTCAAGCATTTTTGTCTTATTTTCTGGGAGCGCCGTGTTTACGGATCCAAGTAGAGGTATCGTATAGCAATTTCCAGCCGACCAGCCCATTATTGATAATCCTCCTGTACCTTCGCCCTTGTCGTAGGTTGGAATATTCTCCTTCTCCACAAAGTAAGTGAGGAGATTGACGTATTCCAGAAGACGTTCACCGAGCCAAGCTTCATGTACACGTGGATCGTTACTCTTGAAAACTCGGAGTTCCTCAGGCGTAAATGCCGTGGAAGGTAAGACGTCTCGATGGTAAATACTCAGTACACGTAGGTTGTTAGATGCTGCATTTGCGGCTACGCGTTGGAATATCCCTGACCCAGTGTGTTGTTATTTGGGCGATTCGCGACCTGAATAATGAAATATATTTGTAGTTCACCTACCTCCATTGAAAAAAGCACCGTCAATGACAACCAAGGTTGGATAAATGGATGCATTGGACGGGGCACCTGAATCATCGTAGTAGAGCTCTGCTCCTTAGTCGTTGACAGGTACAGAAGGCATGCCTATTCGAAGGAGGAAGTGACGATACGAACTTGAGTATCTTGGTACGATCATGGGGATTCTAGTAGGGATTTCGTTCAGTGAGATTGGTGCAAGGGTTCATGCTTTATGCAGAGAACATCATAAGATCATATTGGAAAGACCTGAAACATAAAATTCAAATTAAGCATTTGACTTACTTATTTAATACCGTCGGATTCTTCTACCGAACACTGTCCCTGTAACCCACACTTCGCTTACCGTTGATAAGTATGTAACCTGGTTTATCAACAGGAATGGTTGCTTGTCTACCTACAATCTGAGTCTTCGCGAATTCAGAGTATTCTAATTAACAACATTGAGAACGACTGATACCTGCATGATTAGTGTTTCTTGCGCATCGGACAACATTCGAAGAGACATAACACCCTCGAACACCCCGAAGATTCTCGGAGGAGAAAGTGTTGGAAGCTTCATTGACACTAACACCGAATCGCTAGAGCAAACGACAATCCAGCGTGTCGCCCTATCTTGTTGACTGACCTGGTGTGAACTTTGATGTGATTTAAGCTTGAATATTAAATCAAGAGACCGATTGACTCGCCGTGTCGATATTATGAGAGGATCACGAGAAGATGGAAGTATTGCAGGATTGATGATACAAGAATCCAAGCCGAGCATAAAACAGAATGAAGGCGCCAAAGAATCGTCCATCATCGTCAGCGAGAAGCAACTTTTGAACACGATGAATCATTAGGGAAAATGATCAATTAATCATTCATACTGCGAGCGGGGAGACAGTCACGGTACAAGATTGAAGTCCTCGAGAATTCGGACTCCAATGTCTCGAATTCAAGTGTGGTGTTGTCAACATCTCCTACGTCATCAGAGGCACTACTGGTGGCTGGCAAAGAGCGAAGATCAAGGATCGCTCGAGAAACCGAGATACTAGCAATCCTATCATCAGAGGAGAAAGAAATCAGCATGAGAAGGAAATTCTCAATTGTATCCAAGGGATGTAGCAACTCACGTCACTCCAAAGGTTCCAAGTACGTTTAGCTTGTGCTGAACATGATGAATGGACAACAGTGTCAATATTTGAGAGAGAGTATTCTGAGAGGTACTCACCTCTCTCTTGCAATCCAGAATCATATCCACGACACTCGAGAAGATTGTCACTCTGTGATCGATTAATGAGTTTCATTGGAAAGCAGGAATTTGGGGATTGGACACACAAGGAATATATAGCTCCTGAAGAACAAACAATCTGTCAGATTTATCATCTTCATATTTGTCGTCGGACATACCATCTCGAATGATCAAACCGACGAAAGGACTTCTGATTCCCACCTTTCTGCTAGCTCTCCATAGTCCAAACGTTCTCATAAGAGTACTTGTGATTACCACAATCCCAGACCATGTTTCGGTGACCTGCAAAGCCATGGTCACTTCAAAGTGGAGAAGTGAGTACATATTTCGCGATGTAACTTTAGAGTCAGTTGACTTGATCACGTACAACTATGATAGTGTCAATCATGTATTTTCACTATATTTGAGAATGATGTGCGTACCTGTTGGGTGTCAAAGATGCAGGGTTTGAAACCCGATGAATTCCATCGTAGACCTGAAGATCGCCACGAGTGAGGATCAAGAGATACTGGCAAAAGAAACGGGCGTGAGATTTGAATTTTTGGCGAATAAGTAATCACGAACCGTAAAAGCTACCGTATAACCCAACGCAGGCGGTATGAGGATCAATAAAATTAACCAGCGGTGACTCGAAAGTGCCCATATCCGGATTACAAAGAACACTGTTGAACAGATTCATGTACTGACAAGCGCATGGAATTGTAATCACGTACGGTAGGTGGTAATTATGCTTGTTATCCTTGTGACTGACCATATATCATTCAAAATGACGTAGCTAGATGGTGAAGAACAATTTGAATGTGTCAAATGTACATGATTCAAAGCCAACTCACCTCTACCTGAACATCACGGCATATCCGTGTCCGAGAGTTACGATATGATTCAGGAGAAGGGGCCAAAGCCGTTAGAAACGATGTCAATTTAGATACGATGCTGTGACTCACGAGAATTCCATCCACTGGTCCGATAGAAACCAGTATTCCTATAATGGCTGCTAGGATGCCGATGTATCGACTAGCGATAAAGATGTACGATGCAAGGTTAAATTTCGACCTCCATATGTACTCCATTTCTCTATCAAAAGTAATGGACGTGTCATACACCACCAGTACTATTTGAGAATTAAATCCTATTCAATGGTTGTTCCTGTTTCCAACCAGCAGAGAGTGACTCACCCGCACAACCAAAGACAGAGTAGACGTGGTTGTTGCTTTCGTCAACAACATGTCAGCCATGCAAAGAGAACGAGCGGGAAAAAATGCTCACAATTCATGCAAATTCGACTCTGTCAGATGCTCGGTCATGTTTGGCTTAGGTTGCTAGAGCAGCAACAAACCTGTAAGCATAACCTATTGAAACGAAAGTTTTGGAGGGTCAGTTGTGGATGGAGGGAAAATGTCTTGATTCCACTATATACTCTCATAGAACCGCCTCATGTTCATTTGACGGTGGTCCGATACTTCAATTCATTTCGGGGAACTATCTATCCTCACTTATCCTGTAGTCCTGAGTCATACGGGCATTGATGTCTCCGTCGAAGAAGTTCTGATAACAGCGGGTGATCTGGTGGATACATCAGCGTTTGACTTGTGAATTGAATACATCGCTCACAAAAAATACAAAGCTTCGAGTTTTGCATATTGAATCAGGCCTATATGTGGAGAATCAAACTCTAGTTTAAGTCCATTGCTCGTGCTGCTGTTCCAGAATGTCCGGAGATTGTTGCATACCTGTAGTTAAAATTAGTGAAATATTTCTGCTAGAATGAACTAGTACTATCAAAGGACACCCTAACAGTCATGGTGAGGGATACCAGTTACAAGTCGCCCATGTCTTCCCCAGTTTTCCGTTGACCTTCAATTTCCGATTTATGAAGGAGCTTAGGAGATACCATGACGCAACCATTTCTCTCAGCAGGAGGGAAATAACCGTGAGGAGAAACTTTTGACGACACGCGCGTCATCTGCAATGTGAAGCTTTCTAATAGCTTCTATTTGATACGAATAGATGGGCAACGCTGCTTGAAATGTGTGCCTCTCGAGGTTGGACGCTGTAGAAGAACTGGCCGCTGGGTGGTAAATAAATCCATCTCGACCTGACCTTGAGCTCGAGATAGTACGACTAAAATTTTAAAAAAGCGCTAGGAAAGGTACGTTTCTCGAGGTGTATCTTGAGGAGGGAAGGGGATGCTGTGGATGGACTTAGTAGATCAATAGACTTCAGCTGCAGTCTCTTTCGACGGCATCCAGCACATATAGGCTTTTGAGTCAACGGTTTGAACCAGGCTAACTTGTGCAGATGAATTTGGGGCATGCGTTATTCATGCTGCTCATCCCTCTCGGATAGCCCATTGGATGAGACAAGTACCAGTGATATAAGATAAACAATTTAAAATGAAACAAAAGCGACAGAGTAATCTGCTGAAGCAATGACTTGTTCATAACGACTCAAAGATGGAAGACTCACCAAGAGTTTTAGTAGCCAATTTCTTGAGCGGGCTGTACACGAAATCCGACGTGACCCCCGTGAAGAATGTCTAAGGCCACTGTTTTCAGTAGACAAAAGGACCTCCTTTTCTAGTCATGATTGAAGGTAGAAGTTGCGACTCTCGCGTCAGCCTGAGCGCGTTTGAACTTTGAAGCTTGCGAGCGCTCTACTCCTCCTACTTTGAATCTTGCGGCCTAAAAATGAATAAAAGTGGGAAGGTTCGCTCGACGAGCGAGTTTATACCATGATAGTTAAATATGCTAGAACGAAGCCGAACAACAAGAAGGTATGAAAAAAGGAACTCCCTGGCGGGGAGTCGAACCCCGCTTTCGCGCGCACAGATGACAGGCGCGTGTACTAGCCGATATACTACCAGGGACTTGTTCTAGGCCTTGAAGTGAGATACTAGAATATTGTTGTTCTGATACCTTGAACTTCCAACGATGTTACAACCTCCACGTTGATCATTTCGCTTGAATATTGTGCGTTGTCTTTCATGACGAGAAGAGAAAGAATAAAGGAAAAGGCAAAATTTATTCCACAAGTTTCCCTACAGGGTGGAAAGTTACACAATGAAGCACCCGAAACCCTATCGCTTCCAGAGAAAATTATATATCTAAGGCCTTTAGAGGATGCCGGCAACGAACTTTGTGAACTTCTCAGGCTCCTCCCAATGCGGCTGCAGAAGACGAATAAAATCAGGTGGCGGTCAATGCGAACGGCCAAAGGAGGAAAAAAGGCTCACGTGATGGTTATAACCTTCCAACAACCAAAACCTAACCTCCCTAGCTTCACCAGGAACTCTCCATCCATCTCTCTCTGCTTCCCAGATCCTCCTCTTCAGCTCCAAATTCGCATGAATACACATCGCCATAGATCTCTCGCAGACTAACACATTAACTCTCACCTTTGGCCATATCAACTTCAAGTTCTCGTTCGTCTTGGGTCCTGTGGAAAATGCACGATCGGAGAAGGAACGATACATCTCGCGACTCAAGTTCGTGATGAAGGGGAAGGGATCCGATGGATCACGTTCAGACTCTTTTCCAGATGACGAAGTCATAGATTTGGCCGTTTCGGGTGGGATACGATCCTGAGTTGGAGATGGTTCTGAGTCGGGGACCGTGCTCAGCAATCCTTGTTTCAAAATCTCCTCCCGGGATGGAATACTGTCTGGGGTTGCGGTAGGAGAGAAGGACGAGATAATCTTGGTAGAATGAGTAAAATATCCCGTCATCCATGGGAGAAATGTGGTTGTAAGAGTATCAAATGAGAACGATGGATCGGAGAGTGGATTATATAGGACTTCGTATGACGGTTCAGATTCACCAATAGCGTAATATGGTAGATCTGCACCGCAATTTTAGTGAGGAGAAAATCTCGTGAAGACATGCCAATTGAACGTACCAAATAGAACAAACGAGCGAATATACTTCGCAAGAAAGTCAGTCTTATCACTTGGGAAAGACGTGTCGATGGATCCGAGCAAAGGAATCGTATAATTATTCCCTAGTGACCAACTCATGATTGACAACCCTCCTGTTCCTTTCCGCTCATCGTAAATAGGAATGTTCTCCTTCTCCACGAAGTACGCAAGGAAGTTAACCCATTCCAAAAGACGGTCATGAAACCAAGCTTCGTGTACAGTCTGGTCGTCGGTCTTGAACACTTGAAGTTCTTCGAAGGTAAAAGCGGTAGAAGGTAAAACATCGCGATGATTTACACTGACTACGCGGAGATTATTACGTGCGGCGTTCGACGCTACACGTTGAAACACCCCTAGTAATAGATAGACTTGTTAGAATGACAAATTTCGATGAAATGAGAATCTTGTGTACAGCACCTCCATTGAACAGACCACCATGAATGAAGGCCAAGGTTGTATAAGCGGGCGAACCAGGTGGGACACCGGTATCGTTGTAGTAGAGCGATACACCGTTGTCGTTAACAGGGGCGAGAGGCATAAGAGATGGTGTTGGATAGAACTGGAGAACCCTTGGAGATGGTAAGCTGCATCGCTATATCTAGGTTATATACCAAATGAACCATGAGTACGATACAACGCAGCTGGTACTTGCCTAGAAAATGGTCCAAAGATTGCAAGGTTTTTTTTGTTGGTTACGCATCTGTCAACACCATAAGCATGGTGCGAGAGATACTTAGTGGTCAGTAGACAATTACCGTTGAATCTTGAACAAGTATTAGTAATTACCCGCCTGTTCGGATTTATGCTCTAGACGAATTACGCTTCTAAGTAATTTTGTCCACGGCATTCGTACATTGATCGTATTCTCTGAATGAGGATGAAGATGAGGCGGCCGTTGGGACGGGATATACTCATGTCGATAGTGTCGGTTAAAGCCAATGGACAGGTGAATTATAGATTGGATCTCGACGGTCGCGTTGTTGCTGACTGATACAGCGATCTGGCATTGCAGGCATCGACGTAGACCTGGAATACATGAAGGATCAGAGAGGATTGCATCAATGCAAAACCAAAACACTCACAAGTTGAAATGAATGTCGATGTCAACGACTATGCTAGAAACATATCAAGTGAGTGGCTGAGTAAGGCAGGTTAATGAATTCAATGCACAGTGTCATTTGGAAGGAGGCCATACACCATTTCAAAAACACGACTAAGATCGGATAAAATGCCCCTGTATATTACAAGATGTTTGACCTACTAGGAGTACATGATGTACAACTTATGCTATTCCTATTCCACGATATATCTCAGGAGAAGGCTTTCAGGGGAACATGTTCGAGTACGATGGAGGTAACCTCTTTGAATTTGCCAACTACCGCAGTACCTTCTGGGTCGATTGTAACCCAATCGATGTGCTCCTGATGATACCGCGAGTACAGTCAGAAGGACAGGTAGACTAGTCATTGTTTCGTATTTGAATCACCTGAACTGAATCCCAACCCAACGTACCAACACTCAAACCATCATTCTCAATCGTTCTGCCCAGTGCGGCGCCATGCTTAGTGCCGAGCCGTTTGTCGCTGACAGCTTGAAGGCGAGCATCAACTTCTTTAATGTCCACGGTCGCACTTAACTCAGCATTCACGGACGCGTATACGAATTCCGTGATAGGAGCACGGAACGGGGAGAGTGGGTCCGAGGTAAAAGGAACGTGGAGAAGTACAGCTGGTGCTGTAACGCTCGGACCGAGAAGTTTGGCGAGCAAAGGGTATGCTACTGGATCGTTTATGAAGTTCTTGTGGTCCTCCAGACGATCCCAAACTATACCGACAAGCGAATGACAATTAATGCGGTTTTGATAGCGGATGTTGATGAGATTGACTCACTGACGAGTAGATATAAAGTTTTCTTATCCTCGACTTGTAATCCATGAAATATCCTACCAACAGGGGCACATTCAGATGCAGATATACAGATATAAAGGAAGCACTTACTCGTGGCTGCCTTTGATGGTGGTAAGAAGCTCGAGCGCAGGATTGATGATAGATGGATCTTTCTGATATGCTTCAGAACTTGGGAATCGGGCGATTTCTACGACACCAGGCATATCGTTCTGTTGGTTAGAGCACTAGAGATTGTGGGTGTGGTCTGGGGGTGGGGGGGAACTTGAAGCTGTATGTTGTGCTTCATAATCTGTATGGATGATAAAAATACGATGGCGACATGTGAAACCGGAGGAAATGTTTGTGAGCAGGCGCCTATATAAGCCACGAGGCTACCAAACACTAAGTCTCCATTCAGAATAACGCCCAAATTCAATGGTGAATTCTCAGAGCACATTCCGTTCTACCAAAGATGAGCACAAATACTGATTCTTCAACTCGAATCATTCCCGATAATCCAAGGATCCCCGAATTAACACAAACCAATATTCACATTCGAGGATGCACCTAACGAGGAGGTTTTAGAACACCCGAAGACCCAAGATCAGTGTGTACGCAGTTGATTGCCTATATAGACGACATATCGCGAGATTTTTCCCCTGGGTATAACAGACGGTACTAGAGCTGTGATTTTCACTTGATAGGAGGAGCTCGCTGCCATACAAAGCTATGTGCGAACCTAGAAATGGATTGCAAGTATGGCCCTTAGTTGAGAAACCTGTCAATAGTGAAAACTGATGCGAATATTACATTGGTAATACATATCCCTGTACTCTCTTCAAGAAAATTCCTTCAAGGCAACATGTTCGCAAACAATCTTCGACACTTCGCCGAACTTCCCTACCACGTCGCTCCCGATAGGGTCCTTCGTAGCCCACTCAATATGAGCCTGGAAAGCGGAAACAAAAGGGGGACGTAATTTAGAAGTAATAAACAATATAGATGACTGAGAACTCACCTGTACTGAGTCCCAGCCAAGGATACCAACCGTCAAACTATCATCTTCCAGTGTTCTACCCAATGCCGCACTCTGATTATCAGCGAGTCGCTTATCGACAACAACTTGGAGTCTGCTTTCGACCTCCTTGATATCCACATTTCCAATCAACTCGGGCTTGACGGAAGAGTATGCGAACTCTGTGATGGGTGCACGGAATGGAGATAGAGAGTCGGGACTGAAAGCAGCATGGAGAAGAGGAGGCTTGAATTCCGTGATACTGGAAGCAAGAAGTTGACCGACTTTGCCGGCCAATTCTTTGTTGTTCATGAATACGTGATGAATCTCAACGCTATCCCAGACTAAGGAAGGAATGGCAGGGCATTTGATATTAGTAGATAATCGCCAGAAATCAGATTCCTCGTGTAATAAAAACGATGCTCACCAATGATGAGAAACATGATGTTCGGATCCTCAGCTTTCAATCCATGAAATATTCTATGATGAAGACACGTTAAGAGACCGGTAAAAGTAAAAGAGAAAAGCTTACTCGTTGCAGCCCTTGACCTTAGACAGAAATTCTAATGCAGGTTTAATTATGGAAGTATCTTTCTGATACGCTTCTGACGTCCCGAATCTTGCAAGTTCAACAACGCGAGGCATATTTGTCTCAGGTGGAAATGATGAGTATGGGATAGGTGAAAAGGGAGAAAGAGGAAGGAAACTTGAACATGATTTCTGTCATATCACGATAGTTATATATGATATGATGCCAACTGCAACACGTAAACGTCGAAACGATTAGATGGAAAGAAAAATACACAAAAGGACAAGAAGTCCAATGGAGTCCAGGCGCCTAATATGTTCCACCCGCAGGCCGAAGCCATGAGGCTACCAATCTTCGTATGCTTTAACCTTCAGTGGCGGACACAAAGGCCGTATAATGCAAATATTATTGGAATAATATTGGGATTAATATTTGAACCGAAATGACCTAGGATGATTCACAAAGTCGCATCCTAGGTAACAGGTAGCATCGTCGGATTCATCGCCGGGCTGCCTGCCTGCCGAAGGACTGTGGGAATCTCGGTTATGGGAAATTAGTCACGCTCGACCCTCAGCATTCGGAGTCTTTTCCTCCATGATCTCTACATGCAAATACTCGTACACGCCCCTCCTCATGACAGGAAACGATTCGTTTTTTTGGAGATTGCTTGATAGGCTCCAGCTTGATGTGAGTATGCCATTCATCTTCTGGCTCTTCAATACCATGCTTCACTGCTAGAAAATTAAGTATAGTACTCTCTTTAGGATCGAAACCGTTGGGCCATACCACCGCATGAGATCAATGGATGAGCGGAAGATTTTCAGTTATTCAAGCTATTCAGAAGTCAAAATGGAGAGATCCTCGTCACACATGTGGGCTGAGAGTACTCCATCAGACGTCGACCCTTTCGGAGTTAACTAAGAAGGTTTAGCCTGAATTCGGGCTCTGACGCTTTCTTACCTGCTGGATGCTAGTCAATGTGGGGCCCTCGTGAACACGTATAGATGAAGAAATCACCAGGCCCATGAGTCTGATCTTAAGCATCATACCTGTGAGTTGACGCAGCCTTTCGGATAGCTTTCATCGTAATTTACCGCATGTCGGACTCTAGCAAACATTGTTGCAGAGATGCTATCGATTCAAACCGAGCTCAGCGCAGCTCATTCTATGATATATCTTGTGATGAGGTTGTATAGCACTGTTGTTTTTTTGGAAATATCAAGCTCTTCATGTTTCGAGAAGACAAGGGCGACCACTTCTCTCGGTGTATTCAACCCTCCTATTCTCATGTCCAAAGTGGAGTGGGAAATGCAATTTGTTTTATATGCGAGGTCGTTTTAATACCCACTATAATCCTCGCAGTATGTCGGAGACCGGCTCAGATGTGCATAACGACTATGGATAGCGAGTTTTCTGCTTCCTTCATATATGAGCGATAACTCATCCCTGACCCACAGTGATGTCTTTCTCTATTCGATATTTGCATGTGCAAGTCAGTGTTCTTTCTTTGCGTCCCTTTACATCGATCTCACCCACCAGTGTCTTCACTCGACAGCGATACTCATCTATGATTCGACCATCACATTCGGGGAAGAAGTCAACTATGTTTGGAGTCAAAAATTAAATCTGGCGTCGTGGATATTCATTCGCAATCGTAATTTAAATATTATTGCTGCTCTTTTGGCTTTAGCGGCAAATCTGGTGGAGACTGACAATAAAATTGTGAGCAATTTTTTCCGTTGGTTACTGACTACAACCAACTCACATCGTCGTATCTACTCAGATGTACGTTTTTCTTACTAAATTCATTAACTACAGTTCATCGTCAACCATGTATTCATCAACGAATAGTTGTCTCGCGATAAACGATATGTGGTCAACATTGGCTGTCGTTACTCAACTGATAATATTTGGTATTTACTCCAACATCAGCTGACGACCTGCTTGCTAACATTCATCTGTTTAGTATTTTTTACCATTCGAATATGGGCAATATGGCACCACCATTGGCTTCCTCTCGTCGTTCTTGCGCCCCTCGCTTTACTTTACACATCCCTGAATATCGTGCGTCATGTTATCGACTCGTAATCTCATTCTCAAACTGATGAAGATTCCAGTGGTTTTCAGCCATAGGTCAATTGGTTTGGATATCTCCGAGGCCTGGGGGACAATGCCATTGGAGATGGAATGCATCTCGCTCAATGTTACAAAGGCAAGTCCACTTTATACATCAATCCTCTATATACCTCACGCAACCTCCACTCAGCTGTGCGTGTACTCTCACTATCATCGTATGATCTCGTACTCGTACTCACAGAATACGTGTTACCAGTGAATATCACCCTGGAAATCAGCGCCTTGGGTTTTGCATTCGGCGTCATCGTAGGCACTCTATTGAAGACAATGGGAATTCTAAAAGCTGCTCGGATGGCAGGGATAAAGAGCCCAATCACATATTTGGTTATACGCGATGGTATATTCTGCTCTTTCGCATAAAAATACTAGAGACTGATCACCCGATTCTAGGATCTCTGTATGCTTTGTATGTTCTATTTTTTATCGTTGAGGAAAACGTGGAAACTGAGGTTGGGAATAGGATTGTTCTTTTACCGACTGTAGCAACCATTGTCGTCGATTTGTTAGGAGCAGTAAGCGTGAATCACTTACCATTGTTCAGATACTAAGGAACCTTTCCGAGCAGCCCGGTTTGAATGTGATTGTAAACCTAGGACCAACGTCAGTACCCCTTCCAGTTGATTTCTGACTTGCTTGAGTTCATCATCGGAACTTCAGGATTACAAGCGTATGCGTATCTAGGTTTATTTTGGACCTTCGAACAAATGAAGCAACCAACGTACCAAGTTCTCATAGCAATCCGACCAGCACGTTCATGGACAACATCAGAATCCAGACTATGGTTTTTGCAGGGAATGCAAGTTCTACCCTTTCAGTAGATGACGATTGTGTCGTCGGCGCCCTGCCAGTCTCCTCGCCCGCCATTCACTTGGATCCGAGCATGGACGTCTAGCAGATTTCTATACCATTGCTTCTTCTTTGGAGCGACGGTTCTGATGACCTAGAAATTACAACCCAAGAAGGGGAATCTCGGGTGCAGTTGTATTCACTCAATACACCGCTTTCATATCCTCCTCAAATCATCAAGTATCCGTCGTTCATCTCACCTTTCTATTGCTACGCTTCTTTCAAGTTTCAACCTTGCCATCAGTCGTTATCTCAATTGTATGGATAAAGCTTCCGCTTCTCTGAAACAATGGCATTATGGCATGCATATCTTTCGTTGATGGTTTGGTGCATACTTATATGCGATTTTTTAGAGTTTTTGATGTGTACAGCGCGTCAAGACAACTCTGGACACACAAAGAGAAAATTGAACGATAATCATGATCAGCGCTGGCTATTTAGTGTGGGTGGTCGGCGTTCTTATTGCTGCACTTTTGAGTCTTCTCAACCTCTCCCGTTCATAGTCCGAGCTCATTCTTGTCCAGCCTTTCAATTCTTAAATTGAGCGCAACTTGATTCCGACGCTGAGAATCACTCCATGTGTTTTGAAGCTTTGAGTCTGACAAGTGGGAGGGAATCCTCATTGTTTCAGTTGTCTGTCTAGAGGATAGTCGACTCTCTCGCCGATGCAGTCATTCCGAGGATTATCAAGAAGAACTCAGAGAATCCTGATCAAAGCTGTGTCATATCAATATGTGCTAATTTTGATTCGACTGGAGACCGCTTAAAACATTCACCTTACGAAATTTCGCGACCATATAAAATGCTCTCCAACCTCAGAATTCGAATTCGCTCAGACTCGGTCATTCCAAGAGTAGCAAAGAGGTATGGCAAACGCATCCGCCGATTTGGAGGGTTTTTGGGTCGAGTAAGTCACTGTAACTTTCGTCACAATAATTGACACTGACAGCATCTGCTTACTACAGTTTCATCGGGACTGCGTCTTATGTCTCCATGTCCAGTTCGTTCCTGCCTATGTCTATTGAGCGCATTTTCCAGTATTAACCAGACACGTCGATTAGCCTTAGCTGTGTATGACTATTTCATCACCTTTGATCAAGAAGTGAGACATATCTGGAAGCAGAAATTCAACGTCTCGTCGGTCATTTATATCGTTATTCGATATGCTAATCTTTATGGCATCTTGGGATCCACTGCATTCGAGCTTTTTGCTCGCACTCGTTTAGTAAGTCACCCAAGGTCACTGCCATAAATCGACTAGACTCAATTTTGCTCTCAGAGGTCCGTATTTGTTCTATGTCGGTCACGTACTGTATCAATGAAGATTCCTATTTCAGTTGTCTCGGTTTATGGTTTTCGACATCAGTTTCAATCACGTTGACACAATTGGGCACTTTCAGTAAGCACGATTGCAATTTATACCATCTAAAGAAACTAACAATGATCAGCTTTCTTTGTGATACGAACATGGGCCATCTGGGGACAGAATTTCCTGCCGATCGTGGTTCTGACTCCCTTGGCACTTGCTGTTATAACTCTTAATGCCGCACGTATCCGTTCCATTTAACTTTCAGTTTCTCGTAGTTCACTTACACCGTATGCCAACAGCTGTTCAATTTTGGAGAACAATACAGAGGTATTGATGCTCTTCAATCACCGTATGGAGGATGTCATATGCATCAAATACTGAGCAATGTGTCTGCTAAGTATGAAATTCCTCATTCGAATGATCACTCTTCTCACGTCCGAGTCATCTTTCATTCAACAGATGTACGAGCTTTCTCTTGCGAAAGCGTAATCATAATTATCTCATGACCTGGTCGTTGACTTGCTACAACAGTCCAGGATGCCGCGTCTAGTCTCAGCACGGTGCTGAGTTGTATCATTTTGTTCAGCACTTTGGCGAAGACACTGTCGTTGAAACTCGCTGCCAATCGAGCGGGGATAAAGGGAAATCTGATAACACTATTGATCAGAGACGGTATGTTTATCGTATTCAAGATAATGTTGTCAAGCAACTGACTACAACGGTGGCCTTCGACCAGGTACAATGTACTTAGGGTAAGCCACTTCGTCTCTTCGCTCATAGTTGACTTACAGACTTATGAACTTGCATAGTTCGACCCTCGTCTTGGGAATATTGCAGTCCGTTCTCTTTCATGTCAACAGTAGAGTCGTACGTAACTTGTTCTTTCATGAGATGTTCGCATACTTACGTTCATCCTTTCCGTCCTATTTTCAGCCAGGAATTATGGTCATGATAGGCCCCGATACCTGGTAAGTATCAAAGCTCATCTGTGTTTTTGTTTTTTTTTGCAACCTGCTCTCCATCTTACATTAGGCTACGCCCCGTCCTTGTCCTGCATATGATTCTTGCGTTGAAAACTATCGACCAAGTCTCCATGGCATCTCTCCCAGAGATACATACCAGTTACTTTAGTTCCTTACATTTCATGGGAAACGTTGGCGCTCCTCTCAAAACATTGGACGAACGAGAGAATGAAGACGAAGCTTCAAACCCTGAAGTTTCTGCGAAGCAAGTGATTGAGAATCCATTGTCTATTGGATTATTAGATGATGATTATATTTCACCCTCTGATCGAAGGGAAAGGTGAGTAGTAATACCGTGCATCTGTGATGTTCGAATCCAGTTCTGACTCTTCTCAGGAAATTGATGCAAGCTTCAGAAGCTGAAAGGAAAGCAGAACAAGTATGATGATGGTATGACGGTTATGACATTGTGCTTTGTGAATGTAGGTAGGTGTTCCTGCTTATTTGAAGGTGACGCTATCTTTCTCACTGGATGCTCCAGGATATGTATCGCAAATACTTTAAAGGTCACATCGTAATTCTATTGGCTTTTCTTATGGCGCAAGCGGGCCGCTTCAGCGTCGAAGTCAGGTGGTAGTGCTAACGATACTCGTTCAAGGTAATCATCGGTGACATTTATCCTCGGAATATGGATCATACCGTTCCGTTCTACTGAACTTCTGGGACGGGGGTTTCAACTCTCCTTCGAGTTAATGACCTCATTGTACGAATCACAACTCGGGATGGTTCATGGCTATCGTGTTCACGTTGCGTCGAGGTTTGATGATGAATCAGTGAACGCCTGGCGCGTCAACTTAGCTTTTCCAAGACGCGATTTACTGCAAGGAATGTGGAAATTGTGAGGTGTATACATGTGAGTCGTCGGTCCTCCTCCACTGTTACTAGCAATTTACCGGCTCGACAGGTATGAGCTTACATTATTGTCTCTGTTCAGAACCTCGGTGAAACCGGTACTACTCGTGCACCAAAGGTCACAAAGCTACAACAAGGTGCTCACTCTGAGCTCAAGGCGCACGACGTTTGCACCTTATAACTTGCCAATGAAAGACTTTCTGCTCTGCAATCTCAACCATGGCTATAACGACTTCACTCAACTCTGATATCTCTAATCTGAACAGCTATTTTCCGATGTAAGTCTTCCTTTCAGGTTCGAAGATGATCTTTCTTTCGCCGCTCTTCACTGACTTTAACTGAAAGTCATGGCTACCTGTATCTGATTGTTTCTTCGACGAGTGAGTCATCCACCCATCCAATGGCGAATGTTGTTGTTCATACTGATGATCAAATGCATGATGTAGCTCTATTGTTGTACGACATAGGCTTGACTTTCGATCAAGAAGTCAAGTATATATGGAAACGCAAATTTAATCTCGCATCTTACATCTTCATCTTCAACCGTTACCTTTGTGTGCTCTCTGTCGTTATGGCAATACTGGTCAGCCTGATACCAAATGACAGTGACGTTGTGAGTAATTCGTGACCTTTGCACTCGCACTAGACTGCCATTATCACTCCCATTTCAATACTGACGTCGCGACACCCCCAACATTCGGCATCTGGATTAGAAGTAAGCAATCTAACTTTAGTTTCTTTTATTTATTTCCCTCCATCTGACAAGAGTTTCTCCGCCTGTCTCCATAGCTGCATTGTCGCAAATGATGTATGGCTTATCGTAGATATATTAACTTCAGGCATAACATCTGGTATGTACGCTCATGATTCAATTTATCGCTCCTTCAATGATACCGTCATATGAGATGCGCTAAATCAAATGTTCTACAATAGCGTTCTTTATCATTCGAATATGGGCAATGTGGAATTATCGTCGAATCACCTTGATCATATTAATACCTCCTATGTTGATTTCCACCATATTCTTCATGGTATGTATAATTTCACGTATATCAGCCGACAAGCTCCTCACAATGTCTCATCAGGCTATTGTGGTCATGACCCGATTTTCATTTATTTCCGAAGATAGTAACGTTTATAGCGGGTGTCGTTGGAAATGGAATAGTACCGAGCCTGCTTTAAAGAGGTACGAGTCAACCTTGAGTACTCTAGCCGTAAACTGATGACATATAGCTGTACGCATTTTTCGTTGGCTTTCGCTTACCCTCACTGATCTTGCGGAAGTGAGTATCATCATACAGATGGCCACCTTGTGCTATGGAATTATCGTGATACTTGCAACCTTCGCAAAGACATTTGAGGCATGGAGGGCATCTAGACAGGTTGGCATAAGTACTCCTATCACAACTTTGATGATTCGAGATGGTATGTTACCTTCAACCTGCACTGAATACGACGAGCAACACAAACCTATTGACACTTCGTTCGTAGGAATGATATATTCACTGTATATTTTCTTTATCTCCGAAAGAAGATTGATGCTTATATTCATACTTCTTACAGTGTCCTCCTCCTTGTAACACTACCGGATATCATTATTCATTTCAAAGATCACATAGCAAGTTCTCCATCTTCTCGTTTTAATAACTGTCATAACTTTAGACATACATTTTATTCCAGTTTGGAGCGAACGTATATGGAAGTTTTGGGATAACGTGAGGAGCCTCATTATTCATGATCTCATCAATTCTGCTCTAATACAGCTTCTATGATACTCTTATCCTCGACAGATTGGCCACTATATGTGTTTCCCGATTCATCTTAGACCTCCGTTCTGTAGTTGCTGATACTGTGTCGGATACTTCATGTCTGACAGGAGTGCAATGTCAGACGATAGAATTTGCGGGGACGATAAGCGTACATCTAGTTCAGCATAATTCAACTGACAACAGTGTTTAGAAGATGTAAGTGAAGCTCGTCTCTAGTCACTGGATGTAGATTCGGATACTGACTGTGATTTGCAGGTATCTGTTTGACTCAGATCCGTACTGTCAAAAGTGTATTTACACGCCAAAGGACTGTTGTTTAATATTTATAAGCTAATGTTATGATCAATATTTCGTCTTCATCTCTTTCGTGCCAGAGTACTCGCAGAATCTCAAACAATCGAGTTTCTCCTCAGTGCCTATATTTTTTCCTCACTCTACTTTGTACGCAACGTAGTAGGTTGTTCCTACTAGTAACTGAACAGTCTGATCTTAGGGTGTCTACCAAGATGTCAGCACAGTCCCGCATCCTCTCAGCCATTCAGATTCTTTGAATCTCGCCCAAGTAAGTATGTACATCTCCATTGTTGTCTCTCAATACTCAGCGGTATTTTGGTTTTGATCGAAATGACCGTCACGGTGACTGGTCTCTGGCGGTATTCATCGGTATTAGAGTTGGTACCGCTCCGTTTCATGGACCCAACAATCGGCGCTTCACCGGTTGGCTTTCAGTGTTGTTTCATTGTAAGTCCACTTTTATTCGTTCAAAAAATACACATCTAACGAACGGATCGTGGGTCATCGAGTGTATTTGCTCTACAGGATTGACTGTTTGAAAGTATAAGTACTTATCTGTTTAAGTATCCGGAACATACTTCTCGTTCTTGATAGACCCACCACTGCAGGTTGATATCGTTCATGATGGCTGACCTTGGCCATTGACCGTAAAGTTCAGTCGAAACAGTCGGACTCGGATATGAATGTCGGAAGTTTCTGATCAAACTATGTACGAAGTTCAAACTATGGATTTAGGAATGGTAAGGTCCATTTTATTGAACCTCTCACAGCCTGTTTGATGATTCTTCAAAAGGTATCAGAATTCCTAACAACACATTTCAGCGGCAAGACAAGCTTCAGATTACATTATCATCGCAGTTGACATCGGTATAACGAACGCACAATGAAGTGCCTCACGAGTGAATTAATTCGCTTTAAAGGGAGCTTGCTATTGGATTATAGTCACTACTATTGCAGAACTGGAATCATGTCTGCGACGACTGGAGGGTCGGATATCTCGGATTTGAATAGCTCTTATGTGTTGTGAGTCTTCATTCCATCTCAACGTGATGATCATGGAGATTGGGGGTTTTCATGTTTTCGCTCTTCGCTGACATACTTTTGAAGCAACGGCTACATATATTTGGTTTTTTCCTCAATCAGTAAGTCGTCTCGATTATGATGACGAAATTTAAATTTGCAGGTTCATACTGAATATATATGTACTAGCCCTTTTATTATACGACATAGCCCTGACTTTTGATCAAGAAGTCGAGTATATCTGGAAACGCAAGTTTAATCTCGCATCGTACGTATTCATACTGAATCGTTACCTTGGTGCGCTTGGTGCTTGTATGGGGATACTGGTAAATTCAGTATTACATGGTAGCGACATCGTAGGTTATCATGCTACTTTCGTTTTCTTCTCACTCATGATTTATCGCTTTTATTTGGTGTCGGGAGTAGAAGTTAGTCACATTGCTACTTGTAATCCTCTTGACTTTTTTTTTCTGATTTTAAGTTTCTACTATCTACTAGTTGTATCGTCGCGAATGACGTTTGGCTCATCATGAATGTGTTGACTTTGATCACAACTTACGGTATGGATGTTCCTCGACGTCACGAACATTAGTAGAGAAAGCATGCTAATTTGAACCATTTGTTCCATGTCAGTGTTCTTTATAATTCGAATATGGGCGATATGGAATTGGTTCACTCTAATCATGCTTATACCTCCTGCGATAAGTTGCTTCGCAGCATTCACGGTCTGTCATCGTCCGCATCCTCAATATTGGTGAGGTCGATCTCATGATAGTCTTTGCATCAGGGTCTCTTGGCCATGACCCGATTTTCGTTTGTTACCGAGGATGCTATCATGATATATGGAGGATGTCACTGGTGGTGGAATGGTACAGAAGCCACTCTAAAAAGGTACGAGTCAACACTATTCTGTTTCATGCTTCCATTAATATCTGGCAGCTGTGCGTAGGTTTATCTTGTTTCAAAACATACAAATATCCTCGGATTGCAGCTAATGTTAATCAATTTTGAAAAGTGGCCATTATTCTACAGATAACCACATTGTGGTCTGGCGCAATCGTGGTCGTTGCTACCTTTGCAAAGACATTCGGTACATGGAAGGCTGCTAAACAAGTTGGAATAAGAAGCCCTATTACAAGCTTAATAATTCGAGATGGTATGATTTCGGTGCCGTTTTTCGCATCCACGGTACTGAGATTTTTGAGATTTTTTTTATCTCAATATTAGGATCTATATACTCTCTGTAAGTTGGTTCTTGCGTTCTTATGGAAGACTGATACTTATCTCTTTTCCAGAGTTCTCTTCCTCTCGATCATTCCGGATATCGTGATTGACTTCCATAAGATGGTAAGCTCGGTGACCAACATGATTTTATGGTTACAAATTGAATTATGTTTCAGTTCGGCGTGAATGTTGTTGGAAGTTTGGGGTTAACGTGAGTAGTTTGATTATTCTTTTCGTCGCCATTATGTCCTTCCTCTTAACCTTCATCCGACTCTTTACTCCGATAGGTTTGCGACAATCTCCATTTCTAGATTTATTCTAGACCTTCGTTCTGCAGTGACTACTCCCACAGATGGAATTGAAAGCGGCTCATTACTGGATAGTGTGCGAGTTCAGACGATGGAATTTGCGAGGACAGTGAATGTTTGCTAGACTCCGGATTCATAGGAAAATTCTGCGTATATTGTCCAGGGATTGGGAGGCATCTCCATAGCTATACCCAATCAATCGTCAACGGTTTTCTTTCGAGAAGCGTTCATATCTCATTTGCAGGTCGATCTGGAGCAACTTTGAGACGGAGAATATTTGATGAATTGAAGCTCTCACTGTCACAGAGTACAGTCACTGGCACGACGTAATCTGTTCGGCAAGTGCCCGCTGAGTTTGAAACTAGCTCGCTGAGCCTCGCTCTCCAATCCTCGCAATCCTCCTTCAGACCTTCTCAACCTAAGTACTCCATCAATATTTAGACTATCTTCCCAAGTTCCGGGGTTCTGTGGAGGACACTGCGGATATTCCAATGTGAGTGGGTGTGTTGTAGTTCGCCCATCCTGATGTATTGACTACAAAAACGACAGGTTCATTTCACAAGCAATAACAAAACTCTCGCGAAGTTAACCGCATACATCTTTCAGAGACCCATAAACTTCAATTTTCGAGTGGGTTTATTTACCTGAACCTGTGGGTTATATCCAGAACTTCAAACATTTCACTCCATGCACACGCATTCGATCATCTCACTATGTAGTAGATGCGGCAACAGAGTTGCACTAGTACTGGTATGCGTTTGACATTTAACCACACGGGTCGGGACGACCTGGATCTTCCGATGATTTCTTCTTCCATACTATCTAGGATGGAATTGTGTCTTCCGTCTATAGAGGATGACCAGAGGGTGGCAAATGCGCCCGACGAAATGCGTAGATCCGATTTGAATAGCGGCTGGAAATGCCTAACAATGGCCGACTCGGAATTGTGGTGAAGCTACTTCAATATCGGGTCTCTCTCATAACTGCCCAAGAACTGCCACTCCTCGAGGCCCCTCTCTCTCCGTTATGGAAGGACAACTGCGTTCCTTCAATTTGCCGTATACCAGCTTACATCATTGTATAAATACTAGGAAGAACTCGCCTTACATCAAAGCTATTTTTTCCCGAACGAGTCAGCCACCCAGCAGAAATGTTTGCAACAGTCCCGATTGCGGATAGTTACTATATATTGTGGGTGTTTCCTATGCTCCCAGTGGGGATTTGTCAACTAAATTTCACCCTTCCCCTGCATATGTCTCAAGTAACGGCGAAATCAACTTGATTATCTCTTCTGCGAGTAAGTCGTCTTAGATAATGTTTGGTTCGATGCTGAGTTTTGTCGTTAGCACTTCTGATGTATGACGCAGCCATAACATTCGACATGGAAATCTGCTATATTTGGAGACGCAAGTTCAATCTCGCGTCGTATATCTTCGTTTTGAATCGTTATCTGGGCATTCTTGTCGCTGTGATGTCTATCTTGACCAATTTTACATCACAAGATAGTAATGTTGTAAGTTTTCTATATTCACTGCCTACAGCTGTCTCTGAACACCATGACTACTTAAATACGGGATGCGTCATTTAGAGGCAAGTATCTCGAACTGCTGATGTCGATTTAGAGATTAATTTGACTTTTGCGCGTGGGTGTATTTGCCAGTTGCCTTGCAGTTAATTATCTGTGGATATTAGCGAAGGGAATGACAATACTTATCACTTATGGTGCGTGTCAGTATATGAATGGCATAAGTCAATTCTACTTTGCTCATTTTGTTGACTCGTTTAACAGTGTTTTTCGTCATACGAATATGGGCAGTATGGAATTATTGTTGGTCCACCTTAGTTTTTCTTATACCTCCGGCATTAGTGTACGTGGTCACGGTCATGGTTTGTCTTTTTTCATATAATGTCTATGTTGGAGCCGTGGTACTGATTTTTGTGCAAATTACAGTATCTTTTGGTCATGACTCGGTTTGTCTTTATCCCTGGAAAGAACAACATTAGTATCTCGGGTGGCGGATGCGAGTGGAGTTGGCATGGGTCCAAATCTTCGCAAGGAGGGTACGTGATAGGGCTGCATTATTATATGGGCAGATTTTATTGATTTCTTCCTTTCACAGATGTGCGTAATCTGCTTAGTTCTTGGTGCAGTTGCTCATTTCTATCATTTCACAGTCATTCTCACTTTACAGATATCTATGCTGTGGGTTGGAATTCTTGTGATTACGGGTAGTCTTATCAAGACCTTTGGGACGTGGAGGGCTGCGAGAAAGGTAGGGATTAAAAGTCCTATCACAAGCCTCATAATCCGAGACGGTACGATGACAATTTATTAATATTCTGAGAAATGGATGAAGTACTAAAGTTTAACATCAGGATCTATTTATTCACTGTACGCCGATGTTCCTAAAAGGTCTCTCAGACAACCAGAGCTTACGCGATCTAATTTCTTATAATTTACAGAGTCATATGCATGTCGATCCTCGCAGATCTGGTACTTGACTTCAAACAAGCCGTGAGTTCTTCCCCTGTTCCATATATTCCATATATAATCAGCTTCTTACATTATAAAAATGTGCCAGTATGGGGTGGATGTCATTGGCAGTCTCGGTATGACGTGAGTAGCAGCCGTTCATCACTCAGCATCGTGGTGTTCTTAGACTTTCAAACTGACTTTATACGCGTCAGGTTCGCCACTATAGCCGTTTCTCGGTTTATCCTCGACCTTCGTTCTATGGACGATGCCGCTCCTTCAGATGAAGTTCGAGATATTTCATTCACATCAAGTCTAAGAGCTCAGACCATAGATTTTTCGAGGACTATCAACTTGTCCCAAATACGTGATTCGACTGAACATGATTCCGATAGCTTGGCGTAGCATTGCGGTAAGAGGACCAATTCTTTGATCGGAATATTAATGGCGGTGTCTCGAGCTTCTCATGTATTTCTCATTTTTCAAGATTCCTGATATGTGATCATGAGTTCTTTCCAACTGGAGCATTATGTAGACTACTGACATACTGCTAATCGAAGGTATGTATGTTGCATCTTTGGTGATACGAGATTTCGAGTAAGTTCTCTTGCTCATCTTCCGAACACAACTATCCTCGCCCTTCTCTCCTTGGGCTGATGTATCTCTTCTCCAATTCTCTCGACATCGTTACTAGTTCCACTAATTAATGTGAGTGAAAAGTGGACGCTCGACTTCCCGCCCGTCATCTTCATCGTCGTAATAACGGTTCTGGCAAATGCTTACAGCAAGACCCCATAGCTCAGTGGTAGAGCGTGTGATTCCAGCTTTACAGACTCCACAAGGTCATCCGTTCAATCCGGGTTGGGGTCAGCTTTATTTTTCTGCTATTTTTTTCTTCAAAATTTTCGCGAATTTAGGTGTTAACTTATGGGATTGCCAGTGGGAGATGCGCGCCTATTGCTTATGGTTCCTCGGCGCCTCAGACCGGGAGGTGTTTATTTTGTTGTCTTCTATGTGGTCATCATTGTGTACGATGTCCTTGCTGCATCGCCACCTTCTTTGTTTTCTCGACCTCGGGAACAACGCTCATTGTTTATTCATTTCCAGCTATACAATAGCAACAACATGAGATTTGGCCATCTTCTCTCCCGATGTATCCTCGTTTCTTCAAGCTTCAATTGTTAATGGCCTGTTTTGATGGACATATGGACTCATACGGACCAGTACTTTCATCGACATAGTCACCAACAAGGTACATATTGTCATCTGCAACGTTGTAAATTTCTCACTAATCTCTCATCCTCTGCACATTCTCATTCTGACATGGCTGCGCCACAATTTGTCAGGTCACCGTACTGCCCTTTCTCTAACCAATTCAGCACTCGTTGGTTAAATGCTCCTCTCGAGACTCTCGATTTTCGAGTCTTCCTCCATCGGCCGGCTGAGAGGGATCAGGGAGCTATCGAGGATGTGCATCGTCTGGTGGAACTTATTGTGGCGTTAGGCATAAGCACTTGGCCTACGAATCCAGTGAAAGTGAAACCTGGACTTGAAATCCTTTCTGATCGAAACCGACCTCCAACTCCTTTGGAACGTTATAAATATGCCTTTGTCGCAAAAGGGTGAGTTATGTTCATGGTAGTTTTGGTACTTCTCTCATCTTCCACACCTTCTGCAGATCCAAACTTGTAAAAGATGCGAAACCGAGAAGGAATGCCGCACCAGCCACCGATAAACTTCCTCATGTGAACGGAACTATTACGGTCACTTTCTTTGGACGTAGAAATCCAGATGATCCTGAACCGTGTGTTACATATAAATCCTCTCTCGATACCATCGCTGCCTATGTTAATAACGAAGCATGCGCTCGACGAGCTGCGTATTTGTCGACCTGTATGTACTCCATGGTCTTCCTCCTTGTTTTCTTTCATCTCACACATTGTTTCTCTCAGCGTTCGTATACATAACGAAGAACGATAAATTCGACCGAGTGGCGAAGGACGGAATCATTCCTTCCTCCGTTCATAGCATGAGACGCAATCGAATAAACTTCATAAGATGCCGGCAAGTTTGCGCAACGTCTTTCCATTATTTCGATATCCTTGATTCAAATTATCAAGGATTGTGTAATGGAGCAGCTGTGTTCGTGCAAGATTTTGGGTTCAAAGCGGATGTCGCGTCTCTGAGAAGTGGAACGCATGACCTATTACCAAGCAGCTCCAGATATCATAACTCCAATCTGAATAATCGTCAAGTCGAACAATGGAATGCGGAAATCAAGGCATCGCTTGCTTTTATTTCACAAATGTCCAAGTCCTGATACATCTGCATTTACTTAGCAATACTATTCGTCACTTAATCTTAATCGTAACATACTGTACCATCACTAATCCTGTACTCTTACTGTATCTTTACTATTTAGCTTTGTAGCTTTATGTTGAGTGTATGAACTAATATTCCCATAGATTCAGAATCATGAATAAAGTGACATGTAGGCATATGTATAATTACAAAATCCAATGAATGTAAACATAAATCTGTGTCTCCTGGCTCCAAAAAATTAATCGAGTTCATTTAGATTGTTGCGGCGGAAATGTCTGTATTGGAAAATTCAACCGCTTAACCAGAGAAAACATTAAGTCAACTGCGAAGCAACTCACAATGTAGCAGGGCCATGCGAGTAGGTAGATGGGAACTTGACAAATCTTGCTTCGAGATCCTCGAGGTCTCGCTTGTGGCCCTTAACGGTATTGTATAACTGCTTACCAGCCTTCCACGCGGATTTAGCATCGGCGAAGAAACCGCGAGCGTCCAGTTCCTCCAACTCCCTCAGTGTGAGATCACTAACGTCCCGGGTGAGCAAATCAGAGGACGTGTCGCTGCGAGCAACGAATTGGCTATCTTCACTCCTCTTGTGACCCTTGACCGTGTTATACAACTGCTTTCCGGCTTTCCAGGCAGACTTGGCATCAGCGAAGAAGCCACGAGCTTGAAGCTCTTCAAACTCCCTGAAGGAAAGATTGTTGACGTCTCGGATGAATAAGACATCCCGGGCGACGAGCTCGCTATCTTCACTGCGTTTGTGGCCCTTGACAGTATTGTACAATTGCTTTCCTGCCTTCCAAGCAGACTTGGCGTCGGCGAAAAATCCACGAGCATTGAGCTCTTCCAATTCCCTCATGGTGAGATCGCTGACATCCCTAGTAAGCAAGTCGGAAGGCTCACTCCGAGCAACGAATTGACTATCTTCGCTACGCTTGTGGCCTTTTACGGTGTTGTACAACTGCTTACCAGCCTTCCACGCAGACTTAGCGTCAGCGAAGAATCCACGAGCTTCCAGCTCCTCGATGTCTCTCATAGTGAGAGGCAGACCGTCGCGAGCCAAAAGGGTTTCGAAGAACTCGTCTCTCGCAACGAGCTCGCTATCCTCACTGCGCTTGTGACCCTTCACAGTGTTGTACAACTGCTTGCCTGCTTTCCATGCAGACTTGGCATCAGCGAAAAATCCGCGAGCCTCAAGCTCTTCGATATCCCTCAAAGTGAGGCTGTGATCATCTCGAGCAATCAAGTCTGAGGAAACCTCATCCCGAGCAACAAATTGGCTATCCTCACTGCGCTTATGACCCTTCACAGTGTTGTACAACTGTTTACCGGCCTTCCACGCCGATTTAGCATCAGCAAAGAAACCTCGAGCTTCAAGCTCATCGAGGTCGCGAAGAGTGAGATCATTGACATCGCGAGTCAACAGCTCTTCAATGTGATCGTTCCTTGCGACTAACTCGCTGTCGTCGCTACGTTTGCGGCCTTTAACAGTGTTGTAGAGTTGCTTGCCTGCTTTCCACGCAGATTTGGCATCAGCGAAAAAACCCCGGGCCATAGGCTCCTCGACTTCTCGTAAAGCTAAAATTGAGCCTTCAGAACGAGCCTCGATGCCACTGAATATGCCAGATTGGTAAGACGCAAAGAAAAGATAACGACGATATTTACGCACCTGATGGGATGTGCTGACACATTGGGCAAGCTTGCAGCAGCGACGGCAACGACAGTAACGGCAGTTGAGAAACGCATGATGATCGGTGTGAAGGGTGAGATGTTGGGATTACGGGGTCGTTTTACGGAGGATGGACTTATGGAAGAATAGAACGACGGTGAGATTAGACAGAGGCTGAAAGATATCATGTTAGCACTTGTCAGGATCGAGACAAAGCTTCGTAAGTGAGTACTCACCGACCAGCACCTATATGTAACAGTCAAAAGGAAATGGAGAGCTCAGCTGAGGAATTGAGGGTCTTGTTTCTGTCATATTTATACAAGGCAGGATCATTTCCAGCGTGTACTATGAACAGCTACTCTTCCAGCCAATCCCGGGAGGTAGTTGCATTGTGATGGTGAACATACTCCGACACGTACCATAATGCATTGACCTGCTCTCCTCTGAACAATGATTTCCCTTTCATCAGATGGACGAGCAGCTATGTCTGGAAAATGAAATATTAACCGCTGGAATGTCATCCAGGGTTCGACCCACCATGACAGTTTTTTGTTCTCATCAACCCCTTCAAGCAAGATCGGGTGAGAGAAGGCGCTGCCCAAACGCCGGTTGAAAGGCAGAACGGGTCAAAGGTGAAAAAAACAAACAGAAACCGAACAGATCAAAGAAAATCGGGAGAAGACTCTCTAAGTTGCTGAGATGGCCTGATTTCCGGGAATCGTCAAGTTACCTGAGAGCATCTTCAGATCGGTCTCCTATTGAGAGAGAAATTACCTGCATGATGGTCCTCTTGTGTCGATATTTCAACGTTCCCGATGAACTCGGATTTTGATGAGTCGGGGTAGTTCGGTAGATGTGGGTTAAGCTAATTGCGATCTCAACCTTGACACAAGGTGATAGCAATAACGTTCGAAACTGGACAGAAGGGCTGATAAATGGATAATAGTTTCATTTGTCTGTAACTTACCAGGTCTTCGGATGACATGAATGGCAAGTGTGAATGGGTTGAGAGATTTTCTAACATTAGGTATCACTAAAGGCAATGCCAATGAAGCGAAACGCATGCGCAACTAATCAAAATCTTGACGTCCATGATGCAGCGTGCAAGAGAGTTCGTCTTGCCAGTGAACTGAAGTAATGTGGCAACTGAGTTGTCCTCGTTGATATTCGAATTCACATATCCGACCTATGCATCACGATCTATCAGCATCATTGACGACCTTTGCGGGTGGTAGTCAGACCAACTCACGCTGGCACAGCGGGTCGTGATCTTGCACCACAAGGCATGTATCTGGTTTAACAAAAGAGAGAGAATGGATGCGAATGTGATGTGCGAGTAAGGAAGGAGGTCATGTTGGTCAGCTGAGTATGAGGGAAATGTTCAGTGACCAGCATGAACACACTACCCATGCGCACGTTATCACTTCATTTCGGGAGGTACCACGGTAAGGTGGTGGGGGTATCTGGACTCCTTTCAACCTCGGACACAAGTAGATACATGAGACGGAACAATCGTTGGGGATATGCGAGTCCGTTGAACATTTGACGCAACAACCTGCATAGCAGTAATTTCAGAAAGCGAGACAGAGTATCGAAAAGGAAGAAACGAGTTACCAAAAACACAGACCCGATTGATTATGTCGAATTCATGATGGAAATCCATGAAAAACTTCCGATATCAGATGGTGGCATCCTACTGAACGAGAGACTATTATAACCATCGAGGACAAAGTACGTTTGGGAGTAATGTTCTGGGTTTACTGACAAGATATCAACACTTACAGACAACGATGATTGATGGCAGCTTAGCCAGGGTCCCCAACTCGTAGGAGCATCATCCCAGTCCAATTTCAAGACGGTGAATTCCATGGAAGCCAAGACAAATTTGCAGAGAAAGCATCAGAAATTTGCAGACTCTCGATTGCGTGCCAGTGTTGCAGCGTGCAAGAGATTGACCCTTTGACGAGAGATGACGGGTTGATATCATCAATGGTAGGGACCCTTGAAGGATAACACTGATACGGTAGGGACGAAAGGCAAGTAAAACCTCACATGGCCGAAAATTCGGAGGTTTCCCTACCATACCCTAGATGAGATGATAGTAATCAAAACTTGAAAAGTTTTTGTTGTTCCGAGTGGAGAAGCAGCTTTAACTGGATCCAAGTCGGTCCGAGAACGCTTTGGGTCAGGAAGCCGTCAACGGTCCGCTTCCTGGAGAAGAGATGCCGCACATGTGTGTTTGTGTATCGATGGCGGCGCCGGTAGGTGATACGGTGACTTCGCAAGACCAATGTCCCCAGAGCCTTCTCGGTTGATGTCATCGGTTTCTGCTCTGGTGTGACCGTATAGAAAGCAAATTGCGCAGATGAATTTGAGCCGCATGTTGATATCCACTGTTAGATAATTTATCGGGTAAATTCACTGTATTCGAGTGCTCGTCCTATACTAACAATCGTGTCAATATAATTTTGTAACCCGAAAATAAAATTAAACACACAGATGTGTCCGAACATTTTGAAAGCAGTCTTTCTTCCGTTCGGTGACATGATACATCATGGCTGGGGGCGTCGAAGTTACCTGAAGCTACTCAAGACACGTTTGATTTTGAAGCTTGAGAAGGAGCCTTAGGAGGAGTATAAGTTCGAATCCGAGTCCGTGACTCCGAGCGTGTTATTTGTGGATATTTGTACCAGGGAATTTATTATGTAACTATGATTCAGAGGCGCGCGTGGACTCCCAAATGAACTTGCTCAGGCTGCTTAGTCCCCGTTGCACCGTCACCGTCCCTTCGATTTATAGTTTTTACTCTTTGCAACGGCACAGATATAGAGGTTCTCCATGGAGAGTATGCCACATCGGTTTCAAGAGAAATTGTGGCGGCAAAGTTCTCCGAACTCAGCGCTGTAAACCTTTCATTTTGTCCAGAGTGACTCCCTACCACTGCTCTTCAACGTTCAGTGACCTGGGTAAGTACCACAAAATTTTAAAAGTCACGGTCTAGACATTCTATGTTTGACCCGAAATTTTTCTTAGGGACCCTTAAAGCATACTATTTCTCGGTAACAAAAAAGAAGAAGAAATATCTAGCGTTGGAACATGTTGTTTTTAAAAACTCGACTTCAGGTCATCAAATGATCGCATGATCCTCTACTCGCTGTGAACCTTCCGATTTGATAATTGCAACCACTGCAGAGGTCAATGTTTTAACAACAAGGGTTTTCAATTTGATGCGACACAGTGTGCTTCGCGGCGCACGCGCTTTCAGTGATATACATTCAGTAACATTCACCGTGATGTTAGGGGATTTGAACTGCAGTATAAATATTGAGTGGATTTGAATACTGACACTTCAACTGAGCTCTTCTCCTCTTTTCACACTCGTTAAATTCCTCTGAGGTGCTGGCCAGTAAGTACCAACATTGTGCTATCTTTTAACCTATTCTTACGTTCTCTTTTGACAGCCTTTCGTTTTTCGTCCCACTATCTCATTCTACTTTCATAAAATCCCAATCTCACCATTCTTTTTAACCTAGATTCAATCAAAATGCGTTTCTCTGCTTCTGTCGTTCTTGCAGTCCTTCTCGCATCGTCGTTTCAGAATGTTCTTGCAGTTCCTATCCTGTAGGTGTATTTTAATTCCATTTCCGAAGGAACATTCACACTGATAGACCTGCCCCACCTCACAAGACCCGAGAACCCCTTAGTTACACGGGATGCACCTTCCTTAACGAAGAGATTTAGCGCATCGTTACCCCACAATGACAGATGCCGGTCAGTCCACGACGAAAGTAAAGGAGCATTGCTCGATATTAATCCTGTTCTAATCTTCAGCTACAATGAACACATGCTCGTCGTTACCCGCGATGGATCTTCCGCAATCCTTCCCAAGCGAGAACTCGAAGACCTTACTTTAAGAGACCTCGGGGAGCTTAAAGCCCGCAGGTTCCTCAGCGACGTGAAGAATACCCGGAACAGCGCCAAGGACACATTCCGTGCTGGCCAACAAGCATACATTAATTTCCGGACAAAGTGGCAGTAAGCAATTTCATCACCGTCTCGACAACTACGTTGTACTAAACTTTTATGTAGTGCCAAACGTGAGCTTGTAGAAAGGGATGTAGTCTTGGACGATATTCTTAAGAGGGATTTCGAGGAACTCACATTGCGGAACCTTGCAGAGCTCGAGGCAAGAGGCTTCGTCAGTGACGTGAGGAATACCTGGGATCATGCTAAGGCGGCGTGTCAATCTGGACGGCAGACATACAACAACTTCCTAGCAAAATGGCAGTCAGTCTTTTCTCGTTTTCTACCTCGGCGGCTTCGGATACTGATCCAAAGTACTTTACTTCTTCCAGTGGAAAACGTCACGGTGATGGGCTCGTAGAAAGAGACAACATGCTGGAAGACATCATGAAGCGAGATTTCGAAGAGCTCACCATAAGAGATCTTACAGAACTTGAAGCTCGTGGCTTCATCAGCGATGTCAAGAACACCTGGGGCCATGCTAAAGCTACGTTCAATGCTGGAAGACAAGCTTACAACTCTTTCCGAATAAAGTGGCAGTGAGTGTAAAACCATACTTCTTTATTGCGACCGGTCTGACGTTCAGATAGTTCCAAACGTGACGAGCTCGTAGAACGAGATACTGTTTTGGAAGATATCATGAGGCGAGATTTTGAGGAGCTCACGATGAGAGACTTGAAAGAGTTGGAGGCACGCGGTTTCGTCAGTGATCTCAAGAATACATGGAACCATGCAAAGGCTACATATCAATCTAGACGACAAGCGTACAATAGCTTCAGATCTAAGTGGCAGTCAGTACCTTCATTCAGTTGAGTCGGACCCATTGATACTGGCTGAGAACTGTCTTAATAGTGCTAAGCGTGATGACCTCAACGAGCGCGACAACGTTGTGGGGGACATCATGTAGCGAGAACCAATGCTTCGACTTCAGATTGTTTCTAAAGTGCCCGTACCATCACCGTCAGTCCTCATTTCCACTCAAGTCCATGACGATTCCACTGACCAAGGGACTGTATGTTTTCTAATAGTTTCAAGAGGGAACTGGTCGAGCGTGACATTGTTTTGGAAGACATTCTGAAGCGCGACTACGAGGAGCTCGCCATGAGAGATCTCGAGGAACTAGAAGCTCGTGGTTCTCTCCGTGACGCTAAAAACACCTGGAACGGAGCTAAGCAGACTTATCAGGCTGGAAAGCAAGTCTGGGGAGACGCGAAGAATAACTTTTCGCAGTAAGTCCAAACGTGAGATCTCGACATAAGGGACTTCGAGCTGATTGTAACTTGTATTGATAGCCATTAATTTCAATCTGCTGTCGATCTGGTTCTGATAACTACACCGTCTCACAGATTTAAAAAAAATGGATCTCGTCCGAAAACCCAGAAGCACAAACATACTCAGTTTGTGTCGGGTTTGAGTAGTGGGTTGATACGGGCGATATGTTTCATTAGCTTTCGTTTTTGGCATCAAAAATCCATTTTTGTATTATACAGGATAAATACACATCATGAAAACATAACCAAAGAGTGAGCGGAACGTTGAACGTCAGGTTTAGGTAGCTTCTATTTTCATAGAAGATTATGACTTTCTCATCCAATGTCGGAAACACATGTATGCCAGAAAAGTTCCCATAACAGCAAATACTGAGAGAACCCTAGCGTTGAAAGCAGAAACCTCATGTTCGACCTGCAAGTACATTAGTTCTAGGCTACATGACAACGTGTTATGAAGTGACATACCACGGATGTGAACGGAGAAAGGACTGGGATTGTGAAGTGTACAGGTGATGTCCATTTCGATTGCTGTAAAGGTGAATGATGGCCCCGAACAACAAGATAGAGGATGACCGCTACGAGTGATATCAACCAAGTCAAAAGAAGAAGCTACAACAACCCACAGTTAACGTCAGTATCCGTGTATATCACATTGACAGCAGGAAATTTACTGCGAGTCTCTCTAACTTGCTCTGCTTGACCTCATGTTGCTTTTGAAGTGCCGCGATCTCTTCCTTGAAAACGAGGCACGCTTATATTCCTTGAACTTGAATAGCGATCAACGAGTAATGCTCACTGCACGTTTCGCTTTCTCTGCTTCAGTCATGGAACGAAGCTCTTGATGGTAAGTTGCTGTGGCGGTTAGAAGGGTCTCTGCCGTCCATGCACGAGAAGCCCAATATTGTTCCGTGGAGGTCATAGATGCAGGAGGGACCGTCGGTGTTGCTGTCTCAACAGATTGTGGCGTAACGTTTACAAGCTGCCTTTTGAGATTAACGGGGGGTGGTATTGTCTCTTTTGCAAACATCATGGTTCGGCTTTGGTACGCTGATTGGTGCGCTGAGATGGGTTGCGACATGGAACTGTTTCGGTGAGCTGGAGGTTGTTTTCTGAGCTTGTTCCCATTGGTCGTAACATCAACCATCATTTCTGTAGTATATATCGATCAGTAGATAGACTTATAGTATGAAAATTCTACTTTGCCTACTGGTAAGCTGCGAATTTGGCCTGTCTGGACAGAGGAAAGTGTTGGGAAGCAAAGCAAGATGATGAGACACAAGTCGACCTGTCGACCCCTCTTTTAAATCTATCTGGGTACATATCAGACATATCAGACTGGCAATCTGGTGTATTAGGATCATGAATTCGGCACACACCTGCAGTCTCAAGTCGTGTACCAAGTCGACCTAGTAGACCCTGATCGAAGTTCGAATTGAACAGCCTCGTAGAAACGCCCTAAACACGCATTATTTGCTAGCACGTGATCGTTCCGTGGGAGAACCTCGGCAACGTCCGAGCTCACTTTTTGCTCCCCGAAAATCCCTTTGTTAGTCTTTTCATCCTGACCTTCATGGTCCCACAGCAGACTCGAAGCCGCGATGCTCGTTCCACACAGGACATCTTCGACATGCTCCACAATCGCGAGCGGGCTAAGGTCTGAGTATTCAATCTTCCCTCGATCGACTCTAGCTGGGTCCTGCCGTAACCAAGGTTGAGCAACGCACCAGAGATTCGCCAATGTCCCCCTTTCACACCCAAAGATTCTTTGCGGAGGAGGGTTATGGGAGGCAGTCGGCTTGGGATACGTTGCGGAAGACGGGTGTGTTTTTTATTTGTGTCTTGTTCTTGCTCTCCACCTCCCACATCTCTCTATCGGACCATCTTCATGGATTTTTATCCATGTAGGGGTAGTGGCACTACTCTTTCTGGCTTGTCCAGATGCGTCGTGCCTATTTGACTGTTGCCGTCGATGTGATGAAGTAAGGTGCATTGGCTATTGGCTCGGTGTACTTCCACGTCATCACTACGGCAATGACTGTGCGTCTTGCCTCGGCGAGCATGCGTACTTAGCGAAACGAAATGCGAATGCGCGACAAAGTTTAAACCTTCAAACCTAGAAGCATCCTGAAACCTTGAAACCATACAGGACGTATGACGAGACTCACGAATAGTCTGCGACGAACCCAGTCGATCTATGCTGGACGAACCCAGTCTGCGACGTCACCGGACCACCATGTCCGCGAGAACGCCTACCATAGCGATTCTGCTCCAGAGAACCCATCTGTGAGCCGTCCCCAGATGAACATGTCCGTGTAAACGCCAGAACCCATGGTGCTTTAACTCCAGAGAAACCAATCTGTGAGAGGATGAATGCGACGATTGAAACCCAATCTTGCGCCAGTGCGACAGAAATGTGCACGGATGATGACCCTACTGACAAGTAGGAGGACCAAGGAGGGGGTCAGCCTGGCTGCCTTGCTAGCCGCCGCGGCTCCTTGGGATAACAGTTGACTAGGCATTGATGGTTACGAGGAGAGATCGCGGAGAGCTTTTTCAGATGCAAGTTTTTATCCACACCCTTTAGTGCACTTCGCTGTGCGTGGTCGTCAGACCTGCGTAACTCGATTCAGACTACTCCGAATCTGCTGTGTCATAATTTTTTCCTATTCTTTGTCTCTTCGGGAGATCTTTCCACTTTGTCTCCATGGCTCATTACTTCCTAGCTGGTAAGTCTTTTGTGTTGTTTGCTCCCGTTGTCTTCGGCTAACATGTCCTTTTTACAGAATCTCTTTAAAATATGACCTACACTTTTGGAAGGGTACTACAGATGGTATGCACATGAATATCTCACTGTGATTGTTTTAATATTGCTGGTCAATGTAATGGGTCCCTTCGGTGCATTGATGATCGTTGTTTCTACTCTTGTGTTAATAGGTTACTTCATGAAATGCCAACGACATGAAAAATGTCTCGTGTTGTATTGTGAGAGATGTAGGAAGATTCAACCAACTTCAGGAAGTCTGACATGCCACCCCCGGCTCTCACGTGACCACACAATGTTAATGTAAGAGTGAGGTTGGCTGTGTATTATGTAGAGGTTGATTTTCGTTGTGTTTACGCGTGACAAAGACCTCTACCTTACCTACCAGCAGTAATTTACAGTCGGGAAGAATTCTCCATGGACTGTCTATGAAATCTGGAGAGCACTGGAGAGCCTTACAACTTTGCAAAAAAAGGATGCTATGATGATACGTTTCTTCCTAACCGCCTGTCAATGTAAAAGATCTCTTTTGTAAAACACATTCCAATATAAATACATCAACCGTCTTTCAATTCATTCGGAGATCGTGGATTGCGAGAGAAAAAGTGTAACTGTGTAAGAAATAGTTCACAACAGCGTGTATAAGGAATTCTTCATCCCCAAAGGATGCCCGAGCGTGTATCCACGTATAGAAAACTAATTAGATATATACACAATGGAACATTATAATGAGATACTACGTCGTCTGCCCAATGGATGTAAACCACCCTGACCATCCCATTCTACCTTGGCAATACCGTACTTGTTGCTCAACGACGAAGAATCCACCTCGTTGAAGTTCAAACACCGCTTGATATGAAGTCTCGACAAAACCGAACCACGACTCTTCCTCCATCGTAGGGATTGATTCAACACGACCATTAGATCTGCGTCCGAAGCCCTGAAATTGATGCATGATAACGACAAAGTCTCCAACTTGGCGACAAACATCGACTCTGAATCAGATCTGGTAGGCCACCAAAGCGCAGGTAAGAGGCCCAACATTAACGGAATTGAGTTAAGGTTCAATCGACGCAGATCTGGAAGCTCCTTCAGGATATTAACCCAAGTGGCAGGTATCATTACAAGGTTTGGGAACGTGAAATCGTGATGAAGTTCTTCGTTGTCGATTTGCAGCGTCTGGATAGAGTTTGTCGGAAGTTCTCGAAAGATCAGAGCAAGTAGAGTAGGTAGTAATGGATGATTGAGTGTGTAGCGAAGGATTAGACGCAGTTTGGGTTCAGCTTGAGGGTGGGAGCAAGAATTCCCGTCCACTTGATCGTTTGACCAAGCTAACAACTCCACTGACTGTTGTGAGTGCGGACGAAGTACGATCGTTCGAACAGGATCCTTCTGACCCCAAGTTTTTGATATCACTGCTAAGATCCTGGTCAAGTTAACTTTGAATCCTGAGTAAATCCTCGTCTCCGTGATTTCAAGGGAAAACTTGGTCTGAGGGTTCGTGAGTTGTAATTCGGAGAGGAAATCGGCACATCGAGATGCAAAACCTTCTATTGAGATTTGCCGCAATTTGTGCAAGGTAGTTATAGTACTGGGCCAACGGAATAACTCCTCAGGAAGACGTAAGGAAGGCGACAAGTTGTATGGGAGTGCCCTCTTCAGAGTGAGGGTTTCGAGAGAAGTTAACCTCTCCAACGCCGGAATGAGGATAGGTGCGATGTCCCAAAAGATTTCTGTTAAAGACAAGTGACGGAGAGTGTCCGAAGGAAGTGAAAGTAGCCTAATCATCGAAGCATTGACGGAGGTGACTTGTATGCTTTCTAGACTGGGATACTTTTCATACTGTGCGAAAGGAATATATCCTTGAGCGTGCCACGGTTGAATCATCTCGTACGAGTCTTCCATGATAATAGACTTCAGTAATGGGGCTTGAATTTCGTCGTGCCTGCCCTGTTTGAAAAGTTCCTCTTCAAATTCCGCTCGGAAGTATCGTATGCAAGTCAAATCGACTTCAATGATGCGAGGGAGCATGACGATTAACGGACGGATAATTTCTGTCAGTCGAAAGTCTTCATCATCTTCAACACTGTAGAATCCAGGGGTGGCACCGCTAACAATGAGAGGAGTTTTTTGCGACCTCTTGATCATCTCGTTGACACATTCTGAATTGCCCGTGAGGAGGATGTGGTTCCAAAGAAGAGGATAGTCAAGCGCAATGGTGCGCCAAAAACTACAGACATGAGTTATGCGTATCCACTGATTCTTTGGCGTGAAGATATCGGAGCGAGACAAATCAGCGTATTCTTGGAAAATGTCAAGGAGAAGTTCTGATGGCAGTCGAGCGATGGGTACTGAAAGATTGTGCAGTTGGGCATCATTGAGATGAATCCGTCCCGATACCGATTTTCCATTTGAGTTCGTGTGATATGATGAATATGTACTGCTGAATGGTCTTCAGATGTATCCTCGATGGTTTGACCTGAGGAAAACGCACCTGGGAAAAGAATCCATGTTGATATAACCAGTATAATATCGGCAATGAAATTCAGTAAAAACACCTGCCTACTATCAACTCATCCTTATACTATATTCTTGAGCGGAATTATTCAGGCCAAATCGTCATGCTCTCGGGCGGAAGGAGACATTTGGAGGCTTCCGTCAAGGTGAAACCGAGACGGCAGACGTTCCGTTACAGCTACTTTATCCTCCAGATCAAGTTAGTTATATCAATTCAGTAGTCTTCGTGTGGAAAGCGATATCATCGTGAAGCGAGAAGGTAGGAGAATTCAGCTGACAGTGAGCAAGAGGAAGAAATATGAACTCGGTCGGACTCTATGTCGGTCACGCGGATGTACCAAATATAGTAAGGCGCCGTAAACATGAGGCTACTCAACGCCAATCGCTTTTACAAATTTGCTACCGCTGGTCCGCTGTAGTAGCAGAGGAATCCTAGTTAGCAATTTCTGATATTCCTGGCTCGCCAGGTACTGCACCCCGAGAAAAATACACTAACAGTTCCCTACTTATTGACATTTATTTACAACGTTCTTATCCCCACGCTATCTTACATCGCGAATCGACAACCAGCGACCGTCAAAGTTTCTACTCTACTCCGCTCTAGTGCTATCTAGGTTTGAGAATATTGCTCGGTACTACTGTACTCACTAACTGAAAGCAATTACCGCTGTTCCCAGCTAACCATTGGAAGCTAGGAGGTCGGACTGTATTTGATTCCTCAACTCTCGAGACTTAGCATATCAAAACATAGTCAAAGGATATGGTTGACGACATCGCTGCATCGTTATTGCGATACTGGTACTGAGATATTACTGATATATACTGTGCATTACTATTTACCCAAATCTGATGATTATATCATCATCGCCAGAGTGTCCCTATCGTTTCAGCTCTTAAGACTGGAGCTGACTTAGTGCTTGCGTTGTACCTGCACCTTCTTGGTTTTCGGGCGAGATGTTTTCTTGATCTGCACCGACTGTACTGGTTCGGGTGCAGTGATCATAACCGGATCGACAGCAAATTGACGTTTATGGCTATCAATACAAGGTCACAGTCAGCACAGTGTCCTCTTTCTCGAGATATCATGTTTAAACTTACTGGGCAAACTTATCCTTTACGTCTCCCCATACTTGCTTTCCAGCATGGTACGTTTCCTTAGCTTCATGCCATGTGTTCTTGATGTCACTGAGGAAACCGCGAGCTTCCAGTTCTTCGAGATCTCTCATGGTGAGCTCCTCGTAGTCGCGTTTCAGAATATCTTCCAAGACAGCGTCGCGCTCTATCAATTCCCGTTTGATACTAATAGAAAAGACCAAGTCGCTTTAGTTAGTGGAGTCGTTAGCACGATATAGCTAAAAATAAGGACTAACTGCGATGGTACGGGCACTTTCGAAACAGTGTGAAATACATATCGGTGTGACTGAACAGGCACTTTTGAAATAGTGGAAATTCTGCCTGTCGGATAGAACTGATACTTTCGAGCTTCAAGTCTCTGGTCTCGTTTCTCTACATCAGTGTCCCGTTCGATGAGGTCGTCACGCTTGGCACTGTGAGAAGAGTTTTTGGTCAGCATCGACTGGTTAGAATATGATAACTGAACGCAGATACTAACTGCCACTTTGATCTGAAGTTGTTGTACGCTTGTCGTCCAGATTGATATGTAGCTTTTGCATGGTTCCAGGTATTTTTAACGTCACTGATAAAACCACGAGCCTCCAACTCTTTGAAGTCTCTCATTGTGAGCTCTTCGAAATCCCGTCTCATGATATCTTCCAAGACTGCATCTCGTTCGACGAGATCATCACGCTTTGCACTATCATGATATGTATGTCAGCACTGGCTGTAGCGATAGGGAGCACAATCCGAACTTACTGCCACTTTGATCTGAAGGAGTTATAGGCTTGTCTTCCAGCATTGAATGTATCTTTAGCATGGCTCCAGGTGTTCTTGACGTCGCTGATGAAGCCACGAGCTTCAAGTTCTATGAGATCCCTCATTGTAAGCTCTTCAAATTCCCGCTTCATGATATCTTCTAAGACAACGTCACGTTCAACGAGATCATCACGTTTTGCACTACAGAAACCACTCAACGTCAGCACTGTTTCAGTACAGGATCAAGGTTGAATACTTACTGCCACTTTGATTTGAAAGAATTATAAGCTTGTCGTCCGGCATTGAAGGTCTCTTTAGCGTGACTCCAAGTGTTCTTGACGTCACCGAGGAAACCACGCGATTCAAGCTCGGCAAGGTCTCGCATGGTCAGTTCTTCGTAATCCCTCTTCAAGAGATCTTCCAGAATGGTGTCACGTTCGACGATCTTGTCACGTTTCGCACTATGAAGAGAGTTCCAGCAACGACTCAGAGAATGATCAAAGCGTGAAAATACTCACTGCCACTTCGACCTGAAGTTGTTGTAGGCTTGTCTTCCAGATTGATATGTAGCCTTTGCCTGGTTCCAGGTGTTCTTAACATCGCTGATGAAACCGCGAGCTTCTAGCTCTTCTAAATCTCTCATCGTGAGCTCCTCAAAATCACGTTTCATGATGTCTTCTAAGATGTCGTCCCTTTCGATTAGACCGTTGCGCTTGGCACTACAAGAAGCACCTTCGTAAGAATCTACTGAACACTAGAAAATGAGAAACTTGAAACACTTACTGCCACTTTGTTCGGAAGCTGTCATAGGCCTGACGTCCAGCATGATAGGTTGCTCTCGCATGATCCCATGTGTTCTTCACATCACTAACAAAGCCCCGAGCCTCCAGCTCGTCTAAGTCACGCAATGTGAGTTCCTCGAAATCCCTCTTCAGAATGCTGTCCAAGACTACATCCCGTTCGACGAGCTCACGCTTAGCACTAGGGGAAAATGTGAGTGCAAGTTGGTCGAGACCGTGCAGAAAATACTTACTGCCACTTAGTCCGGAAATTGTTATATGCTTGTCGGCCAGCACGGAATGTGTCCTTGGCACTGTTCCAGGTATTCTTGACATCACTTATAAATCCACGGTCTTGGAGTTCATTGAGCTCTCTTAGAGTAAGGTCTTCGATGTCGCGCTTAGCTAGATTTGCGGAAGATTCATCGCGAATGACAGCGACCATGTGCCCGTTGTAGCTGAAAAAAAAAGCAGGACGGGATAAATATCGAGTAATGATTCCTTCGTTGTGGACTCACCGGTATCGGTCGCTATGAGGTAATGATGCGCCGAATCTCTTCGTTAAAGAGGATGCATCCCGTGTAACTAAAGAGCCTTCAGGTCTTTGAAAGTCAAGAATTTATGTCAGCATGAGTGTTCCTTCGAAAGAAAAGGGAAAATACGCTTACGCGAGAGGAGCTGCTAAAGCATCTCGAGAGGATGCCGCAAGAAGGACTGCAAGAAGGACAGAAGCAGAGAAACGCATATTTATTCGATTTGGGCTGGGAAAGATGAAGGGACTGAATTTATGAACGTGAAATGAAGTGGAGAGATGAAAGATGAAAGGCTGTTGAAAAAGAACATCAGATCAGAGCCAGTTCAAAAAACGCTATAACGTTGGAACTTACTGGCCAGCACCTGAGAATGTAGTGAATGAGGAAGAGAAGGAGAGCTCAGCTGAAGTCTTGTAGTCGAATCGACCGCATTTTTATACTGCAGTCAAAAGCTCATACCATCACGGTGAATTGGATGTGGCTGAACGTACTTCACTGAAGGCGCATGAAGATACCGTGTCGCATCAAAGTGAAAACCCTTGTTGTTGAAACATTGACCTCTGTAGTACCAGTTGAAGTTGAAATCATCAAATCGGCACGTTCGTAGTAAGTGGGAAACCATGCGATCATTTGATGTTGGGTCTTCAAATACAACGTTGTCCAAAAACTAAAGAGGGTTTTTTCTACAATAGACACATGCTTTAAGGGTCGCTTTAAGGGTCTCTGGATTTTGGAATGTTGTTGCCGTGATTTTGAAGATTTCTTCGTAGTTACTCAGGAGAATTAGACACAGCCAATATTAATATTTGAAAAGTGGTAGGATAGCTTGAAGAAGTTACCGACTTGAAAGACATGAAGTTGAACTGGGTAGAGAGATGGTACAGGAGGTTCTGAGTCGTGATGCGTGACGGGCGCGTAAAGTCACGATTATAGGACAAATAGATACAAATAACGCGCTCCAGCTTGCCAACGTCACGGTGAACACCTGCTATTCAACTTGTCTCTTCCCAACTTCAAGTTGAACATACAAAAAAAATGGGACGTAACGGAATGAAGTCTTTCAAATCCTCATTGGTATGTCCAAACCTCATACTGCCTGATGCCAACATGATTTAATCCCATACACCCGCTAGCCTCGGTAAACGGAGTTGTAACTCTTGTCGGAGGGTCATCTCAATCTTTGGCCCCGATTGTTGAAGCTCTGATGGGATATGTTTTGCAACATGGAATATTTGACTGATGCCGACGTCGATACATAAAGGGACTAGGAATGGGCATTAAACGGCTTCCTTACCCATGCGATCTCGGCATGACTTAGAAACAATCATCGCCCCTTCCACTCGGAACAGGGCAAGCTTTACAGGTTCAGGATTGATCACTATCTAGGGTACTAATGGGACGGTGAGGAAATGCCTGATATCGTGGCCACGTCAGACTGCACTTAGTTTTCTTCTCTACATCATTCATTTACCACTCCTCTCAGGGTCCATTCATTCTACGATATCAATCACCATCTCTTTTCAACATACTCGCCAAAATTTAGACGCTCATACTCTACTGCTACCACACAAATGACAATCAGCACTCGCTGGGACTTGCTCTTCATATTTTTTTCGCTTCCATGGAATCCCCCTTCTCGCAGTTTGGATACTCTCCTACTATCGTTTATCATCTCAGTCGAGGACATTGATCAAGCTGGCCACAAGCGCAATTGGTCATTGATAGTACCTTGACAGGAAACCCTGAACATTGCCTTTCAGCCGTGCTTTCTACTTGGTTTTCATCACTTTATATCGCGACGTAGGATGCCACCATCTGATCTCGGAGCGTTTCTCAGGTTTTCGATCAGCAATACGACATAATCGATAATCAGTCGCGCGTGTGCTTTTCACTAGTTCTTTTTCCATTCCCGTTGCGGTTTCCGAAATCATTTCTATCCAGGTTGCCGACTCTGAGGTTAAGTTTGCGCATACAATTCCAAGTTGGCGGAATCGCGAATCTTGAACAATATTCCACCGTAATGTATCCACATGCGTTTCCGAGGTTGAGAAGAACCCTGGAGAAAAGCTCACTGGCTTACTATACTGCCTCCTGCGAGGAAGTTGTATATTGCACAGAGGGTTTGTATCCTTGTTGCGATTGAATATTTGCAGTTGACACTGAACTTCATACCTAGGTTAGACACATGCATGCCTTCGTTCGGCATGACACATCGCTTTCCTTCCATCTTTTTTCTTGACCTGGATACCAGGATATCGACGCTCTATGTCATCGTGAGTGGGGCCGGCTACCTCTCCAAATCTCGTCAATATGATACCGATGGATGGTGAAGCATAGGTTGTAGAGGTACACTCAAACTTCAACGGTGACGACTCAATTGCGACAGCATTGATCATGAGTTCACTGAGAACTCAAGCGATTTCAGGCGTGGACGCTACATCATGGACGTCAAGACTTCAATCAGTCGCACCTACGTGCGGCTGAGGATACAAGTTGTCTGAACTAACTTGTTTGGGACTTGTACTCGTACATATTGGTGTACGTCTGCCTCTGTCTGTCGAATTCTCATTTAGTCGGTCCACTATTAAGTGTGGTGATTATCTGGTCCCTAAATGCCTATGAGTGCTTTGAGATTTGTTGGGCGAGCTGAAGATGGCTAGCAGGACGGACTCGGAATTCAAAGGAGTAAGTCACTAGCCTATAGTTGTGTTCAAAATACGAGTATGTATATGTAGCACCAGTGTCGATGATAATCACAGCACAATCGAAGACTCAACATCATATCTAGAATGATAACACGAAATACTAGCAAGTGTTTGTTCATTGTTATGCTTTGAAGATTTAAACCCATTTTAATCTTGTGCAAAGTGAGTCCGTATGGTCCTGGTTTATACTGCGCTATCTTGTTTTTTAGAGTCATACACGGCGAGAGTGAGCGGGATGCGTGAGGTAGTAATGGTGCAATGTTGTTCGAGTTCAACAAGTTCAAGTTGTTGAATTGCGAAACGTGTGACGGGTCTTAGATGATGTGTCAATCGTCACACTGGCAGCGTCGTCTTACAAAGGGAGAGAAAGTGAAGAACAAGTAATTTCGTGGATGGTCTGTCGCGGTATAATTGAGTGGGCCTCAAAACGATATATCAGATGCCTTTAACGTATCAATTCGATTATTTAAGGGTACATTTCTATTCTACGAGATATGCCTGTCGTGACTGACTGTAATATAAATACATGATATAGTTTCTATGAAATATTGAAAAATGTCTGTTGGCTCTTGTTCAATCCATCCATTCTAACACTAGTCCTTCAATCGCCCCATGAAAGTTTCAAATGATGCACATCGATCGAGCTGAGCTTGCAACTCTTCCCTGTTACCAAGCTCAGCGTCGTCTACATCATCATCATCATCATCGGAATCTCCGCGGGCTTCTATCGAAGATTTCAGGTCTGTGATAGCCTCTGCAAGTGAGAAAATCTTGATGAATGTGTCTCGAAGTGGCCGAATCCACGTTTTTACAAGTGGTTTATAACGTTCGTTGGTGGGTTTCAAGATGGCACGGTACTCCGCAGCATCCTTAAAGAAGGTGCGTTTTTTAGCATAAATAACATCGTCGGATGAATTTTGCCATCGTGCAATGACGTTCATTTTGTGGGTTTCGGGGTTGAAGGTGGCACAGAACCACACAAGAACGTAGAAAAACGATTCGAGGTCATAGCGATAGATGTGAACAGGAGCTGGTCCCGGTTTCAAGAGGTCAAGAGCCATGAACGGGGCAGTACCGGTTTTGAACCTCATGTCCTTCCATTTGTCGTCAGATAATGGTGGCCTGACTGCAGGTTCAGCTTCCATCGAGGCAACCAACTTGCTGTTGGAGGGAGGCTCATTCTTGGATGCACCGTCGACGTCAATTCCTAGTAGTAGTAATGATAGCCAATCAGCTTATTGTTGGCGTGCAAATATCACTCGAGTCACAAACCTCTAAGCTGCCTCGCTTCCTCTTCTTGCTCTTCTTTACTAGCACCAACAGCTAGATCCCAGTCTGATAGGATACCAACGGCAATACCATTAATGCGATGAAACATCAAGTTTGTAGGGCTGATATCCCGGTGGAGAATTTCTGCCACAGTGAAGACATAGTGATGGGCTATGGGAAAGCATATCAGCGTAAGGATTGTGTAAAGAAATTGAGGGAGACTCACCAGTGACAAGCTCTCGGAAAATCTTCTTGAACTCTTCGGGGTTGCGCACATTTTGGAGTGGCTCATAGCATACCATAACAAGCAAGCGAAAAACCCGTGGTTCGCTCTGCTCGTCAAACATCATCGCCTCACAATTGCGAGGAAACGACAGATCCTCGTCATCTCTCTGCAACGAGAGAGAAAACTTCACTCTCGCGATGTTCTTCACATACTCCTTTCCTTCGGGATGCTCGCTCAATTTCTTGCGAATGACGCGGATGTGGTTGTCTTCGGCTTTGCGACGTTCCGCGGGCCATGAAATCTTGGCAATGAGGTCGATCTCATCATCTGGCGCCGACACAGACTCGGATTCGCATGCAGCTTTGAGAGGAATGACGGTCGTACCACGGCCGATTGCGCCATACGTAGTGAGAATGTCTCGTTGAGGGGGATGAACATCTAGAGGGAAACGCAGCCGAGTTGTATCCGCAACGTTGTCTCCGTGCTCATCTACAGCATGAGGAAGCTGGAGGTAGACATCTTCGTATTGGCCAAACTTGGCGCCATCAGCACTGTAGTCGAGGAATGGGCATACACCGAGCTGTGCGATAGTGGCCGATTTCATTGCTGCGACCGCAAGGAGGAGGTAGTGAGGGCTTTTGAGAAAATTGAATGGTTTGGATTTGATCACCCCCATCCGGTCGATGTACCAGAATGATATGTTTGCGTGGTCGAAGAGAATGCCAGTGGAGTAGTTCCGAACGCCATGAGAAATCAATTCGTTTGCATATTTGACTGCCTGGACTTCGTGGTCTGTGAAGGAATGTTCGCCCACATTGCCCGTAACGTCCGCAACAGCGGTTTCGGAGGTGACAGGTGCCTTCGACTGACTGGTACGTTGGTCTTTGGAAAGAGAGACTGTGCTGATCACTGATTCTTCGCTCCTCTGTCGTTTCGGGATGACGGGATCGTCTTTGACAGCTCTCATTGAACGTTTTCTCTTCAGTTTACTGGACTCCTTAGATCCCTGTGGATAATGTCAGCAGCCTTGATACTTGGATGAGAAAGAAGCCTTACCTCTGACGAGGCGATGCGTGAAACATCAATGGACAACACCTTCGTTCTTGCATTGCACTTGTAGGCAATGGTACGTTGATGCTTCACTTCGTCGAAAGCTCCCATCGCATCCCATTTCTGCTCGTCGATGTTGGTCTCTTCACTGTAAGAGCCGTCAGGTTTGAACTTTGCAAACAGACCCTCGACAGTGCGATCTTCGACGTTGATGAATTTGCCGTCATACGAGGGATTTCCTGGCAGTGCATCGTGGAGGTGGGTAAGAATCTTGTTGAGCCATACGCATGATGCGCGTTCTCTAGTCAACTCGTGGTCATCTCCATCCGCATCGCAGTATCCCTTCACATACTCGATTGGAATGCTGTACTCTCCGGGCGGAATCTTCTGTTTGTAATGCCAGATGTTGCGCACAAAGTCTGTGATTGGATAGTCGCGGTGAATCATGGGGGAGAAATGGAGGCGGATGTAATCGATCACGGTCCTGTTGCTGTACGTTCCGTCCTTAGTCTTTGGATGTGCTTCGAGGCTTTGGCGAGATGGTGTACTAGTCAAGGCTGGTATATAGAACATATCCATAAGATGTTATACTCAGGGATGCACATAATGGAGGACTTACGATGTCGGGAATTCTGGTTAGTAGGTTCGGGGGTATGTGGTCTTTGCAGGTAGGGATTCGAACTATTGGACTTCACTGGGCCCTTCGCCAGCGGCTCCGGTAATGGGCAAAGTACATCATCCCTTTCTGCATCTGCGAGAGTCAGTTTTGGCGCAATAACATCATGGGAACTTCGCCTACCTTCATCGTCGTAATCAGACTGAGGACTCAGTGGACCATCGATAGAGTCGACGTAATTAGGGTCTGTAGAACTGTGAGCACATGGGTCGACCTTCAATTGTGAGTACGTACCACTTGGATCTAGTTCAAGAGGGATGGAAATACTCTCTTCCGACTCCTCTTGTTCAGGACTCAGTGGCCCATCTATCGCCTCGACGTAATTCGGGTCTGGATAATGGTAAGCATGGTATGATTGAACTTCAATGTTAAAGCACCTACCGCTTCGATCGAGTTCAGAAGGAACGGCGATGTTCTCTGAAGAGAAAGAAATAGTAAGATTTCCACTTCAACATGATGCAGGAATGTGAGGATCACCCACCTTCATCGTCACACCCAGGGCTCAGTGGCCCATCGATACACTCGATGTAATTGGGGTCTGTGGGACATTAAGTATATGTACCATACTTCAATACTAGTTGCTTACCAGTGGGAACACCCTCACAAATAGATAAGTCTCTCTCTGAAAGGAATGGTTGAATATTTTGGAAGAAAAAAGAGTAGAGAAAGCACCGACCAGCCTGCAAGCGAGGGCCGTCGTTCGAAGAGGAACTGGGTTGGGAACTGCTAGATTCAGACATTGATGTATCCTGAGACGATCGTCGACGAGCTCTTGGTAGTGGTCTGACAATACGAGGTCCACAAGTTGGGGAGGGATTTACAGTAGCGCGTTTAAACGGGAGGAAGGTAAATGGTTGGAACGAGAACCAAAGAGGTGGGAGGGAGACCATTTTAATATACCGTGACCGTGTTTGTTTTGTGTTTGTTTGGTCGTTGTGGCCGTTGGATGAGGTCCTGCAGTTGAACCGTGCGAACTTCGAGGTGGTGGTCGTTGTTCAAGTTTGAATTGCCGAATACAGTGGCAATGGGCGGCCGATCACCGAACGACCACCATCACGTGCCGTCTTTAGGCCAAAGAAATACCGTTGTCTAAGATGTCCTGCATCCGTGAAAGGTCAAAAAAATAGTTATTTTCATGTAATATCTTTGACTTCTGAACCTTTTTGTCCCTGTTTACTGACTCAGGGACTCGTTGTTTGCACTTTGAAAGAGTCGCAATTACGCGCCTGAAATCAATCATGTGATCTGAACGCGTCGTGTCTTTGTTGATGCTTATGTTTAAGACGTTCTGGATGATCCGCTTCTTCGATCAATCACTCTTCACCCTTTCTACATATCACACGAATCTGTTCATGCCAATAGCCAATAGTGCGTGCGCGTGAATCCGCTATTGTTCTTGCACAAATATTCGAGCGGCACTAGCGATGCAACTTGTCAACTACTGAAGGCGAGGTACTCTTTGCCAATTTCCGACCATACAAGCAGATCGCAGATCGCTCAAAAGATCTTCGAAATTTTGATATCGAAATGTTGAAATTTAACCTCATAATGTAGAACATGAAATAAAAGGTACACGAGGATAAGAATAAGCAAGAGGGTGACTTCTTGGCAGGATTTTGTGTTCCATTTTAGCACCGAGGGTGTGGATCAAGACGAATTGTTCCACAACGACAATAGCATCAATAACTTGAAGTAAAGAAAACAGAACTTAGAGAGACATAAAGCAACAAGAAATAAGTTGTACATAGTAGAAAATAGCCATATATCATTTACCCAATGAAGAGTTTATCGGGGTAAGTCTTCAAACCCTCCAATCCCTTCACAATACCGCCGATAACACCGTCAGGACGAACAATGAAAACAGGGAATCTTCCATCCTCCGCCTGGATATAGAAATTGTATGCATGTCCTTCTTTATCGTCCAGCACGATTACCTCTCCCGAGACATCAACCTGTATATCCTGAACACCTTTGGGAAGAACAACAACCGTCTTCACTACGCCCGCAGGCCAAGCAGACAAACGGGCCGAAATTTGGCCCATTTCGCAGGCGGGTGGGTTGAAGAGCAAAACCGTGTGATGTGTAGGTTTGAAAATAGAGAATAAAGTGATCTGGTCGCTGGACGGTGAACCTATCCTAGTGAGGCTGGGAGAGTCTGGTGCTCTGTTTCCAGCTCTAAGTTCGGTGTCATCAAGCGACCCATAAGGATTCTTGGTCGACTCCTGGGACGCGGCATGTTCATCTACGAGGATACAACTCCAACGGTAATTGACTCGAAGTTGATTGAGGAATTTGGGGCGATGAAAACTCTCTTCATTATCCTCCTTGTCTCTGCTGATCAATTTCCTGAAAATAGCAGTTGTCTTGACGAGCATGTCCTGTATGTATTGAGAATGGACAATGGAGACTGCTTCTTGCAAACAAGAGCGAGCTTCCATCCAAGGTTGAACTAGGACGGGTATGGACTGTGAGTATTTCTTCATAAATCGTGTGGATAAGAGTAGAAACTCACCGAGTCTTGTATGCTCGAGTTCATACCTTGTCCACCGGCGGGACTATGAATATGTGCAGCATCTGTCAACGTACGGGAGAGTTTAGTGTAACAATGGTTTCAGATGTGGTGCAAAACCCTACCTCCTACAACGAATACCCTCTCTTCACTAAATTTATTCACCATACGAATGTTTGGGCTGATGAAGGCGAAGAAACAAGTGAATGAGCTCTCAAACGCTGGCAACAATGAAAGCCAAAACAAACCGATATTCAGACAATGTTTTGATATTCTCTATAGTAATTTCATCCCGGCAAGTAGTCTTGCGAATTCATTCCTGTAGATTTTCTTGGCTGGCCATCATTTTAGGGTAATTATCGAGATTAGAAGATGATCTCGCAACTTGGAACAATTCTTCAGTCTCCGTTGGACGGACGAATACCCTATTAAAAAAGGTTAGCTATCGTTGTAACGATGAATACATTGATTGAGAAACTTCAATCACTTACATATCCTTCTCAGAAGGTCGCCAGTTATGCCAGGTCTAGGCAGTTGGAACACAGTCAGAAAGAAAGAAAGATGCTACAAGGATAGTCAGAGTGACTTACATCAGTGCTCAATCCACGGACAAATAGATCGCCAATAACCCAATGGGTTTCGGTCGTCTCTCCAAGGAATGTGAGATTCATGAATTTCCTAGTGACACCTGTGATTACAATCCCATAAATTTAGTACCGGACGCGCTGATTCGCGGCTTAAATCGCGCACCTTTAGCACCATCCGCACCCACGAGAAAATCGAAGATCGTAGTTTCTTGAACCTCTTCATTGTTAGGGCCTCGCTTGAGAATTTCAGCAGTGACCTGATTCTCGTCTTGCTTAAAGCTAACCAATTCAGTGCTTCGCTCAACTTCGATACCGAGCTTGGATAAGTGAGAGCGAAGGACGCCTTCGGCTAAATTCTGTCCGATAACAGCGCGGTTAGGCTGACATAGGTTCGGGAAGTACTACAGACGTCAGAGAACGAGATCGATTGTTTGATAATATGAAGAAACACTCACGTATGGAACGTCAGGTGTCGGAGCAACGTAGGGACTCAACGTTGTGACCGATTTTATCTCTGCCGCCAGGGAATTTATAGTTATTAATAGCCTGAGGTTTTGCAGTTTTCGCGTAAATGTCTTCTAAAACTCCAAGGAAGTTGTATAATTCTAAGGACCGTGCCTAGTAGGACGGGGTCGTGAATGTTGTTAGTCAGTTGACGACGACTAGTAGCAAAGTGAAGAGAATAAATGTACTTGGGTTCTAGAGCCTCGCTGACTCTGGTGAAACTCGCTTCGTTTCTCGATGATGCGGAAGGGAATACCATTCTGTGCGAGGGCAAGAGCGAGCACGAGACCAGACGGTCCGCTTCCGATCTGCAGAGTGCATACAGAAGGGTATCTATTAGATAGGACTGCGTTATGAGGTTGAGCAAGGTGAAGGGCCTACGATGAGAACTTGTGGGGTGACAGTTGGATACATTGAAGGATTTGTGAGTTGCTGCGATGTGTTGGAGTGTGAGGTTAAAAAGTTGGGAATGGGGTGCTGAGCATGATGAAGTCCTTTTTATTGCAAGACTCACAGTGAGACTCATAGGTGCGAAGTATCAAACTTCGAGTCTTCTGGTCGTTGGGATGAAGTACCGCTACTGTGGTATTCATCAAATGAGCAACAGGCCAATAGCTTTCCTTGTTATTGGAACCTGAGGTCTGAACATTGTAACCCCACGTTGAATTGCGCACATATTTGGAGTCAGGTCCGTAGTTTTCGGATCCAACGTGCACCTCTAGTTCACTGGTATTCTAGACATTACCCTATTTCCAATAGCCATCCTTGAAGAAATTACTCTTCGTGATGGAGAGTGAAACTTTGGCATGTCAAACTGAGCGGGATGCACCTCGGGCAATAGTTCATGACCACTAGTAACCAGCAACACCCGATAGGAGCGATACGAAGCAGTGAGTCCACTTGCTGGATCTTGCTGTGCATGTCGTACTGTACAACATAGAAAGGCGTGCAATCAGAAGGTAAAGAAACCCTGAAACAGATAGACAATCAAACACTGTGGCATACCCTCGTTCGCGGCCGTTGATACTGGAGCATTTTCAGTTTAGCAGTATTTCCGAAAGCATGAGAGTTACCAGGAGAGATGTCATCCTACTCAGTAATACTCACATGTGATGAGATCTAAAAAAATTCAAGTTATCAGTTGAACGCTGAGCCTAGTAGTTCAAGTCTCTCAGCGATGACCGTCTCCGATGAAAGTGTTGTCTTCAGATATCGATTGGTCTCCACTTCTATCAAAGTCTCAAACCTTTATTATAGCGAAACATCGTGGGATTTCTGTTGGGCACATCCGCCAGAAAATAAGGGTACCAGCTGGTACCAGGTGCGCGTATTACTTGGTACTAGTCAAACTTGAATTGTTGCATGACAGGCCACGGGATCTAGTAACTTTACCAACATACGCATCTAAGTAACATATTCAAGTTGCCAGACAGCAAGTTATCAGTTCCATAGCAATAAGTTGAATAACAAAGGAGAGTCTATAAAGTGATTAGGATAGGATAGATGAACTTAGATCGTGATGACTCGGAGGAGGAAACTTGAACTTGAAGCTTGTTCGGACGACGTCCGGCCCGGGTGATGAACGTTGAATCATAACAGGCCAACACAACGGAACACCAAATTTCATCGCCCAAACTACATAGCGTTGCAGTCGAAGCGGAGGCCTATAACTTTGCGATAGGAACAGAGACAAGTCGTAACAAGATGAATAGAGTTGGAGAAAAATGGGTAAAGTGTTACGATGGAATGAAGGAGATGGGAGCACAGCCGTGGCACTGTTCAGTCGTTGTGGTATCAAGCATAATAATAGTAATCCATTGGCGAGGCGGGAATGAAATTAAAAGTATAAAACAGATTACAGATAAAAAGGAATACCGTACATGATAGGAGCAGCACCAGTCAGATACTTCAACTTGCAACAATCCCTCGACTGAGAAATGGCCGCGGCGATTGAGGTGCTCTTTCTCCCATTGAGATCTTGCGAGCCGTTCGAGTTCCAGTTCTTCACACTGGGGGCATCAAGGTGCATAATATCAAAGACAGATTGAGAAAACTTGTCAATATCACGATCAGTGACATCCCAAAGGTTTGCAACTAAAGTAGGGCTGTATACAAATAGTTAGTTTCGCGACAAGTTGGAGGATATTAATCAGAACATACCATCCCGCGAGCATGTAATGATATGGAGTTCCAACTCTATCGAAATCTCCCATGTCTCTTAATGCACCAGACGAACATCCCCACAACATGGTTGCAGCGCAACGAGACAAATGCCGTATTTTATGAGACCTGATGTATTGCTCTGCACCTCCGTGGCCAAAGTATCTTTACCAGATAGACAAGAGGTCAGTTGCATCTAGAGTTTAACAGTGAAACGATTGACTCACATCACCAAGTCCATCTTCTCCAAAACATCGGTCATTTGCTGTTCACTGGGAGGTCTACCCATGATACCTTGCCAACCTACAGCTTTCTTCATATCATGCAACCAGCCAGAAAACCTGGCTTCAGTATTCTTCAGGTCACCACTCGGATTCAGAATGAAGTATGTCTTGCGGGGGTTTACTTGAGCTCTGTCCACCTTTGTTTCTGATGAAGACGGTGAAGTGGGAGACGTAGCACTCAGGTCTTCACCAAGCTCAAATTTCGCTAAAAAGACTCGATCGAGAAGGAATTCCAAGCTCGGTACCCGACTGACGCTTCTACCCCTCAGCGACGGAATGCTCTCCCAAGGAAAGCCCTGAACATTTTTGTCCAAAATCAGGAACGTGTGCTGATCCTCATCTGTGGCAGAATCTAACATATCGCTTGTTTGAGCTGTTGTCTTGGACTTGGAGTTGTTCCGTTTCCGATCTCCAGGATGTCCATTCACAAGCAGTTTGGCAGTTAACTCCTCGAAAAGTCCTCTCAAATCGACCACAACCTGGTCAACATCCACTTCCGAAATGACGACGGGAACCCCAGAAAACTGATATAAATCGAGAATGAAATACACCAAGTCTTCGAGTTCTTCATCTCTAATCACCGATGGCTTCTGAGTTTTGGGAGAAGGAATCGAAAGTGTAGCGAAACATTCGAGTAAAGCATCAGAGATTTTGACACGTTCTTGTTTATTCAGTCGATGCTGATTTTTGTCTTGTCGAGTGGCCAGATTCCTCTTGAAAATCTCTTCAAGCCGCGTTCTAAAAAAGGATAGAAGATCGGGCGAGAGTTGTGTCTGTTGGTTCAGAATGGTCTGAAAAGGAGGGTGCCGAACTTCAGATCCATGAGCATAATTTACGGTATTTGAAACACACCTTAAACACACCCAGCCAACAAAATTCTACATTCTCTAGCAAGTCTTTTATCCTCTTGTCCAGCTGCGCTCTGTCGGTCCACCATTTGATCCTTGCTTCTCTATCATCCTTCTTGACGTGAATCGCTCCTCTAGTCCCTTCATCACTCAACTGAATAATGTCCTTCAACTCTTTGACTGCAGTGTCGAATGTTAAGTTCCCACTAGCAACCTCATCTTCAGCTTCTTCATCCTCTTCCTCGTCATTGTCGCTTCTTCTTCCTTTCATGGGAACACAGAATATAAGTGGTTCTCTCCCTGAAACTTTCCTTGTGATGAAAAGAGTCTTCTTATCCTCTGTCAGAGTGATACTGATAACGGTCCAATGAGAGGGGAGAATATCCGGGGTATTGTTCGAGGATGACTTCCCTGATGAAGGCATGATATCCTGGTATCTCTGAGAGATAAATTCCCAGTAAGTTGATGGAGACGGAGGACCTCCAGCGTCATACGAGGAGGAGCGATCATCATCGGAAGAAATATCGAGATTGTCCAATGAGGGGAATCGACGGATCCCAGTTTTCTGACTTGATCGTGGTTTGAATGATGATCCTTTGCTTAATTGAGGAGAGAAAGGGAGGACAGAACCGTTCGGTGAAATCGATGGCCATTGCAGATCGTCTTGCTGGGCGTCGATGATTCTCAGCTTGTACTGGATAGCTTCTAACATTTCTCTATTGAGCGTGATAGCAGCTGATGAGTCTGTTAAAAATAATGGTTAGTTATATAGTGCATCGCGTTAGCCATTAGTATAGCAGACTCACCAAGGAGACGAGCAGTCAAGATCAAACCGTCCTGGCCAGTTACCTTACCAAGACATGTCTGGAACGCTCTGATTAAAGCTAACGAAACGACGGCTTCTCGGACATGCGCGACAGTCCCTCTTTTAGCAACAAGCGTGAGGTCCGACCAGAACAATTTTTCGGCGGTATTCAAGATGTTCATGATCTCCTGTGTCGTTGGTGATGCAGCTTTGATACGTTTCCCTACTATGCCCATTGGAAGCGTTATTGCTATGAATGGTTGTCAGTCGTCCTGAAAATTTAGTATAAAACGAGCCAAATTCTGTGACTTACTAGATTCAGTCAAGGAACTAAGGAACATGTCCGCTTGGAAGCGGGTGTAAGCATCATCTAAGGTTAACTTCGCTAGCAATGCATTTTCTTCGGCCTGACAGATGGAAGGTGAGAAACGGAGGGGAAATTCCAAGGAAACAGAGGACGCACTTTGGTTTCCGCACTGGGAGGCAGGGTTTTGAGTCTCTCGAGTAAACTTCTGTATTCCTCACCGGAATCGTGCAAGAGAGAGACTAAATCGGATCATGCTTAGTTCGAGGTGACAGAAGAACTCGAAACAAACTCACTGTTCTGTCGCAATACAGCGACCAGAAGCGAAGGCACCAGGACTTCACTCTTGTCTGGCAATAGTGATCTAGGAGACACCCCAAGAGATTTTCTAGACCTGAAAACCTTATAAATCTTATGGTAAGAGTGAATCAATCAGAAAGCTCACCCTGTAGTTGGCAAGCCGTCCATGGCAACAAAAACTTCTTCCAACTCTTCTAACATTTTCATGGATTCAGCATAAAGAGCTTTCACCCGTGCTCTACCCTCTTCTCCGTCTTTCAACAGCCTGATATCTGCCCGTATTCGCCTCAATTCAACCAATTCTATGGGTAGCGATCCTGTTTGGACCTTATCCTCATCGACCACAAGCAATTCAGCAGCTTTGCCCAAACTTTCGACGGCTTCTTCGATTTTACCCATGTGAAGTCTAAGTTCACCGATTCGAGTTAAAGCCCTACTGATCATCGCGGGCATATTCAAGCTCTCCGCAAAATCTTGAGCTTGCTGAGCAAAATACTCAGCTTCTCGAGCTGAACCCCTTGCATAGTAGGCCTGAGTCAAAGAAAGAAGATTGTTCATCAAGCCTGATGCTATGCGCCATTCGAGTGCATCCATAGTGGAATGCTGGGCTAATGGTTTCGGCTTTGGTTGTGCTTGCGGAACATCGAGGGCTGGCTGAGAAGCTTGTGTCTGGTCAGGCAATGCATCTTTCAAGGTGGTCATGTCGAACGGATTCGAGTTATCTGAGGATACCTCTGATACTTTGGAGGGTGGTTTGAGGCGGGATAGGGTATCAACTGCCCGATGCCAGAGACGGAGTGCTTGAAGTAAGCCTCTGAGTGATGCGGTCGGGTCATCCTGAGATAAAACGTCATCAGAATAAATGAATCGCCAGCTCGCGAAAAGATGACTTACATTTGAATATTGTATGACAGCAAAGGTGGTTGCCGCCAGCGCAGCTCGTTCCAAAGTAGCTGCACGAAGCCGAATCCGTTGTGCAGTGGACAAGCCCTTATCGTCTTGATCAAGAGAATCCGACAATGTTCTAGCTTCACGATACACAGAAGATCTGTAAACGAAGTCATTCGCGGGAATCTCCTTCATAACGAAAATGAAGCTTACGCCTTCGAAACGTTTCCAACAGTACCGAGCAATTCGGAAAATCTGAGGTAGTAAACAACAATTGTTTCTTCCGTCATGCCGATGGCGTTCTTGACCGTAGGAAGAGCATGGTTGTAAATGCTGGAGGCACGCTCGGTCTTGCCAAGTTTCACGTACTCGGAGGCCAGATCAATCGAAACTTGTATAAACTCTAGAACTCTACAGTTGAGCTCGACCCATGATGATAGAAAAGCTGGCTACATACGATCCGGGTGCTGCTCTAAGAATCGTTCACAAAGTCTCCTCGTTAAGTTCAGTATTTGAATTTTTGTAACAACTTGTCCTAAAAGACCGAGTAACTGACCGAGCGTCCCTGGATTGAAATGTCATGAATGTGAGAGAGACAGTGACCCATACGAAGAACTTACGAAGAAGCTCAGCTACCTTGGCTACATCCTCAATACTCGACTTCTTCACTGAAGTACCAAAATTTGGCTGCAGTAGTGGAGGTGTCTTTGTGAGCGGCTGGACCACCTTCGCAGCTACGAAAGAAAGATGAGATTCTGACCAAGCAGAGCAAGTGCTGCATGCATACCTGCGCCCCTTTTTGGCCTTGGCGTAACTGGTGCCTTTTCTGCAACGGTTGAACCGGACAAAGACAGCTTTGTCCTTGTTCTCGCACCAGCCCTCGTAGCAGCAGGCGCAACAACAACCTTTGCGCCACTACCAATTCCTTTTCTAACAGGAGCTCTCTTGACGGGTGCACTAGGAACGATGGTTACTCCTCGTCTGACTGGTGACCTCACAGCTGCACTACCTGCGCGGCCTAAAGACGTACGAGGCTTGGGTAGACGTGACGCACAGGGAGAAGCCGAAAGACGGGGTGTCGACGAAAGTACCTCTTTTAAATGGATGATGATTCGTTCACAATGGACGACGATCCGAGAAACGTTGACTGGTGTCACAGGATGTGAAGTCGAAGTTGAAGGTTCCGAAGGTATTGATGATGATGACGAAGCGTGGACCAATAATGCAAGCCAGACATGCAATAGAATCCAGTACTGAGATTTGAAGTGGGCTAGTTGGCTGTCTTTCCCAAGTTCCTATAACAAGAAGTTCATCGCATCGAATGTCGATAAAATTTCGGCATACATACCTTTTGGTTAAGCAACGCCTTCACTTCTCGTTCTACCTCCTCTTCATTTATGCTATCGCCACCAGTTTCGAAGTAATGATCTTCGAGAATTCTGATTAAGATACCGGCACGCCTAATCGGATGGATGTCTGGTTTGTACACTTCAAGACAGTCCTTTAGCAGCGACTTCACCAGCTGTCTTACATTTGGTTTGTAAAGTGAAGATTGAAGCGACACAATCTGTCGCTCGAGTAGCACACCAACAGCGAGCCTGTCAATGCTGTTTCCCAGCGGTGACCACAACGCAAGTAATGAGACATCCTTCGGAGGCAGCAAGAGTTCACAACATGCGATATAGGTAACTCGGTCAACAAGAGAGGCAATTGGCTTCAAGGATGTGACCAAGTCAAAGATAGATCCAGAAGTGAAAAGGTATTTGTCAAGCGATGATGAAGACAGAGGGTAACTCTTGATTGACTTGATGAAGGCTTCATATGCAGGCTGGGAGATGAAATTATTATAGAACTCGAGTACAAGACAGGCAATGCAAATACCTTGCGATCTCCAATTTTCATCAAACAAACACCTAGGATTTCCCACCTTTTGAACATCTGTTGTTGCAATGCGTTGAATGCCTCGTCTCTCTCTTTGTGCTTGTCATCCTTGTCCTCGAAGAGGACACCAGTGTTCCCTTGTTGGTATGTGTCTAATGCTTGACTGGCGAGAAGACATGCCTTGTCCAAGAATCTAACTGCAATAGCATAGCTCCCGGACTGGTATAGATTCCCAGAGAGAGAATAGAATACCCCCGAGACGACACGAATATAATTCGCCAAGCAACGCGTGTCTTCAGGAGAAAGATCAAGGGAGGAATAGTGTAGAAGAAGTCTCTCGCCTCGAGACAGCAGGTCGAAACTCTCTTCGAAAACACCGGGATGTTGGACAGCGTTGCTACCCAGCGCTTTCTTGGACAGAGTCACCACAGAGTCGAGTGCAGTAGAGAGAACATCCTGATCAAGATGCAACGACTGTAGCATACGGATTGTCAAGAAAACACGCATCGTGACGATGACAATCACATACCTTCGCATTTATGATTTCCAGCGTTGTGAGAATGGACTTGAGGGCATCCTTAGAACTCGTAGGATCGGCGCTATTCTCGAGAGACTTTAGTATAACTCTTCTCAACCTCTCTAAACCTCGTTTCAGGTTCTTCCCTCCCTCCTCGTCATTCTGAGCATGAATTGCTTTGAAGAATCTCCCCACTCTATCTAACACATCTCGCGCTTCACGTAAACTGCTTGATTGGCAGCTTGTTTCAGACTCCAAAATAGTGGTGATCCTCGTCAAAAGTGCGCATAACATCGTTCCATCATCTGCTCCACTCTGATTTGGATTGCGAACGTCGCTACCACATAAAGAAGAGATTCGATCCAGGGCTGCTATATCGGCATCTCTTCTGGCAAAGCTTATCCAGTAGTCGATAAACTTGTTGAAACCCTTCCCAGGCTCTACAAATGAAGCTTTAGGCTGGAGAATGGTGAGAATATCCACTATGGATGAAAACGCTGCTAAGACGTGTTTCGTCGCTTCGGTTTGGATCTGTTGCTCAGACGACATGGAGGAAGTGTATAAATGTGTGAACTTGATCACTTGCTCCCAAAAAGGTGCTGGTTCGAGCACTTCTGGAGAAGTGTATGCAAGGCATTTCAGGGCATATATTCGGGCTGCGTAAATAACATCTGGAGAACCAGAAATTTTGGGCACCGCAGTCGATTTGGAGAGAGCTGTGTACGACTTTGTCAGTAGAGAATCGAGCTGTTTAGGAGAAATCTTGGAAGAGAAAGTCGGTAACCAGTCCAGTAATGTTCCTTGAGATTTCGAAGCCATATCCGAGTGGCCAGATAAATGTCGAACGAATGAGGAGGGTTCCGATTGAGAGGAAGGAGAAAATGTGGTGAAGGAAATAACTGTGAGTGCGTGCACGAGGAATGTGGATATAAGATTGAGTGTCACGTCCGGAATCTCGGTATCGGAGGGTCCAAATGGTAGCAATATGAGATGTTCGTCTGCAGCATCGAGTTGGTAGCGGGGAAGATATAGCAACACAAGCGAGGTTCTCATTTCTCTGAGGATAACGAGTGCGAGCGAGTACTAAAATCGAACTTAGTATGAAATGAGACATTCCTATGCAGAAGGTACTCACCATTTCTAGAGAGATCAACTTTCCTGTAACACTCGACGCCGCACGTTCTACATCGACATCTCCCGGTTTCATCTCTCGAATAATCCTCAAATTCTTCTGAATTGATGTGGCCTGTTCGTTGACGGTACTCAAAGTTGTCGAGGGTCGCCCTCTTGTGGTTTGTGTATCTTGACGAGATGACCATCCCGAGTCGATTATAGCAGATAGTTTCTTGGAAGCAGAGTTCACAGCACGCATCGCAGACATACATGTTTCTTCGGGAGATGATACAGTAGCTTCCTTCTGTTTACCCTTTCGGTCTACTAATGTGAGTTTGGCGGTGAAGGCGCTGGAGAGATCATACTCGGATGATGATTCTTTCTGGTTGGATCGTTTCGTTGAAGGTACGCGACGTGGTGGCATAGGAGTATTTGAACAAATAGTGGGCGACGCAGAGAATAGTGATGGTGAAGGTGTGTGTTCAAGGCAAAGTTTCTAAGCGCCTGCAGACTGTGACGCGTCACGATCACGTGATCGAGTTGCGTCCTGTTGCGCCTCATTTTTAGTAATTTCAACCTGAACAATAACAGCCACCTCAAAGCTCCCACGGCTCAACGTTCAACGTTCAACATTCAAATGGCTCCCTGGAGATTCCCCCGAGACATTACAATCATCATCATTGAACCTCAACCTCCCTTCGTGACCCACAACCCCTCGCGTTGGACGGCGACCAGTATCCAACGAAGCATTCGCGCACTCAGTATCGGGTCAAGCATCAACCAGTACACACACTGTTCTGCGTATCCCAATTACGTCGGCTGTAATACTGACAGACCACTGAGTCCCGACACAACAATAAAGATCCTTGTAGTATTTCATACGCTGGAATAGGTGACGATAGTGTATGTTATGATTTCTAGTGCTGACCAAATCTAACAGAAGTCGGATCATTCAAACCCGTTTTCACAGAATCAAATTACCCCTTTTGAATACCCGCATCTCAAGTACGTCTTCCCCTCTGTACATAACTCAGACTGTGCTCTAACATGTACTCCTTTAGCTGAAGTATCTGACATGTCATCTGAAGAAAGCCTCGGAGCCTCAGTGCATCCAAAATCTAATGACGGAACGTTCCCCAGTAACGACATGATATATGATATTCCCCACCACCTACTCCCTATAATACACCGCAACTACCCGATAACCGACTTTGTGCGCAATATCTGGCATTACAAGGCTACTATACCGCCTGGGAATTACAGCCTTCCAATCCAATACGTGAAGGGAGATTGCGTGGCCGATGGAGATGACCAGCACCTGAAGCACGAGTCGTCTTTCTGGCTCAACAAGATTCTCACACACCTTCATGATATACTCCCGGAAAATCCCTCGAATGCGGGCACGTTCGTAGATATTAAAGGCCGCGCCACCAAAGGTTTGTACTACGTAAAGTTGAAACCTGACATTTCTTATACTAGAGGGGACAACGAGAAGAGTTGGGATATGGTGGGAGCCTTCGTTCAAACAAGAATCAGCCGCTCCATGACTGCCTTCAACTTGGGCGATGCCAAGGCTCAAGTTTTGTCCATTGATGTGTCTCGTATCACCTCATCAGAGGCACGTTTTCTCACCTCTCCTCTGTACCAAAAAGCACTGACACATTCTTTACAGATAAACGACGATATCCTGCCTGTGAGGTTCAACGCGCTGAAACGAAAGCTTTCGATGTCATCTGTAGTTGAGGGGAAAGTCATTCCGAAACGACCGAGGGGCGAGAAGTGGGAAATCAGCAACGCAGCTCTCTCGAGTCAAGACATCGTCACAAGTCAATCTAACACCTGCAATACTGCCGCTACCGACAGCATCTGCAATAATGTGGGCGAACATTCCTTCACAGACTACGAAGTCGAAGCAATCAAGTATGCAAACAAATTAATTTCTCATGGTGTTCGAAACTATTCCACCGGCATTCTCTTCGACGACGCGAACGTCTCCTTCTGGTACATCGACCGGATGGCAGTGATCAAGTCGAAACCTTTCAATTTCATCAAAAGCCCTCACTACCTCCTTCTCGCAATTGCAGCTATGAAAGCTGCGACTGTCGCACAGCTCGGTGTATGCCCATTCCTCGACTACAGTGCTGATGGCGCTCAGTTTGGCCAATACAACAATGTCTACCTCCAGCTTCCTCATGCAGTGGATGAACGCGGCGATGACATTACGGATACAACCCAGCTGCGCTTCCCTCTCGATGTTGATCCCCCTCGACGACACATTCTTCCTACGTATGGCGCGATCGGCCGTGGTACAACCGTCATTCCTCTCAAAGCTGTACCCAAATCCGGGACTGTACCGGATGATGAGATAGAACTGATTGCCAAGATCTCGTGGCCCGCAGAAAGACGCAAAGCCGAAGACAACCACATCCGCGTCATTCGCAAGAAATTGAGCGAGCATCCCGAAGGAAAGGAGTATGTGAAGAACATCGCGAGAGTGAAGTTTTCTCTCTCGTTGCAGAGAGATGACGAGGATCTGTCGTTTCCTCGCAATTGTGAGGCGATGATGTTTGACGAGCAGAGCGAACCACGGGTTTTTCGCTTGCTTGTTATGGTATGCTATGAGCCACTCCAAAATGTGCGCAACCCCGAAGAGTTCAAGAAGATTTTCCGAGAGCTTGTCACTGGTGAGTCTCCCTCAATTTCTTTACACAATCCTTACGCTGATATGCTTTCCCATAGCCCATCACTATGTCTTCACTGTGGCAGAAATTCTCCACCGGGATATCAGCCCTACAAACTTGATGTTTCATCGCATTAATGGTATTGCCGTTGGTATCCTATCAGACTGGGATCTAGCTGTTGGTGCTAGTAAAGAAGAGCAAGAAGAGGAAGCGAGGCAGCTTAGAGGTTTGTGACTCGAGTGATATTTGCACGCCAACAATAAGCTGATTGGCTATCATTACTACTACTAGGAATTGACGTCGACGGTGCATCCAAGAATGAGCCTCCCTCCAACAGCAAGTTGGTTGCCTCGATGGAAGCTGAACCTGCAGTCAGGCCACCATTATCTGACGACAAATGGAAGGACATGAGGTTCAAAACCGGTACTGCCCCGTTCATGGCTCTTGACCTCTTGAAACCGGGACCAGCTCCTGTTCACATCTATCGCTATGACCTCGAATCGTTTTTCTACGTTCTTGTGTGGTTCTGTGCCACCTTCAACCCCGAAACCCACAAAATGAACGTCATTGCACGATGGCAAAATTCATCCGACGATGTTATTCTTATCAAAAAGCGAGCCTTCTTCGAAAATGATGGGGAGTACGCCTCTATCTTGAAACCCACCCACAAGCATTATCAACCCCTCATCGACGAATGGATTCTACCACTTCGAGAAATTTTCATGAAGATTTTTACACTTTCGAACGAGATCACCACACTGAAAGTGGCGATAGCAGGACGCAAACGTTCTGCCAATAATATAGTGTTGAAAGGGAAGGGCATTGTGCTTGATGACCCGGAGGAACTGGAAGAGAAGCGCGATCGATATGCATCGTTTGCAACTTTCATGCGGCAATTGGAGGACTAGTATATTTGGATGGATAGATTGAACATGAGCAAACAGACATTTTTATTTTCTGATATATCATAGAAGTAAATATTTCCTGTATTCATACCACTGGTACATGCATCTCTATCGACAATAGAGATGCCATACTGTTGAATGATCGAGTGGGAGTGTTCCGAGCCTTACTAGTGTGAAGAACATACATTGTATTGTTTGAGGCCCGCTCAGCTATACCACGACAAACCATCCATTGAATTACTTGCTCCTCATTTCTCCTCTTTTCTCTCCCTTGGTAATACTTACTGATACAGTAATACTACGACGGCGTCACCACGCTGTGACGATCGCCTCATGAAGACCTGTGACTACCACTGGTCACTACAACACGTTCTGCCGCTTCAAGAACTTGTTAAACTTGAACTACGTTGCACCATTACCTCGGGCGTCCCACTGGCACACATCCTCCCTGTGCATCAAAAACAAGATAACACAGTATAAACCTAACCTGAACCCTTTGGACTCCGTTTACACAAGATTAAAATGGACAGTCTTCCGCCAATCTGGTTCTCCGTCAATTCACCGGTTCCTACCTGTGACACCTGGACTACTAGTACTGATGATATTCAGACTACGAAACTGACTCATAGTCGAACAAAACTGGTCTCCCCCCCAGAAAACGATATTTCTCTGAAAGTGTCATCAACGTTCAAGACTCAGCAGACACTGAAAATATCAGCGCAGACTTCAACACAGTCCAAGTCGATGCATTGCGGTATGTATCAATATTCGCTTTAGAATTTCAATGATGAAAGTAACAAATAACAATTGTGTTAGACTACTGGTTAGAGAACTGTAGCCTGCAGTCGGACTCAGTCCGAGTCGGAGGTATGTACACTACTACTAGTTGATGTTGGCCATTGCACTCTCACTTACCTACCTACCTATCGAATTCACAATACTGCGAATTTATTGATGGGCTATTGTCTCCACCACGTTCTCCGAAATTTACCCAACAGTTATCTGAAATCCGTAGTATGCCACGACGTAGGTTCTGATCTCCCAGCTGTCGAATACACGACCTGACATGAGTCATTCAGACGAAGGTATCTTGACACCGCAAATATCACCGTCCATACTAGTTCAAGACGAGGAAATTCAGTATTTTGGAGAAATTCAGAGGCGTTGTTCATAAAGGATACCCTATTCTGGATTTTATCCGCGATGTTTGGAAGTACAAGCATCCAATCCCTGGCGGGAATTACAGTATCCCGATACAGCGCGTAAAGGGTTACTGCATCCCAAATGAATCTGAGGAAAATTATGTTCGAGAGCCCAAATCATCCGTCTGGCTTTCCAGGATATTGACGCATCTACACGACGCCTTGCCAAGCAATCCTTCAGTTGAGAGCCGATTTGTGAACGCTGTAGATGCAGTCAAATCTGCAAAAGACAGTTCTCCTGGTACAGATGATAGAGAAGTGGATATCAGCGAGGGAGTCTGGCGTACGATGGGTGCTTTCGTCAGAGTCAAAACACATCGAAAGATTGACTGCATTAATACTATGTAGAATGATGTGTCAATTCTCATTAAGGTTCCATGGCTTTCCAAGGTCAGTTGACTCTCAATTTTACGAACCGACTATTCTGACTTCCATCACTGCAGGATCATGGTCTTGGTTTACTTGCAATACCAAGTCAACTGAAGAGGAAGCGCTTTCATATCGATAGTAGCCCAGTGGAACAATGCCCAAAGCTCAAAAGACAAAGAACATTCCACTCCAGCGACTCGGGGACGGTATTGGATAGCCTGATAGCTCAAGATCAACAGCTCGCTGAAGACGATATACAAGCACTAAAATACGCTTACGAGTTACAGTCTCGTAGCGTCCGAAACTATTCCACTGGGCTCGTTTTCGATCACGAATATATGTCTCTCTGGTACATCGACAGGATGGGCGTGATCAAGTCAGAGGAAGCCAACTTCTTAACTCAGCCTCATCTCCTTCTTCTCGTCGTTGCAGCATTAAAGAACGCAAACATCTCGCAACTGGGTGTCTGTCCGTTTCTTGATCACAGCGAACCGAGTGCTACTTTTGAACGATACAATCAAGTGGATCTCCGGCTGCCTCGTGCTCTCGACGAGTAGGGTACAGAAATTACCGATGTAGGCCAGCTCCGTTTCCCACTTGACATTGAGTCGCCATGTAGAGACATCCGCTGCACTGCAAATGTCATCGGTCGCGGTACTACCATCATCCCCTTAAAACCAGCTTCTCACTCTGGTTCTCTCTCCAACCCAAATGCTCTCATTGCGAAGATTTCGTGGCAGACAAAGTCACGTACACCTGAAGACAATTTTATCCGAGCGATTCGCAAAAAGCTGAAGGGGGACGATCAAGGCAGAGACTACCTCGACAACATTCCTAGGCTCATTCATTCGCTATCACTGGATATGGATGCTGAGGAACTATCATTTCCCCCTGGTGTTATGGAGGAATTCGAGGAGCAAAGCGAACCTCGAGTATTCCGACTTCTGATCTTCGTTTGTTACGAACCACTAGAGAATGTCTGTAATGTTGAAGAGTTCAAGAAAATCTTCCGTGAGGTCGTCAGTGGTGAGTTCTAGTCTTCAGCTCTCTTCTTAGGTTCCAAATCGCTGACATGATGTTCTAGCACATTATTATGTGTACACCGTCGCTGGAATCATTCACCGAGACATCAGCATCGATAATGTGATGTTCCTTCGTGTCGGCAATACGGTCGTTGGTATTCTATCGGATTGGGACTTAGCAGTTGGAGCAAGTCGAACGGAACAAGATGAGGAAGTCATGAGAGTCAGAAGTCAGTGAATAGTTCTGGAATACTAGCAGTAATCTCACCATAGGTTTTTTTAGGCATTGAACCTGGATCCGAACAGACTCACGCGACCACCTCGGAAGCTGCACCGGAAATAATCCAACCACAAACCGAAGACAAGTGGGCGAGAATGAGGTTCAAGACCGGCACGACAGCATTCATGGCTCTTGATCTTCTACAGGGCATGCCTCTACGCCGTCATCTCTATCGTTATGACCTCGAATCGTTCTTCTATGTTCTTGTCTGGTTCTGTGCTTCGATCAAGTCTAAAGAGGACGCCTCGGGAGAGATTGCAAAATGGCAGTACTCCCAGGACTCGGAGATCTTTAAGTACAAGAAATCCTTCCTAAATGACGAGGATGAGTTCAATAGAATCATGAACGATACAAGTCCCCAGTCATCAGCAAAAGATGCAACGCCTCGTAAGCTCTTTTGAAGCTTACGAGGCGCTGACAGCATTGTAGCTCCCGTGTAGGAGCTTTTGAATGCTGATATGCGCGTATAAGGTGCCAACAAGGCTTGCAAAGGCTTGTAAGCATATATAAGCCATGTAAACTATTATAATCTGTAAAATCCCTTGTCAGCAAATACAAGAATACATGGTGTAATCCAATTATCTGTTTTTGGAGTCGTGCATGTGCATTCGGGATCTCCCGATGCCTGATTATTGTCGTTTCGACCAAACTCGCACCAATTTGCATCCTCCTCCTCTTCGCAGACTTTGACAGATTGATTTGTCGGAGTCATCTCTTTCCACTGTCTTTGCTATTCTTTCTTTGTGTATAACATTACTTGCAAGTTGCAACTCTCACTCCTTCAAACTGCCCGAGAAAAGCTTGTGGTATAAATTCAACCAATACGAAGTGCCCGCAGGATTATGGGACCGACGTGCTTGTGGATGCTTGGACAGACTTACAAGCATTGCACGAGTATATGTTGACCTTCAAAATGGGTTATTTGACCAATCTCCTAGTATCAGATATTGCAACTTCTATCTCCATGGGTTCCCATGATTAGGCAAAAGTTCATTCAACAAAATGTAACTCTGTAAGTAGTTCATCTTTTCGAAAGAGAACATTCATTGACAGATAATGATATAACAAACAATGTATGTCTGATATTGAACTTTACATCTCAGAAAGACCAACTCGGAGAGGAACCAAATTGTTGTTACGATAAGAGTCTATCTCTTGATCGATGGACTTAGAGGAGACTGATGACCGATGACCGAGACCGATGACCGAGACTGATGACCAATGACCAAGTATTTATAATCAGGACTTAACAGTATCATATCGACTCGTATGTACCAGAACTAACTGGAAGCTTGTAGAACATTGTAGAACATTCCGTATCTTTCTCGTATTTACTAGTAGCTACTATCCTGGCAGACACTCAGTATTTAGTGCAATTATCGGTGGATTTAGCTTTAGTATAAATAGCTCTATGTATGAGTGTCAAAGTTCCCTAACTTCGACCTCCTTTCTGTTATCTTGTATCTTAGTATCTTACAAGCTCAAGTCGAATAACAAAGTAGCTTGTCTGTGTGGACATTCAAGCGAGAACTAAAGAGTCTTGGTTTGCACATGCAAACAGAAGTATAACTCTATCTGGATACAATCGCTCTCTAGTCAACTTTAGTTAGTTGATAGTAGCTTAGATTACCTGTCTTAGGAAGACAGGGGAATATAGATTAGTGTGGACTAATCTCAGATACGCGTTAGATTAGAACGCGAGAGTCTATTAATAGACAAGGCCTAGGTACAGGCAGTAGAACTAGAGGTCAGAGAACGGACCTAGCCAAGTAGGCTAAACATTCAGGAAGAAGCCGAGATCAAGGGCTTAGCCGAGAAGGCTAAAGATTGAGTGTAGAAACACTGAAGATAGTAATCAATAGAGAGTTGATTAGTCGATACCTTAACAACTGTCGTGTTACAAATGGGCACGATTATCTTTTTCTTCCTTTTCTTACATAATACGGGGTTATTGCGGACTATCTAGCACTAGGGGAATCCCCGCGTAATGACTAACGTTGTATTACCTAGTTTCTCCATAGTTTTTCCTTTGTTTTACACATGTCCTTTCTCCAATGTTTCTCCTAGGTTTCTCCGAAGTTTCTCCTTCTATTTATCCATAGTTACTCCTTATCCTGGACGATATTCTCGCATTTTATCAGACTAAGGCAGATGTATAAATACCTGTACTTTAGCTAAGTTGGAGTCTTAACTTCGACCTCCTGTTTTCTCCTAGCTTAGCAATAGACTTGTTAAGTTTCATAGTCTGTCTGAGTACTTTGAGTCTCAGCTTGATACCAAGTCTTGATTTGCAATCAAGTCTTAGTCATCTGAATTACTTAAGTTGAAGATCATAGTCACAGTTACATCACAGTCACAGTAACGAGTCACGTTAAGCTCGATCCTTAACATTAGGTCGAAGTTACATACAAGCGCCCACTTATTATTAGTGTAGGCGCCACAACTAAAGAACCACGGATCCAAGAAACCAACCCAGTGGAAGCAGAAGCTTCCGGGAACCACAAAACCAAGACTCGGACTCAGAAATTGAAGTCGAACCTATGGCACCAGCACCCCAGACACTAGTTCTCAGCTTTAACGATTGGAGTGCGCAGAACCCTAGCAACAGATCTCTAGGATACAGACACGATCGCTACAGAAATTATCTCCAAGTAATTGATTTTACTAATAGAACCAATCATTTAGGAGAATTCAACCAAGCAGTAGCTGATTACGAAAGAGCAAATAACACTCGAATCCCTTATACCAGACCGCCAAGTCCGAATCCCCCGAATCAACCAGAAACTGCATTAGTAGCAGTACCACAGCCTTCCCCAAGAAACAACCCAACCCCGCCAGGAAACAACCCACCATCTCCACCGCCACCCATTGTAACTGTACCAATGGCAGCACCAGCACCCACCATAAAGCTTGGCAAACCCGAGAAATTTACCGGGAAGCCAGAGCAAGTCAGACATCATCTGGCGCACTGCAATCTATATTTTATGGTAAATGTAGGATTAACTGGAGTCCAGAAAATTATCTACTCCTTATCTTCATGGCCAAAGCCAGAACAACTGGAGAATGGGTCACCAGGGTCCACAATTAATTAGAAATAGATGCAGCATTGCAGAAGCCATAGGCTAATGAATGAATGGCCAAAGTATGTGGCTGCATTCAAATCCCAATTTGAACAAGGAGATATCGAACAAAAGGCAAGGGATGAGATTTACAATCTCAAACAAGGAAGATCATCGGCGGATCAATACGCATCCGATTTTTGGATATACTTAGTAGGACTGGAATCGGAGAGGAACTCACGAAGATCGAATTATTCAAGCGAGGACTTGATCAGAGTTTACTCTTGGTCTGCCTCAATACCGAAATCCTACCCACTACATTGGAAGGGTGGATCAAGAGAACTTCAACCATCGATAACAATCGCCGAGCGGCATTTCACAGGGAAGGAAATACCTTCCGGTTCTCAACAGCAACTATGGGTCCCACAATCAGGGACAATCTAGGCAAAGGGACCCCAACGCAATGGACGTTGATCGGGTTAACACAAGAGCATTGACTAATGAAGAAAGAGACAAACGCAGGAAGGAAGGTAGATGCTTCTATTGTGGAGACAAAGGGCATATGGCACAAGACTGCCAAAAGAAGAAGCAGAATGGGAATAACAATAGACAGGTTAGGGAAGTATTAACCGAAGCGGCAGGAGCAAAGATAGAGGAAGTTGCCGAAGAACTCCCTAAACATGAAGAACCAAAGAAGGACAAGTTGGCTGCAATAAGGGCCATAATTCAATCAATGGACGATGACGAAAAAGATTCTGCAATCGATCTATTCAATGATGCCAGTTTCCGTGTCGAAGACTTGGGTTTTTAAAGAAGCGACCACCACTGGTGTGTGGATCGCTCGGAATCTCGCTTTCTCCTGTAATAGTAGCAAACACCGAATATCAGTCATTTCGAATCCCTATTACATTGAGAGCACGAGATAAAATCATCAGAACCCAAGCCTTAATCGACTCTGGAGCAGGCGGGATCTTTATTCATAAAGACTTCGCAAGGAAACATGATCTCCCATCAAGAGCACTGAATAAACCCATTTCGGTATTTAATGCTGATGGAACGGAGAATAATCAAGGAAGGATAACCGATTACACAATATGTTCCCTTGACATCGACAATTCTCTTATTCCTCAAAAATTGTTCCAAACTGGAATAGGGAAAGAATCAGTTATCATTGGACTTCCGTGGTTGAAACAATTCAATCCAATCATAGATTGGGAAAAGGGAAGAGTCCACTTAAGTCAAGACCGAATAAAGGAAATCCAGAACAAAAACCTCAGACAATACGTCAAAGAACATATCGAGAGAAAGAAATGAATCAGATTGGCACAAATTTTGATGAAAGATAAAGGGACGTCAATGTTAGTAGATATGGCACCAGACACAGATAATTTCTATCGGTATCATGAATATTGGGTCTCAGAGGATAAGGAAAAGGTTAAACTCAGATCGGTTTGGATATGACTCAAGGTAAACCCGGCAATGAAAATGGCACAGGAACAACAGGAAAAAGAAGTCAAGAAAAATCTAGAAGAAATGATTCCAGAATTTCTTCAAGACTTTACGGACATCTTTGAAAAGGCAAAATCGGAATGGCTACCAGAACCTAGACCTTATGATCATGCAATCGACCTAAAAGCGGATTTTATTCCAAAAGATTGTAAGGTTTATCCGATGTCTCCCAGAGAACAGGAGGCATTAGATGCATTTTTGGAAGAAAATCTGAGGAAAGGGTATATTCGGCCATCGAAATCTCCTCAAGCGGCACCATTCTTCTTTGTGGGAAAAAAGACGGCACCTTTAGACCCTGTCAAGATTATCGGTATATCAACGAATGGACGATCAAGAACCGGTACCCGATTCCATTGGTATCAGAACTTTGGACAAACTACAAGGAGCTACAATCTTTTCTAAAGGAGACATCCGATCAGGATACAATAATATCTTGATCAAAGATGGAGATCAATGGAAAGCGGCGTTCAAAACCAATCGAGGATTATTCGAACCTATGGTAATGTTTTTCGGACTATGCAACTCCCCAGCAACCTTTCAAGCAATGATGAACGAAATCTTCAAAGACATGATAGATGAAGGATGGTTAGTAATCTACATGGATGATTTCCTTATCTTTTGAATGACATAAAGGTTCATCATGAAAGGACAAGACGGGTCTTGCAAAGATTACGAGAACATGATCTATTCCTGAAACCTGAGAAGTGTCTATTCGACCAACCAAAAGTAGACTTTCTAGGAATAGTAATCGAAGCTGGAAAAGTAGAAATGGACCCAGTTAAACTTAACGGAATTAGAAATTGGGAAACACCAAAATCCGTAAAACAAGTCAGATCATTTATTGGATTTTGCAATTTCTATCGAAGATTCGTATCACACTTTTCCGATATATCTCGACCACTTGTGAATCTGACCAAGAAGAATGAACCCTGGAAATGGACAGAAGAATGCCAGAAGGCATTCGAGGAACTCAAACGGAGATTGCTAACTCAACCGGTCTTACAAATGCCTGACAAGAACAAACCATTTGTATTGGAAACTGATGCTTCCTTGGTAGCTACGGGAGCAGTACTTTGACAACCAGATGGAAATGGTAATTGGCACCCATGTGGATACATTTCACAGTCGTTTTCTCCTTCAGAAAAGAATTACAACATATACGACCGAGAACTGCTAGGAATAGTTAGGGGACTAAAAATGTGGAGACATTACCTTGAAGGATCCACGTTTCCTACCACCGTGCTTACTGATCACCTCAATTTGACTTATTTCAAAAGCCCGCAGCAATTGACAAGAAGACAAGCACGATGGAGACTATTCTTATCGCAATTCGATTTGAAATTAGTCCACACTCCAGGAACCAAAATGACTCAGGCAGATCCATTAACTCGGCAACATTATCTCGACACCGAAGAAGGAAAGGAAAACATGTTGACGCTATTACCGGAAGAACTGTTCGTAAGGGAAATCGATATGAACCTAGTGGAGAAAATTCAGATTGCCACAGAACAGGATTCCATTGTAACAGAAGCATTAGCAGCAATCAAAGGAAAAGGACCCTTTCCCATGAGATCCACCCTGTCAGACTGGAAAGTCACCGAAGAAGGAATCTTTTACAAGAACCGGCAATATGTTCCACCAAACTCTTCTTTGAGAAGAGAAATCATTAGTCGATTCCATGATTCACCACAAGCAGGCCACCCGGGAGTTTTTAAAACACATGCGGCAATAGTACAATACTATTGGTGGCCAGGGTTACACGCAATGATTTCCAATTATGTCAAAGGATGTGCCTCATGCCAACAAATGAAAACCAACACGCATCCTGTTGTTCCACCATTACAACCAATTCTGCCGAACTCGACATCAGGACCCTTCGATGTTATCACCTATGATTTTATCACGGATCTCCCTCCATCCAACGGATTTGATTCTCTATTGGTCATTGTGGACCACGACTGTACAAAGGGGGTAATTTTATCTCCTTGCACCAAAACGATTGATGCAATCGGAACGGCAAAGCTACTTCATGATGGAGTATACCGACGATTTGGCTTATGGAAAACGGCTATATCGGATCGCGGACTACAATTTCACTCTCAGGTCATGAAAGAGTTCGGGAGAATTCTTAAGATTGATACACGATTCTCTACTGCCTATCATCCACAAACAGATGGTCAAACAGAGAGGACGAATCAAACCGTAGAAACCTACATAAGAATCTTTTGTGTGAACAATCCAGAAATATGGAGTGACCTAATCACCGATATGGAAGTATCATTCAACTCACATTTACCTGATGGACGAAATGCCACCCCTTTTTACCTAGCTTCTGGAAAAGAACCCATTCTGATTCCCTTATCGTTCGAACCAACCAATCTTCCGTCATTAAACAAACGAATGGAACTCCTGACTAAGGCTAGAAGGGAAGCAATTGCTGCAACTGAACTAGCCGCAGCAAAAATGAAAGCACGAACCTTCAGCAAGGGGTTCAAACCATTCAAAGAAGGAGATCAGGTTTGGCTAGAAGCAAAGAATCTAAATTTAGGAGTAACTAACAAGAAGATCACTCCTAAATGGCAAGGACCCTTCACGATAACTAAGGTTATCTCGGCATTTGCCTATCAACTCAAGTTACCAGAAAAATGGAAGATTCACAACGTGTTCCACGTATCTTTGCTATCTCCCTACATAGAAACCTTGGAACATGGGCCAAACTATCTCAGACCTCCTCCGGAAATTATCAATGAAGAAGAGGAGTACGAAGTCGAAGGAATCATCTCTCACAAGATGATCAGGAGAAAGCGCCACTATCTGGTTAAGTGGAAAGACTATCCCACATCAGAAAACTCATGGATCACGGCAACCGAATTCTATGATGAAGACGATGGATATCTTCCCATGTTCTTGGAATATCTTCGGAGAAATAAGCTTCCTATTCCCATCGATGAGAAAAGACAAGAAAGAACATGAGGAGAAGTCATTCTACATTCACCAAAGAAACTCCAAGGAAACTCCGGATCATTCGAAAACTAGATAAAAGACACTTAAGATTGAATCTCTTTTCTCCATTCCCCAACGACTACTTACAACAACCACTTCCATCGACCTCACTCAACTCTCAGCAATATGAAGACCTTCTCCTCCTCTACTTCCACTCGATTCAACCCCTACACCCTTACTGAATGCGACCAACGAGTTCTTAAGGCCATTAGAACTCACGAACCCAGTTTTCGCAACGAAATCTGCTACACCATCAGCGGAGGCCACCACGTCCTCGATACTATCAACCGGTTTGAGACCATTCGAACCAGTCAACTTCAGATGAACGAGTGACTTTCTAGAGTAATCAAGGAATGTCAGGATCTCGCTCAAGAGGTGAACCAATACCACCACCTCGCAATGGAAGGCCAAGAACAGCTAGCAAGGCTCTTAGTCAATTTAGGAGTTCGTGACCCTGGTCAAGATCATCTCGACAATCACACCCCAACCCCTTTTACCCTCAATGAACTCCCTGAATTCCCCGAATCCGAATCAGCATCTTCCCCTTCCCCAATCCCTATTCCACCTCCCCTCGCTGGTAAAAACCCAGAAGAACCCATTTACGTTCCGTCATCTCCCTCAGAGGCTGAAGCAGAAGCAATTAGAAACTGGGGACGAGCTGAGGAGCTTTTGGAAGAAGTAGCTCGAGAAGTTATCGAGCAGTCCTTTCGAGACGCTTCTTCCTCAGAAACTCAAGAAAATCATTTCCGAGCTGAGCGCGGTACCGCTCTCGTCAGCAAAGCCATCCCGCAAATACCTCTGCCAGAGAATCCTGCAGAAGTTGATTGCAAAGTCACTAAGGACTTTGCCAAGCGGAACAGAAGAGCCAACAGAAGGATGCGCAACGAAGACACCCGAAGTAGAAAAGTCATTCGAATGTCCTTGGACGACTTCAACAATAGTATCCTTGATCGAGCAGCTGTCCCGGTGGCTACCCCTGCGTTTAACGAATCTTTGTTGGGAAGCCGAAATCGCCCGTTTCCCATCGCCATCACCACCAACATGGACGAGATCGCCTTCAACAAGTACCGCCACAATGTTCCCATTCGAACCAGTCCTCGAGCCTTCGACGTTTGTAAACGATGCGGTCGCCATGGACACTGGGCACCTCATTGCAATCAACCAAGATGTGCTGCCTGTGGTAACGTCAGACACGCCAACTCTTCCGACTACAAATTTTGCAGTCAATGTCCACCTTTCCGATTCCCAGTACCTCCAACCTGCTTCGTCGAGATTGACTTCTTTGAAGTCCATTCCTATTCGAACAAGCACCACTTCATCGACAAGGATGGAAATTATCACGGTAGAAGAAAACCTTGCGGTACGAGAACCACGTCCCCAGTATCCGGCGAATTGGAAGCTGGACAGGGACCTCATTACTTTTCTCGACGATCTCGCAAAGGATATTCATTTCGTAACCAATCCAACAGTGGGGCCAGTCGAAGCAGTGGGTCAGATGGAGAATGAAAGAGAGTACTAGAAAGATCGTTTGGGAAGTTGTTCACGGAGCAAGTACCCAACTCATTCTATCAGGAACCCTATGACGACGTCGACTATGGATCTGAAGGCGAACACAATCTGTCTGGAGAATGTTGATTAGATCAATGATGGAATCATTGGATTAGTAACGGGGTAATGTTACAAATGGGCACGATTATCTTTTTCTTTCTTTTTTTACATAATATGGAGTTATTGCGGACTAACTAGCAATAAGGGAATTCCCACGTAATGACTAACGTTGTACTATTAGTTTCTCCATAGTTTCTCCTTTTATTTCTTACACAAGTTATACCAATGTTTCTCCTAAGTTTCCCCGAAGTTTCTCCTTCTATTTACCCATAGTTACTCCTTATCTCTGGACGATACTCTCGCATTTATCAGACTGGGGCAGATGTATAAATACTGGTACTTTAGCTAGGTTGAAGCCTTAACTTCGACCTCCTGTTTCCTCCTAGCTTAGCAATAGACTTGTTAAGTTCCACAGTCTGTCTGAGTACTTTGAGTCTCAGCTCGATACTAAGTCTTGATTTGCAATCAAGACTTAGTCATCTGAATTACTTAAGTCGAAGATCATAGTCACAGTTACATCACAGTCACAGTAACGAGTCACGATAAGCTCGATCCTTAACAGTTCCAAATGATAATAATAGTGTCACAAGATGGAATGTGGTTAACAATGACAAGGGTGAATTGGAAGGTGTCGATACATTACAAGAAGACCTTCAGTATAAACTTGTTAGAAACTATTGGTAGCTCTGTACCAATTTGAGGGTGAGATAAAGATGTTAAGCCTGGGAGTCTTAAGTTGAGGGAAGTCTGCTGGTCAGCCTACAACTAAGCTGGATTCACACTTGCTACTAGAGGCAAGAAGGTAACTAGATTCGAGAAGGTTATTTCCAAAAGGAGGTCAAAGCTGAAGCTTCTTCCTTTCTGATCAGTGCCTTTATATATGTACAAGAAGTTCTAAAAATAGATGATAACATCACTAATGATGTTATGATACAAATATAGTAGCCAATAAGAAGAAACATAGGACAAGATGATTGAAACTCAGAACCAATAAGAAGAAACACATGCTAAAGATACAATGATGTCATTCCCACTTACTCAACTAACCATGTGGCCTTGGTTCTGGTACCATCCTAACATCTCTAAGTACCTCTCTTACTTCATCATTCTCTCCAGTTACAGGATACTGTAGCTTGTCAATATCTGTTTCGACGTCTGAGCCCCATGACCATTCTGAGCTTTATGATCCTGTCTCCTCAGGGGAGGATGATAGGTTCTTCTGTGACATTACCCCATTGCTATCTCTGATGTCTCTGATATCATTATAAGGGTCGGTGGAGGAAAGGGGTTCTGGGATTTCTCTGAAACTAAGTAGGGGTTGGAGAGCTGCATAGGAGACTATGTGATGATAGCAGTAGTAGTTGTATGCCTTGGTCACCTGGACCTCACTTATTACAGTTCTTATAAGGCTGTCACACTCAGGAGGGTCTACCAGGCTAACTATGCCTGTTTGCATAATTTCCCAGCACTGGCCATTGTACTGCCAGTTTCTGCCTTTTTAGGTAACTTTTGAACCTTTCCTATTGCAGCAGTCCTCTGAGGTTTTCAATGACCTCATCGTCTCAAATCTAAGTCTATAGCTGAGACTCAGATCTTTAGGAGATTCATTCATCAAATCCAGATCAAACCAGGGGCACACAGGTGGTACACAATACTCCCATCATTTCTACTCAATCAGGTGTCTATTCGTACTTCTTTTTCCATAGCCTCATGTTTCAGGCATCACAGGTGCTCTGTCGCTGTCTCCAACGATGATGACGACTTTTTCTTCATGTTTTTTTATATCTCTGTCACTTACCATTCATTTTTTATAAGTTTACTATAGTTTTGAACTGTTTTCATGCCCGATTTTGCTTGTATATACTGCCAACAAAATATATAAACATTATAACTTATGATGCAGACACCGAAAGGCCATCAAAATACTGCAGTAGAGCCCCGATATTATCACAAAACTCGTTATCAACAGGCACCTCCTCTTGATCATCCTGATTAGCCTCAGTGCTCATTACAGGTTCATGTCCCAAGCTACCACCCTCCTCTTGTACAGCAGTTCCTCCAAGGCAGCTATCTGCAGTTGACTCACCATCAAAGTCTTTCAATACATAGATTTGCTACACCTACTGAAGTATCTTGAAGTTGATTGCTTGACGTCTTGCAGCAAAATCCTTGACAGCACCATAGATACGATCCTGCTTAGCCAAGAGTTGCATCAGAGTCATCGAAAATAACCGGTATTTATCTCGAATAGCTGTATGTATGCATTTCACTTCAACCTTGCAGCATAAAGCCTCTTCATGTGTACAGGTTATCTTTTGGCGAAGCTTGATGAGTTCACGATGAAGCAGCATTGCCTATAGCTTCTCACAAATGTTGTTGCGTGTGTTTTGAAGAAGCGTGAATTCTTCGACAAAGCTGTAGTTCAAAACCTTGTCCCAATCGAGTGTTGGTCATCCCAGAGTAGATGCAGCTGTATTATAGGCATCTACAGCATATCGGATGGTCTTACATCGGGTCTGCAAAGACTTTGAGATATGAGTACGCAGTTTATAACCTGTAGATGAGAACTCAATTAGAAATGAAAAGGGTAAAAAGGGTGACACAGAGATTACATATCTGTATGAGAGAGATTGAGTCTATGAAGCTCAAAAAGCCGTAGGACAATCAGACAATGTAGTCTGTTGAGAGCTTTCTGATACCGATGCTCTGAAATGTACTTCAATATCTTTACATATTTGGGTGTACTTGGAGTCCAGCGTTGTGTCACATCGTGAATTCCAAGGTGGACTTCCAATGATATCAGATCATGCATAACACGATCATACTGTTCATTGATTTGACGTCGCTGTGTTTTAAGACGTGCCGTGTTGGAGGCATCTCGTGTATAAGATGGGGCATGATCAGCTGAAAAAGTATAGTTAGAGGGAACAGATGTGACAAACTGAGACATTGCATTGGAACATTGACGTTCCAATACCTGTAAGTCCTGCAATAACTCCACATAGGCTACTGCATGTATGTCTCACTCACATTCTTCACCAAGTGTGGTGAAGAATGCAACCTCTTCTTTCTCCCATAAGTCGAGATTATGGTCAAATACAGGTGGGTTACTCTTGGCCATAGAATCCTTGAGTGCAAGGGTATCTTCATTAATGATTTTGTAAGCTTGTTTGAGGTTGTCCAGTATGAATTTTCCTAAATTAGTGTATTTGTCTTCATCCCATTGTCTGAAGTAGAAGTAGATGTAGAGTCATTGTCGATATCAAGATACGTAACGAGTGATGGAAGCCAGTTCATTCGAAGCACTGAAAATATGTTCCAGTGTCTCTAAGTCTTCTAGTCCAGTGCCTTCGATAATGCTTGGGTGGTGAACCAACTGGCACTGATAGCAATATGTGTAGCCATGGAAAGCATTCACACAGAGCTTGCTTCTGTGATTGATGAATTTGTTCCCGAGTGAGGACTTCTTAATTGTTTCTTGGAAGCTACACCTAATATCATAACCTCTAAGTATGTGAGGTTCAAGTGTATCAATAACCTTTGAGACCATAGCTAAGGGATATTTGGCACTGCAAATAATTCATAAGATAGTGCGATTCCAAAGTGAGAAATCAGCTTATAGTTCTCCACTACAGACCATGTCTGTGATCCAGAGAATGAGTCCATGACAACAGGCACTGGCAAAGATGCCAGTTTCATCGAAGATGGCCCACATCTTCTTCTTCTCCTCTGATGCTGCAGACTTCCAGTTCCTCATGTACTGGTGCAGTGCATCATCGTCATTTCCATTGGTAGGATCCCCTTCATTACCATCATCTAATAGTCCTTCATCATCTCCATCTTCAGCTTTATCAACAAGACTCGTTGTATAATCTAGGGTATTGTTGACTGGTGGTGGCTTGCATTGGACTTCGTTAGAAAACTGGTTGATGAATGATGCCGGAAGATAGTAATCGCTGTCAACAAAAGTCCATGAGTCTGCGACAGTCCACTTCTCAAACATTCGCATCCATTTGAGGCTGTTATTCCCGTCAAATGCCCATAAGCAACTGAATCACATAGGAGGCTCATTTGCGAGCTATTGAGAAGACATTAGTACCGTCAACTGAGAATGTAAGGATCATGATGTTACTGACCTTGTAGCAGCAAGCGTGGCAACTACTATTAACTCTCCAATTATCACCAATCCACCCGAGTGCAGCCCGAACCTTCTCTTCAATTGCCAGGAGAATTTGGAGATAAATCTCATACGTATCAGTGAGAACTCGATACACAGAAGTGAGAGAGGTAGGAGACGACATCTAGAAAGATGTAGGAGATGAGATGCATAAGGATTACAAACTAAGGAGAGAACTTACCATATAGTAGTCACAGATCACCTTTGCAAAGGCTTCAACACTAAATGATGGCTTTCTTTGTTGAATATGATAGAATAGTTCAAGGGTTCTGATAGCAATTGCAGAAGTGGGTGATTGTGGAGTCTTCACAAGATAACCATGCCTCATAAAATCAATGGCAGGGGACAAACTCTGTAGGTGCCGCCAGATAGTAAATTGTGTCTCCAGACTCCAGAGATTGTAAACCGTGATGCTGTATTTTATATAGGATTCATTTGCAGTGTCTGTAGTACCAGAATTCGATCCAGAAGGGGAGGGATGTGTTGTAGTTGATGACCATTTTTAGTTTATAAATGCCTCGACCACTTGAGGGAGGGAATCATCCCAGTGCTTGAATTCACCTTCACATCGATACTTCCAGGTTCTAGAGTCTTCGTATTTGCATCCAAGCCACCTATAAAAGATAAATTAAGAATTAATAAAAATTTAAAGAGAGGTACTTACCCAGAATCTATCATATCCTTCAGTGCATGCACAAAGGTTGAATCAACACTCGTTTCATTATCTGCATCATCTCCCTCACCATTTGAATGGTTGATAATATCAAAAGGATCATCAGGGGAACTTGCTTCAGCCCTGATGCTCACTGAATCACCTTGTAAATCTGCAAGGCTTGCGCGACTCTCATCACTGAGACCTGAATCTGAAATAAGATAAAGTAAAGATTTTAAAGACTAAAACTCACCTAATAGTTCTAACTGTTGATGTTCAAGTACTGCTTCCCTTTTTCTTTGAAGTGCTTGGGTCTTGAGGGTAGTTGAGACAAGTTGCAAATTGTTTGATGCCTCAGAAAGTGGTGAAATGAGAGAAAATATGGATTTGCCTGTTTTCTTTTTTGCAGTATGATGAACTGGTCGATTTCAGTCTGCAGGCATTCGAAAATGAAATGGAAATGTTTTTTGATAATTGAATATGTGAAGATCAAGGTGTGATGATAGAGGAGGAGGAGGAGGAGTAGGACAATTGACCAAGTGTGTGGTTAACTGTGAAATGCGTGTGAACGTCATACCAGACTGCATGGTTGCTTGTAAACTCACTTTGATCTTCGACAGTTGATCAACTTCTTATTGGCTTCTCTCTCTTCTCACTTGCTCTAACATGCCTTCGTCTGGCCTTCGACCTCCAAGAAAGCCTCCTACGCCTATAAATAAACTTCATTTTGTGATATTGGGAAGATCACAGCCTGGGATCTATAAATATTCAACGTGAGTTTCTTTCTTCTGATTTTCGAAAACATCTCAACTCTTTCAAGCTGGCCATGCATATGGACACCAAACAATGATTTTCTACCTATAACAATCATAGTCCCCACTCATAAAGAAGCAAAAAGTGTCTTCCTACTTCAAGATAGCTTTAGAAGTCTTCCTGCGAGCAGCTTAACAGTGGAAGTAGTCTATGAGTACTTGTCACTCTTCTCAAATATACAGGAGATGCTACCTCTTTATCGAGTTGTCTATTCATCTTTGCAGTTACTCTTTGGTATTTGGTCATGCATCTTTGTGACATAGTAAGTTGTTTTCATTTGTTATCCAGATGTTATTATTGTATTGAGTGGTGTATGTGCACTGGTAGCAGCCCTGATACATACACGCAAATAGATCCCTGTCCCAATGGTGATATCAAGAAGCATACTTCATTACTACATGCCATTGTCTGATTGTTATAGAAAGGACAGGTCCCTGTAGAAATCGAGGCAAGATTCACTCTGTCAGCTAGTTCTTAAATCAATAGAGATCATGATGCACCTCCTGCTTATGGCGACAACACAGTGTCCCCTTCTCTAGTCTCTCCTCCCACTCTACCATCCCCTCATCTCACGGCAGTTAAACCTGTCTCTCAACCATTGGCAGTGCCTTCCCAACATCGTGAAATAGCGGTGGTGCAACTGCCCTTTATATTTCGACAACTAGATATTTCCGCAACAATATCTGGTCATCAAAATCGTCAGGATGCTGCCATGGAAAGTTGAGGTGTATCTACTGGAGGGAGGATTTCTGATGATTGTGAGTAACTCTCCTTTTCTCAGCGGCCTTCATAGTTAACATTACAATAGTGATTAGTCGGATGCATATGTTTCAGAGAGACATTCACATTCATCTAGCAATGGGACAGGAGGGTAAGTATACTTTCTTGTAGATAAAAGGCTGTCACCGGCTGATGCAATCGATAGTTTCTGCATGTACTTGGAATCTTTCAGGTTACAATATTTGTGATGGATTTCTGACTACCTGTACCATCCCTCTTCCCTCACTTGGGATACTTTTAGACACCATTTTGGATACATTCCACTACAATGACTGTGCTGTCTTGCAACTTCGATCTGCATTCTCTGATGCCAATGGCAACAAAACTGCATTCTTGAACATTTTGATAGAACAGTATCATGTTTCTTATAAAGAGGCTTTGTTATTTTGGTATCTACAGATTTCTTCATCATCTGAGATACACCAAAGACTTGTAGTAGCATCTATATAGATGGATCATTCATTCTATTGTTTGCAAACTTTTGTATACATTGGATTAGATCAATTAGTTATCTTTGTTTGTACACTGTTAGTATACAAACATTACATATTTTATGTTGAAAATCTCTAAATCCCCCCCTTGAAATGAGGTCTCAGGTTTACCCTTCTCTTCATTGTCATCTTCTTTACAATGGCAAGAATCAGTAATCGGTAGACCCACAAGTCACGACAGATCAATGTTAATAAGGTTCGCACCCCTTTTCGCATTCGGAACAAGGTTAAGATGACACAGTGTCTGACGGCAGTGGAGAAGAAGAAGCTCAAGAAAAAAATGCTGAAGTACATATGAAGATTCAAGAAGCCATCGATTCAAACCTTGAGAACATTCTCAAGATGGCAGAGTAGCTGGCCGAGGAATTTCCCATGCATAATGCACACTACTACTATCACCTTATGCTACAGTCTAGTATGAAATCAAAAGCTCATACCCGTACTGTGACTTTATGGAATGCTTATCTTCACATGCAAAAGGAGAAGCATAAAGGTACGTAATTTCCTTGATATCTTTGTGATCTGGAACACTGACATCATGTACATAGCGGAAGGCTTACCAGCCTTAAAAGTCACTGAACTCTCTATGCTGTATATCCCAGAATGAAAGTAAATGTTGCATAATGAGCATGAAGAGGTTACAAAGGATTATCAAGAGGAGCTCAAAGATATTCATGAAACAAAGGCGGTTGGAATTCACAATGTTTCCTTGGCATGTCATAATGATGCGAGTACATCTTTAGATTCAGTCATATGCCAGGTACATAATATGATCCTTCTTATAAGTACAATACACATTCTTAACTACATATTCACAGCTTGAAGAAATCAGGATTCGTATTGGAATGTCTATAGCTCTCTTTGCCTGCCATGACAACTTCAGTGGGATTACCAAGCCTCATGTATACACGTCCAGTCCTACACTCGATATGTTCTTCGAGACTGTAATGAAACATGGGACTGAAGATATTGCAATGATGATGGAAGCATATAATTGCTCAGGAATTACAGATACATGGCATCTTTTCACACACAGTCATCATGTATTCTGATTGACAATTCTAGGTGTGATTCGCAATTACCAGTATATCACCATCAATCTCAAAGGTGCAATGAAAGAACTCATCAACTTGAAGCTAGGTGTATCTTTTTTTTATGTTCTTTACATACCAGACACTAATTTGTATCCAGAAGATGAGATTATGCATCTGAACAAGGTGAAGATAAACTACAAGAGTTTTTCTCATGCAATCACTGCTAAATATGCAGTAGTAGTCAATGGATGGCTGCTCAAGAAGTTCCTTTGTTCTGGGGACATCAACTCTCGCATCGATCTCAGAATCCTTTATCACGCTTGGAATAATGGAACTGCAAAGTTCTATAAACTCACCCCTGCCGAGTTCGAGGAATGGGAGAATACTCATTATGAGGCTCTCACCATGGAATCGGAGCCCTCAGTTACCCCGGAACCTTTAGTCACTTCTGAGACTCGTTCCTCCCCAATGTCATTGCCTTCTACTCCTCCCATGACTCCCCCACCCACAGCAGTTCCTTCCAGTGCTATCAACCCATCTTTACTCAACATTGACCCCTCCTTGCTTACTGAAGAACAATGACAATTACTTGCTGTGACTTTGCTCAACAATGGCCCATCCTGACTTATTCCAGGGCACCAACCATCAGTTGCCAGTGTGGCTCCATCACATCATACTCCCAAGGTAGTTGCTCCTTTAACACCATCAGCTACCATCACATCTATGGCTCCACCTCCCTCCTCACAGTTAGAAATGATGGGATGCTTCCGAGTTGATACTGGTGAGACAGGTCATCATAAGGGTAAAGGGAAGGGGAAAGGAAAGAAAGAAAATGGTAACTAGAGCTCAATCAGGTCATTTGGACATTATTTTTAATATAGAGTTACTTATATTTCATACAAATACCATCATGATCATACCACTTACTGCTAGCTATATACATCTGTGGGGATAAATAAATACTTTGTCCAACCATGAAAACAGTTCAAAACTATGGTAAACTCATGAAAAATGAATGGTAGGTGACAGAGATATGAAAAAACATGAAGGGAAAGTCATTGTCATCGTTGGAGACAGCGACGGAGCACCTGTGATGCCCGAAACATGAGGCTATGGAAAAAGAAGTATGAATAGATGCCTGATTGAGTAGAAATGATGGAAGCATTCTGTACCACCTGTGTACCCCCAGTTTGATCTGGATTTGATGGGTGAATCTTTCAGAGATCTGAGTCTCAGCTATAGACTTAGATTTGAGATGATGAGATCATTGAAAACCTCAGAGGACTGCTGCAATAGAAAAGGTTCAAAAGTTACCTAAAAAGGCAGAAACTGGCAGTGCAGGGAAATCATGCAAACAGACATAGTTAGCCTGGCAGACCCTCCAGGGTGCGACAGCCTTATAAGGACTGTAATAAGTGAGGTCCAGGTGGCCTTGGTGTGGAATTCAGACCATCATTCAAAGGGGGCAGAAGTCAAGTAGTGGAGCACATGAAAGAACACTTGCTCAAAGGTCTGAATGTCTTCAGAAGTTATGGTGCCAAGAGACAGGGTCAACCATGTGTCAATATGATAAAGGGTATCATCATGGAAGTGGTGAGCTACTCTCATAGCAATGATCTACAAATGATAGACAGATCTGATCTTGACCCCTAATGGGTAATAGCTTGCAAGGTGATAGCAATTGTTATAACCCTGAATAAACTCTGACAGAGACCCTGATTATTCTGACCCGATATTGGTCCAATCTTCTGTTCTTGGTGAACATGAGGATACTCACCTCCTGGAGAATACACATTTCTCTCACATAGATACTTATGTTTTCTGCATGCTTGCTTATATTATTTCCTGACCCATAGGCCATTTATACTCCACCCCTTAGTAGCATGTTTCCCTCATTGTAGACACTGTATCGGCCCTGTCAGGATTTACTCCAGACATGTATTTAAGTTCTAGTATAGTCGACTGTTTGTACCTCAGTCGTATATCTCGTTTACCCTGTAGTTCTATACATCCATTCTCAAAAATATAATCTACGACCTCTCACTCCTTTATCCAATCCATCCGACCCTGCTCCCCTCTCACTTCTGTTCAACCTCCAACTTTCTGACTTCATCTCTCTCAGCTTTCTCCATCACTCTCATCTTCTCCTCCACCTTTATTCCGACTTCTCTGACTCCAACTTAGAGTCATCCCTAAGGGAAAGAACCTCCTTCGTGCAAATTAAGAATCAAGGGCTTAGTAGTGGCACAGCTCCCCATGAGATGAGGCCAAGGTCCTTCCAACTCTGACTTAGTCAGCACTCTATCCAATTAGGTACATCCAGTGTCCCAGTACCTAACAAGTACGAGGATCATTCACATATTTAACAGCAATAGTAGATGGTGGTAAAGAGATGCATAGTGGTGAGCTTTTCTTTCGCAAGGATATAGTGTATAATGTCAGTAAGAGTTGAGAAATTGGGGTAGAGGGTTTAGTAGTTAGAGAAAATGAAGGTGGCAGTGATGTAAGATGCAGTGAATGTGACTTCAGGTATGTAGATAGTGGGAGAGGTGTATTGTATGATATGGCATATTCTAGAATGGGTGAGATGGGGGTTGTTATACTATTCTAGCTCATCATTAGCAAGGTAGGCAACTTCGGGTAGTTTCTTATGAGATGGTGCCATTATTGATAGGATGCCAAGTGTCAAAAATGTAGTAGACAATTCTAAGGAAGTTATAGACGATGTAAACAAATAGGGCAGAGTTAAGCAAGAGGATGACTAGAATGGCAACATGCTCTTCTAGTTCCATTCACTAGTCTGAGGAGTCAGGTGGTCATGTATATGGAGTGTACATGGGATGAGGTTGTTGATGAGTCAGTCTAAAAGGATAATGGTGGCTGCAATGGTAATGAGGTAGATAATTGCAGCAAAGAGTAAGAGGGAGTAGGACATTTATAAAGATGAGGATGATAACTGTAACAGTAATGGGAATAATGAGGTTGGTTGATGAGAGTTGTAGGAGTATTTACTGGAGAAGCTTGGAAGTTAGGCTGAGTTTATATAGACTAGAGACTATATAGTATGACATCATTGATTCTAGGAACTGACATCACTTAGTGCTGCACATGATATCATTATGATGTCATGCCTAGACTCTGGCTTCCCTCATAACTGTCTATTTTTAGATGGGTCTAGAACCAGTAACTGGTATTGCTGAAGATATTCCAGGAACTTGGGCAAGTATCTGTTGTCATCATCCCAGAAGCTGTGTACTGGTTCCTAAGTATTTTCTGATATCTCGTAACCTTTCCATTTGACTAAGAACTGCCATTGTCATCTCCATAACCTGTGCCCTATAATTTCCTCTACTTTATACTCCTCTTTTTTGTTAACTAGCTCTGGGGGAGGGTGAGGGTAGTTGGATCCATGCTCAGATGTTTCGACATAGGGTGTCAGCAAGCTTGCATGGAACACATTGTGAATCTTTCAGTTTGCAGGAAGCTTTAGTTAGTATATGAGTGATGACAGGACTTTCGTAATTGTAAATAAGCTATGTTATTTGGGGAGGATTTTGCAGTTGGTTAAGCCAAAATGCAGATTCTTGGCATCTAGCTAGACCTTATCACCTAGTTTGAATGGTTTGAAGTCAGTTCAGAACATGGAGTGTTTCATTTTTTGGACTGCTAGTTTTACCACTGCTACTGCTTCTTCTCTTACCTTGATTAATATATTCATTCGTTTGTTGACCATTGGGATATTGGTTGGATGATAGGAAATGGAGATGAGAACAGGGTCTTTACCAATTGATAGGAAAAATGGGGAATGGTGTCTACCTTCTGGAGTGTGGAAGTTGTAAGAAACTTCCATGTTGGTTATCAGTTTGCTTTATTTGCTAGAGTTATTAGCATAAAATATATGAATGTATGCTTTGACTATCTGGTTTGCTCATTCAGTCTGTCCATTTGTCTGCAGATGATAGGCTGTTGAGAACTTTGCAGTCACATTGAACAGTTTGGCTAGTTTTAACATGACTTGGGAGTAAAATTATAGTCCTCGGTCAGATATTGCCTTTTTCTAAAGGCCATATCACCTGTACACTCTATCGTGCAATAGCTTTGCCATTCTAATAGCATCTACCATTTTAGTAGTCAGGGACAAAATTACCCCCTTTGTACAGTCATAGTCCATCATGACCAATAAACTGTCAAAGCTATTAGACAGAGAAAGATCTGTGATAAGGTTATAGGTGATAGTATTGAAAGGCTGTGCACGTAGTTTAGAGAGGATAGGGTAAAGCAGGGGGATAGTGAGATGGGTGATAGTTTTTATTTGTTGGCAGGCAGCACAACCTTTTACAAACTGAGAGATTATGGAATGCATTCCTGGTCACTAGTAGTATCGGCCTACTGATACTGCAGTTCAGAAAATTCCTAGGTGACCCCCTGTAGGAGTGTCATAAAAATGTTGGATAATCTCTCTCCACAAATCTTCATCTATGGGAATATACTGTCATCCCTTGAAAAAGATACCCTCCTCAGTGATCTTCCAATCCATGATTAAGCTACATAGGGGTAGGGATCTATTAGTCTTGATAGCCGTTAAGGCTGAGGTTACGATATCATCTATAGTTGACATATTACAGATATGATTAGTCAGAGTAGTGTTAATTTCTTGAATAAATAGGGATTCAGAAAGGAGAGTAGTGACTGTCTCTTTTTCTTTAGCAGTATTGAAATAATGCTGGTGGGTGAGGGAATCAGCTTGGCACTTATTGCCTGGGGTGTGGATAAGTTTCAAGTCAAAACAGGATAAGAAGAGGTAGGCACAGGCTTGTCAATAAGTAAGGCACTGAGATGTTCAGTAGTAGGTAAGGTTACAATGGTTAGTTAAAATGATAATCAGATAGTAGGCTTTTTCAAGATAGTACTGTCATTGCTTGAGAGCACGGATAATCCTGAGGAGTTCTCTGTCATAGATTTTATAGTTTCATTTGGCAGTATTAAATGACTGGAATATATCCACATGGGTGCCAATTGCTATTGCTGTCTGCCTGATGCAGTACCCCTCCTGTTGCAATTAATAACACATCAGTTTTAAGAATAAATGGTTTAGTTTTGTCAGGGATAGCAAGTACTGGTTCAGAGAGCATCCATTGTTTCAATTCCTCAAATGCAGTCTGACATTCGGGGGTTCAATTCTAGGGTACATTCTTTTTGGTGAGATCAATAAGTGATTAAGATATTTCTGTGAAGTGATGAATGAAGTGTCAGTAGAAGTTGCAAAACCCAATGAATAACTGAATTCCTTTTAGAGATTTAGGAACCTCCCAATTAGAGATTTTATTGAGCTTGACAGGGTCCATAGCAATGAATCTAGGATAAATGATTAAACCAAGATAGTCTACTTTCTCTGCATCAAAGATACACTTTTCTGCTTTAAGGAAGAGATCATGCTGGGTAAGTTATTCTAAGACCCATAGTTGGTGCTTCTGATGCTCCTCCATATCCTGGGAAAAGATTAGAATGTTATCCATCCTTTATTAATCATATTCTTAAAGATGTCATTTATTATAGCTTAGAATGTGGCTAGGGAGTTGCAAAGTCCAAAAAACATAATATTGGGCTCAAATAGTCCTCTGTTAGATTTAAACACAGTTTTCTATTGATCTCCATCATTGATTCACACATTGTTGTATCCTGATCTGACATCCCATTTACTGAATATGCATACATTGTGGAGTTTATTGACAAGTTCCAATATGAGGAGAATAGGATAGCAGTTCTTGATTATCCATTCATTAATATACTGGTAGTTCTGACAGGGACAAAATGAATCATCCTTTTTCCCAACAAAGAAAAATGGTAACACCTGTGGTAACTTGGATGGGTAAATAAAACCTTTATAGAGGTTTTCTTCGAGGAATTCATCTAGTGCTTCCTGTTCTTTAGAAGATAATGAATAAACTTTACAATCCTTTGGGATAAAATCTGATTTCATTTCGATAGCATGATCATAAGGGCAGGATTCAGGGAAGCATTCAGATGCTTTCTTATCAAAGCGATATAGGAAATTATGAAGGTAAGAAGGAACCTGTTTGGCTATAATTTGTTCCTGCTTTTCTTTATTGACTTCCTGCACTATTTCCATTGCTGGGTTAACCTTTAGTCAGATCTAGATTAAGTAGAGCTGAAGAACTTCTTTTCTCTCAGGGGTCTAATACTCATGGTAATGATGGTAATTATTATCTTCTTTAGTAGCATCTACTAAGAAAGAGAAGCCTTTCTCCTAGGAAAAGGTATATGCAGTGTGAATTCGATAGGCTGTGTTTGCCTACTTCTACTTTTTTTCTGCTAGTTTGGTTGCTTTAAACTTCTTCATCCATTCCTCATCATAGGATAAGGTTCCTTCTTCCCAGTTGATTACTGGGTTGAGCTGCCTAAGCCACAGTAGGCCTATAATTACTGCCTCCTTTCTAATTCCTGCATAAAGGAGATGCTGGGGAATTTGAGTCCCACCTAGTTCAATAGCTGCATAGGTATAGCTTGTAATCTTGCCTTAGATATTTGGGGTCCCATTGGCATTGAATACAGTGAGTGGAGAGTTAAGTTTTTGAGCTGGAAATTTGTTCTTGAGGGCAAATTGTTCATTGATAAAGATTTCTCCTACTTCTGAATCAATAAGAGCAAATACTCTAATGATTTCTCCTCTCATGTACAGTTTAATAGATATATGAAATGATTGATTTGTTTGTATACCTACTACAACTGGTGTGAGAGATAGTCCAAGTGAGTTACACATCAGGAGTAGTCGCCAATATAAAAACCCTCTTCAAAGAGTTTATTCTTCTCCTTCTGACTCATTAATTGATACAGTTTCCTAATCTTTTCTGCCTTGTCTGTGAGTATTTCCAGTTCATTAGTAGTAGCTGCGTGAACTGTAGTCTTGTGCTTAAACTTTATCCTCCAGTGAAATGACCTTTGTCACTGCACTTGTAACAATGCCCTTTCTTTCTATAATGATTCCTCTCCTCCTGGAAGATTGAGACTCAATCTATGTCCATAGCATCTGGGTCTCATTTTTGGCAATTGTTGTAGGTGGGATTGTTATGGTTGCTATGGTTTTGATTAGTATTTCCAGTAGCAAAGAAGATGTTGCTTTAATAATTAAGTGCTCGGCAGTAATTATCGATAGTAGACGCACATAAGATCTACCCATTTAAGATAGTAGAGCAGTCTGCATGGGAGACTATAGCAAGAGTGAGGGCTAGATTAAGTTCTCTCTTGAAGAATTCGATTTTTATGCCATCATCTTAGATCTCCATGTGAGACAGGATGTCATAGAAATCAGAAATATAGTTATCGACAGGTCAGGCTCCTTGCCTAAGATGGAATAGTTCATCCTGAGCTTTCTGAGCAGGGTTTCCTTGCTTAAAGTGTACCTTAAACTTTTAGACAAACTTGGCCCAAGTGTTAAACTTTTGGGTATCAGGGTCTGTCAGCTACACATCACTCTCCTTGGTATGGTAGATATATCCAATCCATTCTCTAGCTTTGCCTTTCTTTGCTGTGTGAGAGATTGCATAAGCTATCTTCTGGTCATCCGTGAGGCCTGCATTGGTAAGAAATACCCAGTTGTAGTAATTAAGGAATGGTCAAACATCCTCAGGATTATTAAAAAATTTGGCTAGTTTACCAAACTTAACTAAGATAGTGGGAGTGATTGCAGGTGTGGGTGTAGGAGTTTGAGTTGACATGATTAGTGATTGGCAAGGTGATGAGTTTACTGAGATGGAAAGGATTACTAGGTTAGGAAGTGAAAGAGTAGGTTGTCTAGGGCTGGAGTTTGTTGATAATTCCAGGATAGTGGTTCTTGGACTGCTATTAGTTCAAGTCAGGGAGTGGTCATTGGGTATGGTGGGTATTCTAGGGTGAAAATAAACTTCTGCTCAGAGGATTAACAATGTAACTAAGTTGATAAATTCCAGAGTAGCTTTTTATCTAAGTGTGTATTGTTTATAGGCATTAAGTTGTTCGAGTAGGGATCATCCGGTGATGTGGAGTTCATTGATTGTCTCTTTTCAATTATAGAGAGCTAAGATTTCTTCTTCAAGAGTCTTGAGAGGTAAAGGTGTAGAGGACATAGAAAGTGTTCTCTCCATAGTAACAGTTCTGCTCCCTAGACTATAGGAGTTCAATTCGAGTATGTAGGGGTGACCTACACTGCAATAAGTAAGTAGTGAAGGAGCTTTGACCTAATATTAAGGGTCTTGTCTCTAACTACTTTATTCAATGGGTGAGCTAGTAAACTTGTAAATAATGATATGTCCTTTAGGCAAGTTCTGGATGATAATAATAGTGTTATGAGATGAGGTGTAGTTAACAATGACAAGGGCAAACTAGAAGGTGTTGATACATTGCAAGAAGACCTTCAGTATAAACTTGTTAGAAACTATTGGTAGCTCTGTACCAATTTGAGGGTGAGGTAAAGATGTTAAGCCTGGAGGTCTTAAGTCAAGGGGAGTTTGCTGGTTAGCCTATAACTAAGCTGGATTCACACTTGCTACTAGGGGTAAGAAGGTAACTAGATTCAAGAAGATTATTTCTGAAAGGAGATGTTAAGGTATTAACTAATCAATGCTCTATCGATTATTATCTTCAGCAACTCTGTGCTATCTTCAACATCTTTATGCTCAATCTTTAGCCTTCCTGGCTAAGCTCTTGATCTCAGCTTCTAATAGTTTAGCCTACTTGACTAGGTCTGTTCTCTAACCTCTAGTTCTTCTGCCTGTACCTAGACTTTGTCTTTTAATAAATATTCACATTCTAACTCAACATGTATCTGAGATCAGTCTACACTAATCTATATCCCTCTGTTTGACTAAGATAGATAGTCTAATCTTCTATCGACTAATTAAAGTCGATCTAGAGAGTGATTATATCTAATAGAGTTATACTTCAATTTGTACATGCAAACCAAAACTCTTTTAGTTCAGGCTTGAATGTCTACACAGACAAGCTACTTGTTATTCGACTAGAGCTTGTAAGATACTATGATACAAGATAAATGGGGAGGTTGAAGTTAGAGAACTTCGACACTCATACATAGAGCTATTTATACTAAAGCTAAATCTACTGATAACTGCACTAAATAATAAGAGTGTCTGCCAGGATAGTAACTACTAGTAAATATAAGAGGGATATGAAATGTTCTGTAATGTTCTACAAGCTTCCAGTCAGTTCTGGTACATACAAGTCAATATGATAGTATTAAGTCCTGATTATAAATACTCGGTCATCAGTCATCGGTCTTCTCTAAGTCTATCGATTAAGAGATAGACTGTTATCATAACATTACCTCTCCACTAGATTGAATATCCTCATAATTTTTTATCTAATCCAACTGCTTCACTGAGAGAATGTTAGGGTCAAAAGTTGTTGGTTCCGAGAATGGGGTGTGCAGAGTTTCGAGTTGAAAGGACCAAAAAGTACATGCTTCTCTCAAGTTCTGAATAAAGAGAGTTTCTATTACATCCAAACTTGTACTAGCTGTTGCTGGCTCAGGATCTCCTCTTCTAAAATTAATTTGTCTGATTGAATTGATTCAGGGATGCCTACACTCTGTGTGAGATCTGTGTTGACTTTTTGGTTGACTAACTATGTTTCTACTACTAGGAGATGATGGTCTCGTTCTACATGACTCTCCATTCTGATATTGATAAATTGGTTTTCCATGAATTCAGAAGTAGTTTAAGTCAGTGTAAATGTAGGGTGAACTCTGATTTGGGTCTTTGTACAGAACACAGAAAGTACATGGATTAACTCATGTGTGTTGTTGGATGATGCTGCATATAGCACATTATGGCTAGTTGCAAGTGTCAGACTTGTGTGAATTCCTTCCACAATGATCACAGTGCAAGGTTGTATCAGCTTCTTGGGATGAAAAAGGAATGTTCTGCTGGTATTGTGTGTATGCCAATCTGTCTATGAATGTGGATATAATGACACTATAGGGAGAATTGGAAGAGGATGGGTTTTGATGCTGTACTGGGTTTGAGTATTCATAATTGATGATTTGTCTGTCGTATTCCTCTTTCAGGACTTTCGTGAAGAAGAGGTTTCAGCTCCCAGTCCTTCTCAATTGGTTTGCCTCGATATTTCTGATTTCGAATGAGTAATGATCAATTGGTCTACACCATTCTGGGATGTCCATAACCCTGATTGGTAATAAGGGTAGGTTGTTTCTGATTCCTCTTCATATGACAGAATCTGATTCTGCTTTACTGATCAGGGATGTTCACCTGGGTAATTCACTAGTGCTAGATCCAGGTGATGTTGTTGGTGTGAGATACCTGAACTCATTTGAGTTGAGTAAGGTAGTGGTTCCAGAATTTTTGGAAGGGGAACTGTCCTGACCTATGGGGTTGCCAGGATATTCAATGTGTTCTGGTTTGATATCTGATGCTACCAGGGTATTGCTATCGGATTCATCAGAATTAGAGCTGCTATCGGAAATGAGGGATAATAGTAAGATAAGTTGTACGACTCTGGGTGGTGTGAGGTAGGAATTAGTGATGGATTCTGGTTGGGATTTGGTTGTTGCCATGGCAAGGACTGATTTTGTGTTACCAGTTGTAGTTGAATAGGGTAGTGCTGGTTCTAATGAATAAAGCTTGGAGTCATTTCTGTGTCTAGAAGTTCCGAACGATATGCTTCCTTCATGATCCACTCTCAATCCACTTTCCAATAAGAATCCTACTAATGCTCCCTCCAAAGATAAGATGATCCCATTGTCTTAGTCTCTACTTCTTGAAAGAGCCTCTAGTTGTCTAGTAATATTGAGTAAAATTTATATTTGAGTAGAATGATTTTGTCGCAAATTGACAATATGATTGGCTATCGTATAGTATGATAGTTCTAGGTGTTGTCGGATTTGTTGTAGTATAGATGTAGATTGTGTCAATAGGAATAATACTGCATAGAGTCAAATAATTTCTTCTCTACCAAATATCTCTGCCATTTCTAACTTGGATAGAAAGTGGTCTCTAGTTTGGTTGAAACTTTGGTTTGAATAAGACCATGATAAGGATAAAGATCCTAAAATAAATAAGAATGTTCCGAAAGAATAGTATATTGGGTGAGAGCAATAAGATTGGTAGAGAAAGATAAGATTTGTATATAGAAAAGAGAAAGTTTTATCTATAGAGCAAAGGTTTGGATTGTTTCATTGGTTAAGACCTTTGCCTCAATGTTGAAACATTCCCAGAGATTGAAGGGAACTGTTTGCACGAGGTAGCATTTTATAGCTACCAGAATTTCCTTCTCGATCTTCTCCTTGTAATCTTCTAATGCCTCCCAAGTATAGTACCTCTTAGTGAGGACTGACTGGTTTCTCGTTGCCAAAGTCTACACATCACACTGCTTCTCTGCTTCTCTAATCTCATCACACTTCTCTGCCTTGTATCTTTTCTTCCAAGTCTCATATGTTCCCACCAACTCAGTTCCCTCCTGTACTTCTTCTTCTTTTTACCAAGGTCCTAATGAAACTAAACTTTCCCAACTATTGCTTCTAGTGTTTTTTCTACTCGGTAGTATTAGTGATGCTGTTCTCCATGCCGAATCATCCCAGCCCCAAGTCTCCTTCTCCTTTCCTTTGTTGCTTCCTCCTTCTACTGCAGCTTTTCCTCCCACTGCCACATATGACTCTTCTAGGTTTTTCCATAGCTTTCTACTACTAAAGTACAGGTCTAGTACAAAATAAACTTCTAAAAAGGAGAAGTGAATTTGAAGATCAAGGGTGAAGCCTCTTTCTTCAGAATAGGATGGGGTGATGGAGAACATTCTTGTGTTTGGTTTGTACAGTGCTGATGTGCTGTGTCTATGACTTGGGTTGATTTGGTTGTGGTAATTTCTTCTTCTTTAAGTACTGCAACAGTTTTGGTGCTTATCTATTATCTTTGTCCCAGAATAATTCTTCTGATTCCTAAGTGTTATCAGAAGATGGATATCCTTCCCACTTAATGAGATACTTTGTTCTTCCTCGTATCTTTTTGTATCCTAGAATAGATTCTATAATGTACTCCTCCTCTCCTTCTATAATTTTCGGTAGAGGTCATGGGTAGTTTACTTCATGTACTTGGTTTTTTATATATGGTGTTAATAGAGATGCATGGAACATATCGTGTATTCTCCATGAGGATGGTAGTTTTAGTCAATACAATAGGGGTAATAAAATCTATGTAATGGTAAAGGGTCCATATCACCTTGGTGAGACTTTTCTATTGGTTAAACTAAAATAAAGGTTCTTTGCATCCAGCCACACATGTTCATATAGTTTGAATGGTTTGAATCCATGTCCAAATAATCTAGCTTTCATTTTCTCTGCAGCTAGTTGAGTTGCAGCCATTGCTTCCTGCCTAGCCTTAGTTAACTCTTTAAGTCTTTCTTCTACTGATGAAACATTGGTAGGTTCAAAGGATAGAGGTATGAGTTGTACATCTTTTTCTGTCATCAAATAGAAGGGTGTAGTGTTTCTTCCTTCTGGAAGATGAGAATTGATAGTAACTTCCATGCTAGTGATACTTCTATCTTCTGCCCATTTGTCAGGGTGATTGATGCAGTATATTCATATGTACGATTCTACTATTTGATTCATGCACTCTGTTTGTCCATCTGTCTGAGGATGGTATGCTGATGATAGAGTTGGTTTAATAGCCCAACTATCATAGAATGATTTCAATGTTTTGGAGTTGAATTAGGGTCCTCTATCTGATATCATTCACTTCTAAAGTCTGAAGCATCTGTATACATTGTTGAATAGAAGTTCTTCTATCTCCAATGCATCCACTGTTTTCACAGTAGGACAAATAATTACTCCCTTTGTAGAGTCATGGTCTACAATGACTAATAAAGAATCATAGCCATTTAACTTGGGGAGATCCATGACTAAATCATATGAGATTATATCAAATGGATCAGAAGATGTAGGTGGAATTGGTTGTAGAGGTGATACTGTAGGATGTGTATTTGGTTTCATTTGTTGGCATTCAGTACATCTATGTGTTGTGCATTTCTGGCCACTAATAATGTTTTGATATTAACATTTTGGTTTTGTAGATTCCAAAGTGTCTCACTACTGGTAAGTCATGATATTGTTTGATGAGATCTCATTGAAAATTATCATTTGGTGGTATGTATTAACAATTTTGGTAGAATATGCCCTTATCATTAACTGTCCAATCTTTTAATGCTAATTTCATAGGAAAGATTCCTTTTCCTTTAATCGCATCTAATACTTAATGAACAACAATGTCTCCCTTTGTACACATTGTGATTCAATCTAATAAATTAGTATCAATCAGTCATATTTGGAAGAAATTTTCTGATAGTAGTGTCTTGATATTTTCATGTCCTTCCTCTATATCAAGGTAGTGTTAGCGGATTAATGGATCTGCCTGGTTCTTTGGACCAGGTACATGTTCAATTTTGACATTGTATTTAAAAAGTTCAAGACTCCAATGAGCTTGTCGTCTAGTCAGATCCTGTGGTTGTCGAAAGTATGTAATATTTTTGTGGTTTGTGAGAACTACTGTAAGGTATTCTGAACCTTCTAGATAGTGCCTCCAGGCCTTAAGGCCTCTAATGATACTAAGAAGTTCTCTGTCATAGATCTGATAGTTCTTTTTCACTGGTGCGAATAACTGTGAAATATATCTGCATGGATGCCAATTTCCATTTCTATTCTGCTATCTTAACACTGCTCCTGTGGCTACGAGCAATGCATCGGTTTTTAAGATAAATGGTTTCAATTTGTCAGGAATTTAGAGTACTAGTTTCATGAGTAGCCTGCACTTTAATTCTTAGAATAACTTCTTACATCTATCTGTTCAATTGAAGACATGGTTTTTCTTCGTCAACTCGATTAGAGGTCGTGATATTTCTGCAAAGTGTGATACAAACTTCCTATAGAAGTTGCAGAATCCTATAAAATGGTGTACTTGTTTAACAGTTTTCGGAGTTTGCCATTTGGCTATTCCATTGAGTTTGACTAGGTCCATTTCAATATTTCCAGATGTAATAACCATACTGAGGTAGTTGATCTTGTTCTTATCAAACTCGCATTTCTCCAGTTTTAAGAATAGATCATGTTTTCGAAGTTGCTTAAGAACTTTACAAGTTCTTTGATAAGTTTTTTCATCTTTAGAGAAAATCAGAATATTATCCATATAGATTACTAGTCATCCTTCATCTAGCATATCTTTAAAGATGTCATTCATCATCACCTGGAACATTGCAGGTGAATTGCAAAGTCCAAAGAATATAACTGTTATTTTATATAATCTGTGATTGGTTTTGAACACTACTTTCTATTGATCACCTTCTTTGATAAGAAGATTATTGTATCCTGAGCACACATCATATGTATCAAAGATGGTTGCTCCTTGGAGTTTGTTGATTAGCTTATTGATCAATGGTATTGGGTACCTGTTCTTGACCATCTATTCATTGATATACTAGTAATCTTGGCATAGTCTAAACATGTCATCTTTCTTTCTGATAAAGAAAAATAGCGATACCTGCAGTAATTTCGATGGTCTAATGAAACCTTTCTGAAGATTCTTCTTTAAGAATTTATCCAGTGCTCTCTGCTCTTTAGAAGATAGTGGATAAACTTTGCAATCTTTCAGAATAAATCCAGGTTTCAGATCTATTGCATAATTGTATGGTCTCGATTCAAAAAATCTTTCAGATTTCTTCTTGTTGAATCGATCTAAAAATTCATGCAGATACTTTGGTACTATTTCCTTCTTAGATCTAGTTTCCTTCTTCTTATTCTCCTTCTGTGTCATAGCCATGGCTGGATTTGTCTTTGCCCTAATCTAAACAGATCTAATTTTTGCTTTAGATTCATCCCTGGATTCCCATAACTCCTTATATTGATAGAAGTTCTCTTCTTGTGATACTGTATCTATTATTACAGATCTTCCTTTCTTGACTAATTTCTCCAATAACTCTATTTGTGTGATTTTCTTAAGTCCATATTCCAGTACTTCATACTTGGACTTTTCTCGCAGCTTTTGGAGTTTCCTTAGATTGATATGCAGTATTCCTTTATTCCAATCAATCTGTGGTACAAATTGCTGTAACCAAGGTAATCATAGGATCACTGTCTCACTACCTATTCCTATGTTAAAGTATCGCAATGGTACAGATACTCCACATATCATAGTAGAAATAGTTGTTGTATGAGTGATCATTCCTGTTTCATTCTTTGTTCTATCTATATTGTACACTTTTAGTGGATGATCTAATTCATATGAATTCATCCTGTGTTTCTTTGTGAATTTGCTATTTACAAAGATTCCTTCTGCTCCAGAATCAATTAATGTATGTGTTCTGATAATTTTTCCACTTGACTTGATTTGAATAGGAATATGAAAAGACTTATTATTGAGTATTCCTACAGTTACAGGTGCAAGTGATATCCCTAGCGATCAACACATCAGTGGTCATCGCTCTTGATAAAATCCACTTGGTTTATGATTTCCAAGAATTTCTCCTTGCTATCCAGTGTCATTTTCAACACTGTGTTGCAAATTCAGGTAGTCATTTTATTATCAAAATCTCTGTCACTATTCTCTTCTCCTTCTTTATCTTCTTCTTTTCTTCCATTAGAATCCTCATTCCCCTCTTCTTTATCCATATCTGTTTTGCAGATACATGCACAATTGTCATTTTCTTTCTTAGAAAATGGTTTCTATGGAGTCTTCTTCTTCTTCTTCTATTCAGAGCAACATCTGACTCTGTGTCCTGTCTTTCTACATTCAAAGCATCTTTGTTCCTTCATGAACTTACTTCTTTCTTCCTTCGTGAGTGTTAAGTATGGTACCTGAAAGGTACTCAGTTGGCATCGGAAAATAGACTAAGTCGGGATCAGAGAACCTTAGCCTCAGTTTGTAGGGAACTGTGCCCTCACTAGGTCTCTGGTTCTAATTTCAGAACAAGCTGTGAATAGTGGAGAGTCAGAGTTGGGGTCGGAGGAGAAGGTGAGAATGTAGAAGGATGCCTCTGTGTCGGAACGGACAAAGGGTTGAGCCAAACACAAGCGAAAAGGGAAGGGGAAGGAAATCAAGAAATTGGAGAATCAGAGCAAAGAGTAGAAGGGCGTAATACTAATGTGATTTATAACTGAGGAACATTCAGTTATTCTAGTCTAACTTATATACATAGTCAGGGTATTCTACTAGTAGTCCAATGTAGTATCTACAATGTGGAACCAGTGTGACTATTATGCAGAGTCCGAATGGCTGATTGACTGGGGATTACATAGCCAAACATGATGGAAACATAAGTACTACAGGTGGAGATGCATGCTTATAGCATTGAGTATCCTCGTGGTGCCAAGAGCATGGTTTCTGGCCTGGAAACTGATCGGGGTTGTTGGAGATGTCAGGGTCTTTGCTCAGGTCATAACAGTGAGTGTTCGGTTTATCTCTAGATCTGCTGTATCTATATTCATTGCATCTGGTTCTCTGATTCTCTGGAATTCAGAACCTCCTCTTTCAAAGCTTAGGAATGAAGATTCTTTCTCATACTCCACTAATTCGAGTACGCTATTGTCTAGTCTTGTAGCTATTTTGATTCAAGAATCATAGTTAGTTGGTGGTTTCTCAGCTAACATAGCTTGTCTGACTATCCATGGTTTGAGTCTGGCTTTGAATATATTCTCCTTAAAGAAATTGTCATTGACATTTGCATGGTTACATAAGTTCTCAAATGTTGCTTTGTATTCAGTAACAGCTCTTGTTTGCTTGAGCCACTTGAGTTGATTAAGTGCTTTTACTGTATTGCTTCCTTCAGTGAAGTATTCCATGAATTCTTTCATGTACTTGTCCCAAGTGTCCATGGTTTGGGTATTGCTTTGTATATCTCGAAGTACATAAAGCTTCCATTCTCCAGCTCTCCCTCTATCTTCGCAATAAGATAGTGAGAACTGTATCTTCTCATCATCTGTGAATTTCTTTTCTGCTTCAGTAATGAATTTCAACAGACATGATGCAAGATGGTATCGGACATTGTCTGATTTTCCATCGAACTTGTCAGGTTTAGCTGCCTTCACTCTGCTTTGTTAAGGTTCGAGCTTAACATGACTTGTTACTGTGACTATGACTATGGACTTCGATTAAGTAATTCAGATGACTAAGACTTGATTGCAAATCAAGGCTTAGTATCGAGCTGAGACTCAAAGTACTCAGACAGACTGTGAAGACTTAACAAATCTATTGCTAAGCTAGGAGGATACAAGAGGTCGAAGTTAAGGATTCAACCTTAGCTAAAGTACGGGTATTTATACAACTACCTCAGTCTGATAAGTGCGAGAGTATCATCCAGATGTAAGGAGTAACTTATGGAGAAACGTTAAGGAGAAACATCGGAGAAACTAAGGAGAAATACAGGAGAAAAGTATGTGAGAATAAAAAGGAGAAACTCTGGAGAAACTAGCTATTTGTACAATGTTGTCATTATGTGGGAATTCCCCTCATGCTAAATAGTCTGCAATAACTCTGTATTATGTAAAGAAAGAAAAAGAAAAAGATACTCGTGCACTTTGTAACATGCTTGCCATATCATTATCAGAGTCTGAATCAGAATCGGAATCAAGAGTAGGATTGGGTGGATTTGAATTGGGTAGATTCTGAGTAATGGATTAGGTTCTGGGTGATAAGGTTACTAGTGCCTCAGTTACTGTTCATTCACTGGTAAGACATAAATGTTTTAATTCAAACTGTGTTTGTTCTAATGCTTGTTCAAAAGTTTCAGGTGCAGTTACTTGTTCTACTTGTATTAACTCTTCTTCAAGAGTTGTTGTTTGCTGTGTTGCAGATACTCAGTTTATAAGTTCAACAATCTGCTTCTCTTCTAGTGTCACGAGTGTAGGAAGACTTATCCTTACCACTTGTCTTTCAGCTGATCTCTTTACCTCCTGTTTTGGAAGTGAGCGAGGAGACGCGAGGAGAAGTCAAGTCGCAGTAAGAAGACCAACAGGCACCCAATAACGCCTCTCCAATATGTGCCTACTCCGAAAAGTCAAAAGATGTCGGTGTCGCATGATCATTTTAACCATCGTTTGATGATCTCTAAAGCCGTTATTGGTTTGTCATATGGAGCCTATGATAGCACGAAACAAACTTTCGTAAGCAATTGCGCCTACGGAACCAAACAGGGTTTTAAGTGCAGAGAATAACTTACAAAATGTCCTGCACCATGTAACGTGACGAACGTCAAAAGACCATGATGTCTAAACTTCCCAACTACTTGGTCATCAATTGACCACTCTTTCAATGGTTGATTAATGAATTCTTTTTGTCCTGCCCATTGGAGATTAAGGGTCATACGCTCATTTCCGACCTGGTTCCAAAGAGACAGCAAGCAATTTAGACATTGAACCCCGCGCTAGTAACTTGTACATAGTTTCAAATTCACTCACCCAATTACACAACCAATCATTAGCTCCTACATAAATCAACACTTTAACTCCGCGATGAAGCAACGCTTCAATGTATAATTGTGTGGGGAAGACAGAATCCAGGTTCGATCCAAAGTCTGCCGAAATCTTTTCATCGCATGAAGAAAAATTGGCTTTAGGCGAGGCCGGGTTAATGCCAATAATTCGTTGGATTTGGGGTTGATTGAGGTAGGAAGATATATTCCTGTTCAAATCAACGGTCACAAACAATTTCAATATCTGTGTATTCATTAGAGCTCACTTTGTGATTGGATAGCAAAGGTCATCGAAAAGGTTTCCCTCACTTTTCGGACTGTTCAGGACAACTGTCAAAGATACGGAAAAAATCGGTCGTACCATGATTTGCTCATATCATACGGATTCGTTTCTGTAGAATCAGTTAGTCCTGTCGGTCATAGGTAATTGTCAATAGAACTACTTACTGTTCCAATCAAATGATCCTCCAATGGCCGCACGACACCATGAATATGCAGCACGACAATTTATCATGTCGAACATATCAACACATGATTCCTTTAACCATTTGTTGCAGCGAGGTAGCTGTATTGTTGAGATCATGGTTAGAGGCATAGGACTTCATCAGCTAGACAGAGCTTACAATATTTTTGATTCCAACGCAGGTACTGATAGAAACACCAGTCAACCAGAATATCTTAACATCGCATGAAATATATGACATACGCAATATCCGTGACAGGAGGAACAGATACCGGCAAACATTGTAAGTCATAGTATGAAGGGAGCATTGACATGTTATCCGTACAACCGTTACCTATTGAGAGGTTGAGCAACGACCATGATTGTAGAATCACTGAATTCGACGAACCAATCATGATGGATTTGAGATTGATTGGAGTGAGACCAGCCTTAGCAAGTTGCGCATTCCTGTCATGTATTCTTGATGCGAAGACTGGGATAAATCTCCCCTGCTAAACGTTGAGAAAATGGATTTGTAGATGGTAGATATACATACTCCGTATGATTCCCCGGCAAGGTGAAAAGCTCTTCCTCTGAATTTGGTGAATTGTTCGAAAAAGATCGCAATGAAAGAGGCAAAGTCGTCTGCTGCTTCATCGGTGGTGCTCTGCCAGGTGATAATAAGAGTTTTCAGCTCGGGGATTGAAGACACTGACACTTGAGAGGGAATCAGGTCTTACAACATATTCTCCGTAGTCAGCATACGAAAATCCAGCTCCAACGGGTTGGTCGATAAAGATCATATTAGCATGTTCAGTCCATGAATATGGATTAAATCTCGTCTCGTTTTGAGAAATTACTCGACAAGGTCCTAGATTGAGATTCTAGTCAGTACGCTCAAAAGTGAGGATAACGTTTACACAAACCCAGCTCCATGAACAACCCAAATGTCCCAGAACATCCTGGTCCTCCGTTCATCCAGAGAATGACATCATCTTCATCCGGCTTATGTCTGCTTTCAAAGAAATAAAAGAAGAAATGCTTTGCTTCTACGTCGACGTATCCTGTATATGCACTTTGCCATCAACCGTATCAGCTCTCGCCTCAAAATGAAGAAACAAGATGAAGTTGGCGTACTCGGCTTCGTCGTCGCAAAACCCCCTAGATTTTTTGATTCTGACGGAATATTTCGGAAAGTTTGGGTGTTTCAAACTCGTGAACTGGTCCTCTGAAAGGGTGTTCAGACTGTCAATCGTTCCTGGTGTATCGTTGAATGCGTCTTGGACTTGCTGTTGGCCTAGCACGAGCAATACCCGGGTGAGGATACTCAAACTAATCAGCGCGATAAACATGGTCGTAGGTATCTATGTCTGAGATACAAAATCCTCTCACCATCAAGAGTTCTATTTGACTGCATGATTCAAACGTTAAGTACATATGGCCTTGACTCGGGCTGGGAGATAACTGAGCGTCAAGGTCGAACAACGTACAGTAAGTAAACACAGCTTTGAGGACGACGTCGGATGTGAAGATAAACCTTTCTTAAAATCTTCCACAATCAGTTCCTTCTTTCTCTTGGGGTCGTACAGTACACCTCGTTTTCAAGAAGTTTGAAACGATGCATAACTTCAAAACAACGCCGAGAAACACACACCTTTGCCTCGCTCCCAAGTCTCCTTTCATGATATCGATGTCGCTCAGACAGGAGTACGAGCGGAAGTAACTTGAATCGCGGAATTTCGAAAACAAAATACCTTTTCTCCATTTGACTAGCGACACATCTTGACAATTTGCTTCCACTACATCCATCATGACGATCCTCCAACACTCTCAACCTCCTCGTTCAACTAGTCCACTCATTATCAAAAGCGCTTTGAAAAATCAAGCCCACGAGTATAACGAGGAGAGAAGAGCTGAAGAAGTAAATGTCGAAGGAAACAACCCAGTCATCTCAAGTGCAGAGTTTGCTTTAAAGGTAAGTGAGATCCAACCATATATGTAGTACAAATTGAATGGTTTAAGGTTGATTTCGTTTGATTGACTTTTTTCGTTTTAGCAAACTAACCTCGTTGAGATAAACGAGAATGGTGTAAAAGCCGCTGCTTCACTCGTAAGTCCAAGTCCAAAGCAACTCATAAATGCGATAAATGCTCTTGCTAATCATGAAAACTCTTCATTTTTTAGATTCATAAAAGACTTCATCGTGAATCATACACTCCAAGAACATGGAGAACCCATCCTCTTCATATCTTACCACCAGAACCTTATAGTCCATCTGACCCACAAACTACGACAGTACTCAATTGGATATTCCTCATATCTTCTCTCAACTTCAGTTTTTGGTCTGAAAGGGAGGGTTGCTCTGATCGGTTTGGTATCGAATGGAGAGAAGGTTGGAGAGGTGAAGATGCTGAAAAAATGACAGTTCATACTGGATATTGGTCGTTGGTGGCTGCTATTGATAGGGGTATGTTAAAGTCTTTCCTTTCATTCCAGGACACTAAGTGATCTCTTATTTTATGATAATGTAGCTATGGAAGAAGGTATCCCAATAACAGACCCTTCATTCTATGCGTCGGAAACCGCTTGTCCCGACCAACTCATCGAACATATCTTTCGACCTGCTCCTCAGTGCAGTGAGGGCGTCCCATCATTAAGGGAACGTATAGCGGTGTTGCGCGAAGTAGGTTCGATACTTACATCGGTAAGCTTTCGTCCATCTTATTCTTCTTTCTAACCGGGAGGACTGGCAGTGTAACTAACTTCATTTGATCCAGAAATACGAAGCGTCTTTCCAACGATTCGTTGATGAGTTTCAACGAGCTCATGACGGTCAAGGGACAGCTCTTCAACTTGTCAAAAAAGTTACAAACACGTTTCCTTCATTCCGAGATGAAGTCATTCTAGATGGTCGTCGAGGTCCGTATTCTATTCACTCCATGTCCCACTTCTTCACAAACTTGTCAGAAACTAACATGAGACATACATACCCATGCAGTATTCATATGGAAACGCGCACAAATCCTTGTCGCAGAAACCTGGGCAGCATTCTATCCACCAACACCAACACCTTTACCGACCCTAACATCCTCACACTCACACTCTCACTGGTCTCATCCTATATTCCCAAACGGAGCACACATCCATCAATTAACAATGTTCGCCGATTATCGAGTTCCTCAAATCCTTCATCATCTTCGAATCATCCAATACCCATCTTCCTTAACCAAACTTCTTCGAAACCATGTCTATTTCGAACCTGGAAGTAGAGAGGAGGTTAGTATACGTTCGGCTAGTATTGTTGCTGTTGAACAGGTTAGGAAGGAGATGATGAAGCTGAGGGTGAGTGATGAGGAGGAAGGGGATGATGTGGTTAGTAGTGTTTTGATTGATTTTTATCTTTGGGATTTGGCGAAGAAAGTGGAAGGTGGTGGGGAACGTGTGGAAGATGATGAGGAGGATAACGGGTTTGAGACTAATGATATCTTACCTGCTCATCGAACGAGGAGTATCTGGTACTAACTCACAAAACCCATTCGATGTCTTGACTCTTCAAGCATCCACCCCTTTTTTCTTGCTTTACCATAGAGGATGAATCAGGTTTCTTTCGGCCAATTAGACTACACATTCTGGATATCGATTGTCTTGTTACTTTGAAAGATTCGTATAATATATTAATGACTAGTCTGCTACCATATGCATATAATGAATGACTTGCAACGTATCATAAAACGACCTAAATGAAGCTCCCCTCCCCCTTGATAAATATCAACATAAATATGTAAGATGATGAACGAAAAAACTTGGCTCTCCTCTGGAAAGCAAATATTAAAAATAAAGATACTCTTACTCCGTGAATGATTCAGCTACCAATCGAATGGGGAACTGTGTAAGTGAACGACTTGGAGTGTCTTGACACAATGGACCGAGTTGAGATGCAGTGATTTGGGAGACGTCTAGAGCAATGAAGTCCTATGATCCAAAAAAAAAGCCTAATCAGCATTCATTGAACATTAGAGTCAACCGAGTAGGATACACACCTTGACATGAATCATCCCAGAATTAAATCCACCTTGTTCAACATTCTCATCACATTCCATCTCTCCATCAAAAATTAAAGTACCATCTTCAGGTTCTCCACAAACTGAAGTTAAACGACTAAACCCAATGACTCGATCTTCCCATGTCTTTTCTCCTTTTTCGGGTTGAACATTGGTTTGACGAAGGATACATAATTGGACAGACAGTTGAGTAGTCTTCAGAGAAGGTGATGATGGTCGTTTTGTTTGTCCTTGTCCGTAAGAGATCGATTGAAGGGTGGATGGTGTACTTCGAAGTTCCATATGGAATGGAATTACATCTCGGATTCCGAATGTTCGTACGGAAGGAATGAAGAACTGTAGCATTTATCGAACTTATGAAAAAGTTTGAAAGAATGAAAACGTATAGATGGCTCACATCACAATCGATAGCTGAAAGAGACCCATCGCTTGAGATGATTTTAGTCGTAAACTGAGACCATTCTCCAGGCGATGACTTGATGGTCGAATCGAAAGACGAAGGGTACCCAAGAACTGGACATTTCGATGGACGGTATGAGAGAGGAATTGTCAAGCTGAATTCGAGATCAAAAAGTCCAAAATATCAGCTCGGGGTCATCACACTGGCAAAAGATAATTCACACTTACGATCTCGCACTGGTCCACGAAGTCAACTTCCATATCGAAGTTACCTCAATGATCAAACTATACGAACACTCTGCGTGTCTGAATGAAGACCAATCTTCAGAAGTAGATGAAAACGAAGGAGGCAATTCTCGGTCGACACCGCTGTAATCCGTGAAATGACTGGGAAACGAGATTGTGAAAGGGAGGACAGATGATCTGGTAGTAGTGTCCTCGTTGCTAGTTGTCGATTTCTTCCAGAGAGTTTGGGATCTGCTGAACATCGACCTATTGACACTGCCGCCCGGTGGAAAAGCTACAGATTGGTGTCCGACAAGCTAGTTGAAAGTAGTACATCTATCAGATAAACGAATTTACGTCGAAGGGCTGACTGTGCAAATTACCTTCACACGAACAGAGTAAATGTTCTCTCGTTGCAGATGAACCTCGCCTGAAACGACACCACGTTGACTGAAACATGGGAGGTTATCCTGTGAGTAGTCTTGACAATACAGGATAGTTGTGACACCTTTCCCGTGTTTCGTATGAATTCCGTCGTGCGAAGATCCAGAGGCAACTGGGCGAGTGCGACCACGCTTTGCTACGAAGTCAAGTCTTAACTCGCCATCGTAAGGTTCCCGTGAGTACTTTGGAGAGTCCGAGGAAGGGGAGTACACTGGAGGAGTAAGAGTGATCGTCGACATTTGTGAGGGGAGGGGAGGAGCTTGAGGGAGAAGTGGTGAAGATGATGACTATATATCGGTGCCATTCTTATTGTTCTCTTCGCATCATATTCCTGGGACAGCTGAAGTCCAAGAAATCTCGTAAAATCGACAGATTGAATGGACAATTGGGCATTCTTTTACCCTCGTTGCAGTGTGCAATGTACAGCCAAGCTCTCGAAGTTGATCTGTTGTTGGATTTTTGCGGATCCGCTGTGTTTGAGATTCTCTCGCGCAGGTTTGAACAATAAGCTTGTTACACAGCCGTGAGGAACTTTTCGCTGCTCAACCAATCATATGAGGAGACGGAGATACAGGGTGTGTTTCACTGATGCGATTTCAAACAGCCTTTGTTGAAGCGGCGGTAACGTTAACGCCAAAAGTATAATAGGCTTTCCGAGTAACCTAGCGTTTCAGACGGGTTGTTAGAACAAGTCGTCAATCTCTACAACACGGAATTTGACAAATCGAGAACGACTTACCGAGATTTCGAGACATTCAGTCTGGCCATTCGAGTTGAACTTGGAAGGTCCACCTCACAGTAAACCGCAGCCCATGGTGATCACTTCAGAAGAAGCAAAATGTCTGTTTGAAGTCATCACATCTCTTCGAACTGATTCTGACAGTGACAGATGGAATCACACTGCTCTCGTCATCGTAGCGGAAATCCAGTTCCATTGAATCGAAATCAAGGAAACGCACCACAGGACAGTACTGTAACTGAGTGCTCGTGCAAGCTATTAGCACAAGTAGACACCTGTAATCCACAGCAATCACGAACCGAAGCCTCTCGCTTCCACCCTACTTCCAAATATCGTTCAAGACATGATTTCCGGAGGATGGCGTATTGAATTCTCTGTTAGGACCTGATTCCCACACAACTTGGTCTTTATTGTCGTTGTACCTCCTGATATATTTGTACTCGATCTTCATATTCGGTGGAAGGAGGACGGAAACTATTTAATAGAACCCGTCCAGTCAATCTCGGGTACATTTCAGGAGATGTAAGGCTCTTCTTACCTCTCCATATAGGATAGCCTTCAGCCGACAACAATACTGCATTATCATCAGGGGTCCAATTCTTCAGGGCATTGACAGAACCCGTGATAAAGATATTTTCTGCGATTCAATCATAGATTAAAACGTCATTCGGACCCGTATCGCGTGAAGGACTTGAAGTTGAATGAAAATTTGCAATAAATCACTTACCTTCATACCTAGTACTAGCCTCGACGTTGAACACTACAGATACCACCCCTGCTCCAGGACCTGATGAACAACTTGACGGTATCTTCAAATCCGCAGCTCCCCATCCAGGAGAAGAATACCCAGATCTTGCACCGAATGTCGTCAATGCAGATGCATAACTCCAAGTGAGATCCAATGCACTCCTCGGTAATCCTGTATCCTTATCATATTGTTCCGCTAAACTACCATCTTCAGGCGTATATTTTGCATTTTCCAGTATGAATCCATCGGCGTAGTTTCTGATGCTTGTAGTAAGGTTGTTGAAAATTGGAGAAGACGAATTGTAAATTCCAGGAATAATGTCGGGAATGAATTGTTGGAAGAAGGAGAGGGATATTTGGGTGATGTTCATGTATTCCTGTGTTGACCAGACGATGAGAGCATCGTAGAGTTGCTCGGAGACAGCGAATGTGGTCAAATACCACGGCTAAAGATGGATAATGGCGAGGTAATACGATCAGCTCATGCGCATTCGGAGAAGATAAGGAGGTGACGTACGTTCCCGCCCATATAGACATCTTCTGAGTATCTACCAGTTGCAACCGGTTCGTGAGATGGGATACCATTATTGATCATATAAACCGAACGGAACGAATCCACATAAACTTGAAGATTAGCAAGAGCTTTATCGGAGCATGGTTGGAATGTCACAGAATCGCAGCCTGCAGCAGGATCAAATGTGTGGATAGATGCTAAAATGGTGTTAGCGTCCTTCCCCGAACGTCCTTCTCCTGTATTCGCAATGATGTAATTTTCATCTTTATTCCAGTAAGACTAGTTGTGCCAAGGTGAGTTGGTAGAAGTACGAAAGAGAGGGCACATTGCACGCACCTGTAAATAGCATAGAAGTCTATCTGATTCGGAAACCAAATCATCGACAGTATTCCTTCGTCCAATTGATTGCGCCAATGCAATACCTTGTCGAAGAGCACGATGTTGGACTGCTGTAGTGAAGAACGAGAACGATTCTATTTCTTCCCAAAGATCAAACCTGATTTGCGAGGGATTAGCTGAAACGATCGTTGATTGTATGCGGAGAAAACATACGTTGACTGGTTCCATGTTCTAGCGACATAGTCCAAATCAATTTGGACAATGGGCCATATGTTCTCCTCGACGAAAGATGAGTTGTCGTTAGCGATTAACCAATTAGCATAACTGATCAACGAGATAGCTCGTAAAGCAGGTCCGTCTACAACATAAGAGACACCAGAAATTGAAATCTCAATCAGCATTACTAGGAGTCAGAAGTTAACACATTCGCGTACCTCTCTGCGGTCGTCCCCATGGATCAGTGAAAGCTGTCTCATTAATATGAAACTTTGCTTCTCCCAGTCCTCCTGTTGACATTGTCCCGCTAGGATTGGAAATCATTTGAAGATTGGCCTGTGAACTGATAAAATCATCCACTAATCCTCTCAGTCCTTGCCAATATCCTGAAGTGACATAGTCGATGATTAACTTGAAAACGAGAGCGGAATCTCGAGTCCATGTATAGACGTAGTCGGGATCGACAGTGCTTGGACTTGCGATGACGACTCCAGGCTAGATAAGAACAAGGGTGAATAACCGAGAGTCAGATGGTGGATGGTAAAATGTATGGACCTACCTTTGCTCCGTGACATTTTACACCGTTGGGTCCTATATTCGCTAGAAGGCCTGCTCTTGCTACAGGCAATTGTGTGGCAATGTATGCGTCAGCTTTACTCTGAAACAAAAGAAACAGGCATTCAGTAATTGCTGCCAGTCATGGTTATGCACAGAGACGACTCACCAGAGATTCGGAGCAATTTATAGAGAATTGAGCTTGAACATTGTAGCCCAAATCAGGTCGCAAACTTGTCAACCAATCTTCTTCCAAATGAAACATTTGGTCGAAGGCATTCGGTTCTGCAAGCACTTGAAATAATTCATAGCTGCACAAGACAGTGAACTTGAAAATCGTAAGAAGGGTGTTGATCTTGAACATGGTCGATGTTGCGAGCGAAAACGAAAACCTTGTAGGCCTCCCTGGGCAGAAGTCCGAGGTTTTAAATACCTTGACGTGGGTGAATCAACCAGCAATTTACATAAACCTCGCAATGGAAGAAGTAGAAAGCGAATATATGTCCAAATAGTCGCTTTGTATCAGCATGAGGCAATAATCAGAGTTTGTTGAAGCATTTTCGACATCTGGATTCAAAGGTATGGATGGCGTGGACTATTCGGCAGTTGGCGAGTAATAGGTGGACTACTAGTAGTTAGAATCATGTTATCAGTTCTAATGGCGTTCTGGGATTATAGACGAACTACATACAGTTTGGTCCCTCCTCCAAGTAGGAGAAGGATTGACAGCGCGCGGCAACTTGCATTTAACAGAGCCAACGTGAATCTTACTTGAACCCAGCGCGCTATGTTCGGTTTGAAAAGACATGGCCTGTTTCTTGTCTAAAATTGTGTACATCCTGCCGCTGATAAATCAAGTATAAGTACATTGGGAATGAAGCTTGAAGAGCTCGTTGTTCTATATCAAAACTGTTATTGTCTGTTGTTAGCTTAGCAATACACTCCTCCTCCTCTATCTAGGTCGTCCTCGTGACACCCCTCCTCCTCCTCCTTCATTACTGGGATCGTCAATTCTCCTCCAAGTCCTCGAAGCTATCGTTATCGTTGTTCTTGTTATTTTTCCCCTTTGTCTTCTTCGCCTTCGCCTCCCTTTCCTTTCTCTGTCTGCCTCATCCTCCTCGAATCCTCTGCCCGTATCCTTGCTTCCCTTCTCTCCTCCTCCCTCTTTTGCGCCAATTGTTGCCTCTCCGCCTTCTTCTTCATCGCCTTCTCTTCATTTTCCCGCTTCTTCCTCTCCGCATTCTCTGCATTTTCCCGCGCCTTCTTCTCCGCCTTCTCTGCATTTACCTGCTTCTTCCTCTCCATCTCCTCCCGCTTCTCTATGCTAAGTACACTCTTCACAGCTTCTTTGAGGTCTTCTGTCCCAGAACTATAAATCGCTTCCAGTTGGTCCCCACGGCTCCAATTGAGATCATCATACTGTTCATTTTGTATTTTATCAATAAATGTGTCCTTCACCTTATCGAAGAGCTTTGCTAGTTCTGATCCTTGCTCATTTCGGAGTTTCTTGAGGAAGATTGCAAAGTTCAGAGCCTCTACAGGATCGCCAAGGTTATACGTCTGAGGATTATCAGAGGTCACAAATATCTGAGAGAATAGAAGTATATTAGCAATGTTTCTTTGCAAATAGATAGACGTCCACGCTGAGCTAACCTCTTTTCTTTCGGAATCCCGCCAAGCCATGATCACTGCGCATACACTTCCACGGGAATATATCCCCCATACAGGGAAGTCGTCGATGCCAATGACGATGCTGAGGAATAGGACTGCGGAAATACAAGAGTTTATACATTGGTTTGATACCTGATCTTCATTTGGTTGCTGCCTCTTGTTCTCGACGATAGCAAGTGGTAATGCAAGATCGGTGGATGTCCACGTTGGTTGTTGAGAGTATGATGGCCATGCATGATAGTCGAAGCTTTCTGACTTTAAAAAGAGAAAACGTGCCAGTTGATTCTCTGAAAAGTCATTGGCAGCTTTCAACTTCCCAGCGTCTGGTACATCGAGAGAGGTGACTTTATGTGACGACAACGTTTTTATGGCTGTCACCAACTTTGACTGGAGTGTTGTGTCCTCAGTGACATAAACTGGATCCTCTGTGAATGAATGTCCGCGTGGTGATTGAAACATCTTCTTTTCTAATTTCTCCCGCTGTTGAGAGGAAAGGTTACCAAGAACACCTGTGATCTTCACCAGTAGCAATGAATCACATCTCGCGGTGAAAGGCTCTGTCATTGCTCTCTCAAAAAAAACCTTTCCAATGGATGCATCGTTTTCTCTATACTCTTCGATGATGTCCTCAACCTGTCTTCTGAGGTGATCCGCTTTGATGTGACCGACAGGATTCGAGCGGTCTTTCAACTGGAGGTCTGAAGCTTCAGGGCTTTTGAGCTCCCAGCCAGTATTGCAAGGCCTTAGACCTGCAACCGCATTCATTAGTTCTTCCCCTGCGACAAATTCCTTGCAAATTTTTGAGAGTGAACCTGCCCCAGTATTGGGGTTGATACACTGATCGACATAATGCTTCGTTATCAAATTAGCTGGCATATAGATGGCGACTTCCCGTCTAGAGCGATAAATTCGATTTTTAAAGTGAGATGCAGGGAAGAGACTGTAACCAAGTACTCACGATACAAAGGGTGAAAGGAGCTCATGAGCATCAGTGAAAAAGTGCATCAACATGATGTCAATGTCGAGAGGGGCATCCGCTTCACTAATATTATAACCACTTCGTCGACTGTTGATAGAGATAGTGAAAATTGTAGATAACTTGACAGTATCGAAATACTCCTGATAGATGGTACTGGATTCCGTAATCGTGTCTTTGAATGCTTGGACTAAAAACTCAACCTCGTCTTTCTGTTGAAGCAGGGTGGAGTATGGAATAGGAATTTGTGGTCGGCACTCAAAGCGTACCATGTCACTGTATTTCTCCATCATCTTGTCAATGTCATATAAGGTATCTGTGTAAATACCGTTGGGATCACGATATTTGGCAACCGCTGGATCGTATTCCGCAAATGGAATCCGGTGAACAAATCGATCAAAGCAGTATTGACGTGATCCAGGTTTAAGGACGTTGTTTTTGTTCTTTGCATTACTCTGGCTGAACCTGTAAGATAGAGGATCAGATACAAAAATGAGAAGATGGATATGTGTCAGAGCTTACAATGAATTTACGCTCTTTTTTGCAACACTTGTGCCTTTCTTGCTCGGTTCGCTTGGAAGGGTGGACGGTGAAGCTTGATCTAAATTGGGGGTCGCTATATCACTGGTGAGTGGAGATGATATGGGACGAGGATTTAGAATACCAACTTATATGCACCTGGAAGAGATATGCTTACCCGTACAGTAATGAGGCGGCTGTACTCTCTAACCACTTGGATACTCGCTCTTGCAATGGACATGGGGTTGTTAACTCGGAATCCCTCACAAATGCTATCGGAATGTCAGATCTCCAGTGAAGAGGAGAAATGACGGGGTTTTCTGCCGAACACATGATGTTATCTAGAGATTGGCGCATCGTTTGAATTGCTCCAGCAAGAATAAGGGCACTATTCGCATTTGTAAGGTCGAAAAGACCGTTGCGCAGGTAAGCGTTAGTGACGGGGATCCCAATGGATATATGCATGGTTGGCTAATTGAAAACGTTCAGTACCATCATGCGGTAAGTGTATATTGACCACATACCAGATGGTAATCTGTATGATTAGATTCCAACCATGCGAGACAGATAGTTCCCCCAGCGGTACCTCTGGATTGAAGAATTCCGACGGCCGGCTCAAGGCTTCCCAAAACTCGGCGTTGGTAAAGAATAGCTGTAAGCTGTGATACAAGAGCATCCTGCTCCAACGCAACACAGAATAGCGGCAAGATTATGCCCAGTTGTTGACCTAGACTGACGAAGAGATGTGCATCAAGTGGAAGATTAATAAAAGGGGATTCTAAGCCGAAAGTTCTGCTACATTCATCCTCGGTGTCCGTACTGCTTTCTGACCCATCGGACCCTTTGTAAGGACGGTTCGGATGGAGCTGGAAGTCCCAGATATTCAGGTTATTTGCAAAAAAAGAGATATATAAAGGTAGCAACTAACTGATTTCATCTTGTTATCCGAGAACCAATCATGTAGGCCGATGTCACCCAAGTACCCGGCAACAGTCAGGCGGGAAATTTCCTCGAATTTAGTCTGAGGATGACCCTCTTCGGGGTGCTCGACGCGGGGTAAAACAAACGGGGAATTTTCCCTGGTAAAAACGAGTCAATAAGACAGTAGTTAAAGAATATCGAAACTTACAGAGAAATTGTACCATCTAAAAGGAGATTAGCAACTGATTTTATGACCCATAAGGCGAAGATTTCTCTGATTTGGGATCCATCGTCGTCGTGTATGCTTGCAGACCTTTTGAGAATGAGTGAACCTGCCAGAGCGACTTGATAGACGGAACGACATAGTCCGTGGTCCGTGGCGGCATCTCGTAAATCCGGAGGTTTGAGTTCGTTGAAACGATCAACGATGAGTTGTGCTTCTGGAGGAAGGGAAGATACAGAGATGTTGTGATGCAAAACTGGATGAGGAGTATAGAACATGCTAGTTGATCGACAAGTTTCTGAACGATTGACTTGTACTTAGAATGAATGATATTTGATCGATAATTCCACGTAGGCTTTATGTAAAATGCTTTGTCAGCATGACCGACATAATGAGACAACTCGCGATCGGACTTACTTGCTAGTAGGTACTTGGAATATTGGTGATTTCTGTATCAACTGCAATATTTTCCGAGAAATGAGGTCAAATGCTGTATCTATATAATAATTGTTATACAAAATATAATTGTAGGGTTAATATAACACCCACCAACAACACCGTAAGGCGATGGTACAAGCATCATGAGTGTGTTTCGATGGCCCGGATAATGAATCCTAGAATTACCATGTCATCGACATCATATGAATGAACCAAAAAAGAACTAACTGAGTTAATGCTGCGATCAGAGAACAAACCATCCATGGTGATGTCGCCTGTCAACGGGGAAAGTTCCTCGAGTTTGATTACAGAAGGCTTTTCCTTATGATCATCGTGTTTGACGCGAGGTAAGGCGAAGAGTATATTTTCCCTGAAAAAACACATCAGAAAAGTAGAGGTGAAAAGATAATGGAAAACCTACAGAGATATTGCACCATCTAGAACGATGTCAGCAATTGATTTGAGGAGCCATAAAGAGACAAGCTCTTTAATTCGACAGGCATGGTCATCTTCTACTGCGGCCAAGCTCTTGAGAGTCGCTGAACCTGCCATAACCACCTAAATTGCGGAACGAGGCAACCCTTGGTCCGTTTGAATTAAGTGTTCTGAAGAACGGTGTCGGTGTCAGTCAGCAAGTTGTAGCCGAAAGCGATGGTGGAATAAGTAAATCTCACAGGTTATCAGACGCAGCTTTGATGTGAAGTATAGTCAGAATGAACGCGACTAATAGACGAGGAAGACTTACAGTATATTTCTATACCCACATTCGCGGTGATATTATGATCAACCATTCCTATGTGACCAATTGGAATAGGAAAAGCGATGTGGGCAGTACAGTATATTCGTTGTTGCAGAGAGAATTCAAATGGTTCCTACTTATTTTACAGAAGAATCAGGATGTGATCTTTAAAATTGTACTAAACAGGTCTAACTCACCTCTGAGAACGACTTTGCGAGCATACATACTTGACATCTGGATTATCATGATAGAATTACGTGGCTGGAAGGATTCAAGCGTATGTTTCTATGGTTTCATCATTCAGAAAACATTTCATTCGTAGTATGCACAGAGAGCCCATAGAATGTTACAATAAATCAGGTAGAATGTGTGCGAGTAGATCATCGTCCACCAAGTCATTCTCCACAGAAAGAAAAAGATCACTCAGACCTATGATTCTGGAACTGCAGCTGTAGGAGTAGAACCTGGGAAGAACAACGACATATAATATTGAAGATATCCCTGCGACCCAGTGACTTTGCCCACCACGAGAATAAAGTGGGCAAGTGAGATGGCGGCAATAAAAGCGACGACTCCTGCTATCGAGTATGAGCCTTCTGAAGCGGATGCATCAGCATCAAAGACAACTTTGCTTTCGGCGACGGAGGTCTCTTCTTCATTGGGAGGTGTAGTAGGTTCTCCGAGTGGAGGTTGAGCAGGAGAAACCGATGCTGAACCTGTTGGAGGACGAAGAGTGGTGAACAGACCGCTGTTCAACTCAAAGGCGACGTTCGCCTCTTCTAAAAGCGCAGCTAGGCAACCATAATCAAATCAGCACGGAAGAATAGGAAGAACGGAATATATGTTTGCTCACCTTTCGCGTCGTCGTTGTCCCCGACACCAGCATCCATACCTTCTCTGTACCAATCCTTGATCTTCTTCATGTCACCCATCGTGCTTGAACCAGTACCTCCAAGTTGTCTGAAGTCGTAGAAGGACAAGCCGGAGCCATCTTCGAGATTATAAGATTTCGCTAATCTCCGTCTGATGAATTGACCACCGCTAAGATCTCCAAGGTAACGCACGTATGCATGTGCTAGCAGTGGGGAAGGATCTTGGGAATCGGCGAGTTCTTGAAGACGAGACTTGTATGCCGCGAATGGTCCTGGTGGAGAAGACTGAAGTTCAACGTGAATAGGATGCGATTGCCATGAGGACTCTGGTGTTTGAAGCAGGTAAGCAATGTCGCTTGATATACTTGGCGTTCGCGCTAGCAATGAAGGATTATAAGTAGGTTGGAGCACGGAGTTTGCGGCGTGTTTATCCAACGCGCGTTCCAAAGTGCTACAATGGTAAGTGGAGCCAAGATGAGAATTAACAATTGGGGAGATGGGCGGTTTGGGTTACTCACTCATAAACATGATACAACATCATTAAGAATCGTACATATTCCTCTCGGTCAAGTTCACCTCGGGTTAACCAGCCAGCACCTTGGCTATGTTCTGCCTTCTCGTGAGCAGCAGCAGTTCCTGTCTTCAATAAGGTGGAAATGGGGAGTGAAAGGTCAATGATTGAAGCCATGGTCAAGGAGAGAGGTTCTTCAGAGGGTAAGGGTGTGTTTCGTGAGTGGCGATGGTGTCCCGAGTGAGATCCTTTATAGTGAATGGTTGCTCGACAGCACCTGTGCGTGCGAGCTAATATAAATGACGAATATGACTTGTGTCTGGAAGCAGCTGTTGAGAACTACCACCCTTTTAAGGGTTCTTTGGGGAGGCTATGATGGTGGTTGATGACAAGGATAGTCGGAATGGCAAAGATCAAGGCAAGATGAATGCATTCTTTCAGGAGATGATAGCAAAAAGTAAACCTGGCTCGACAAATGTTTTCGGATCCAAGGATGAGGATGATCATTATATCCATGTCCGAGATTACCGATTATCTGATAACGGTCCTAGGCTCCTTATCTATCTCCTCCCCTCCGACTTTCAAGTTGCTGCACGATCGCCCTATACAGCCTAAGACTACTAATCACAATGTCTTCCACTACCTAGGATCACTTTGATGTCTCTACACGGTGTTCTACGTCGCTATAAAAGTCTGTAGCTGCTGTTCAAACGATTGATCCCAGTGAATAAGATCGTCTCCTTGAGAAGGACCCTGAGTAGTATATCAGATCCTGTAGGCATTGCGGATTGATTTAGAACAGGGTCGTCGACAGGACTCGAATACAAACCATCGCGGTTCGAATTCAGCGAAGTTACACCGAAACTCGATGTGTCTATTGAACAAGAATTTACAATAAATTTTAATACAGCATTTGGACAGGACTGGCATATTGAAAGACTGAGAACGAGTTTTCTCTACAGAAAGAACATGAGACCAAAGAAAAACGTAACGGGACGGGATGAGTGAATGGATACCAAGTAGATGATGGTGACGAGGATTTTGCATCGTTGAAACGCATGACAAATGTCCCAAAATGAAACCAAAAAACAAGATGTGTGAAGGAGAGAAATAACAGGAGACTTGAATGAAGGTCGAAGACTGAAGAATTGATTGTGAAGTTGTAAAATAGAAAACTATATCACTTGTTATGGAAACAAATAAAATGTAATTATGCGACAGAGGAAATGATAAAAGGCATAGAATGGATCGTGGAGTTGTCATGACCGAATGGAATAAAAGTACGATATGCTGAAATGTTACCAGTCTGAAGTGGTTCAAGTTGTTGTGGGTATCGGGGAAGGACGCTCTATGGCATCTCTGCAGCAAACAGCTAAGGACGAACGAGATTTGACTATCAATATAAGAAGATAAGGAGAAAAAGCTGAGAACGTACTTTGACTACCTTCGTCTCTGAGCTAGGTGTCGGTGGGGTTGACATAGGTCTAACGATGGCCCTACCATAGAACAACCCCGGATGTTGCGACGAGTGCGAATCATCGGGATTCCCGTGAGTATTCAGCGGAACATTTGATGGAAGTTCCTGAAGAGTGTTCCCGTCGTAAACTCGATGTGGTGCTAGGAACTCCTCTGAAACAGCCAAGGAGAGAGCGGGCCGATGCGATTTCACTTCCCGAAGAACTGGGATAGTAGGGTACGGCTGTCGACTTTGAACTAGTGGAGGTACTGCCATAGGAGAGGGGATATGAAAGGAGTTGCCAGTGCTTGGTGTCGCGATGTACAATGGAGATATTGGAGAAAGACTGTCAGAGTAGAATAGGAGTGGGGTAGGTGGTAGAATAGTAGTAGGACTGAAAAGGGGAAGTTGACTCGGAATATCCTCGTCTAAATACTGGTGTGAGAACTTACGATGCTCTCAAGAGATAATTAGAAAGGAAACCAAACTCACATTGCCCTGGGTGAGCATACTTGCAATCGTCTCCTTCTAGGCAGCGACCCATTATGAAGTCACGGCAAACTTCACCTATTCGAGGACAATCATAAAACGTTTCAGAACCTTATAAGAATACTAACAATGGATGCACACTCACGTTCACCACTCATCTTGACGCCGCCACCAATGACACGCCACGTGATGGGATAAAACTCTCTCTTGCCATTGTGCTCTGTACGCTTCGCATTAGATTCCTTAGGAGATACAGATCGGGTCTTGCGCGGTGCTTGTATCTCCGAGGTATCAGATGGCATAACAGTAGTGGTGGGAGAAGAAGGAATAGTAGCAAGGACCGATCTATCATGAATACTATTGTGTTGGAAACATCCAGCATCAACACGAGTTCGGGGGAAGACTATAAAATGGGAAATAACTTACAAGTTGCACTTATTTCCCTTGACACAATCACCGTTGGTCATAAAAAACTTGCACGGCTTGGCTAAAGTTAGTACGTATGAGTATGGACGGAAACGGGTTATGTGAGTCAGAGACATACTTCTAAATAAGTTACGTCCATTCAAAGGTGCCGGTCGTGTACGACTGCCTCGTCGAGAACGGCCAGTGCTTACTTCTGAGACAGGAGAAGATACACCGGTACTCGAGTTCGTCTCCGTAGAGCCCGCCTGGATAGGAGGCGCGAAAGGCTTTGCATAAGCCAATTTGTCTCCGGAATCGAAACAGGTTGGAGTTGAAGGGGGAGCAGGTGGAAGAGTCCGAGAGTCGAGACTGAGAGATTTGACAGCCGATGCAAGCTTTTCTATGTCGGACGCAGGGTGGTCCGTGGAAGGTGGCGAAGCAGGGCAAACATTGGTCGTATCGGAAGTGAGGGAAGGTGCAAGTGATGAGATGGACGAAACAGGAGAAGGAAGATAACCCGAAGACAATGAGTGTTGATGTTGACGAGCCCTTTGAGAGGTCTGAAGGGGAGGCATATGAACATATGCACATTGGTCACCAAAGCGACAGTCTCCTGCTGCAAAGTTGCGACATGGCTTGGCTGAAGTGAACGAGGAAAACTCTCATCAGTTAGGATTTCAAGTTGAATATCACGGTTCACTTACTACAGTATAAAGGATGAGACTGAGTGGGCAAAGTACTAGATAGCTCTCGCGACTGTTTGCGAGAGGGGATGTTTCGCCTGGAGGACTCTCCAAAAGAAACTTCTTGCATTGTTGGTGAACCCATGGCAAAAGCTAAGACGATTCGAGTGAAAATAATAAGTCGATTGGATAGTGGAAGGGACAAGTACCAAGGACTCACCACTTTTATGCAAAGATATTTCGGGGCTGTGAGTGGATTTTTCGACACCGGAACAAAATAATGATTTTGGTGACAATAAATGATCGAAGCCGAAGTATGAAAAGAGATGATCGAGAAGAAGCCGCAGGGTTGAACAATATTCTGAAATACACAAGCAGCGATGGTAGAGTGATATGAAGTCAAAATCAACATTGGACGTGAAAAACATGTCCCCGTTTTATAAGTAACGGAAAGTCGTTAGCGTCCCATCGCTGCTGGGTTCAAAAGTTGGTCGACCTGATGGACCGGAGTTCAGTAAGCTTAGGTCATTGTAAAGTTTCTTGAATAGACGCAAAAGCCTTTTGTCCGAAGTGTTAGAAAGGCTCGAAATAGAGGGTATTGTGACAGAGGGTTTGCTCACCCTCATTTCGACAAGTCAATCGAAGATGGGCAAAACAATAAGATCGACCGATGATGGGAGCGTCTAAACACGTTGCTTTCTTGACAATTGTGGAGGTCGGCACGAATGAGAACGGATTGCCACCAGATGCACTGGGCCTAAACGGACATTAAAAAGATCAAACAAATCCGCGGAAATCAATACAAACAAACCATTCCATACCGAAGGTTATGAGCTATGCCTGCATCATACGCTGAAGTTGGTGGTCATTGTAGGAATGTTTGTTTTTGCAAGCATGGATCAATTGCTGGTTTTGTGAAAGCATCTAATCAGTGAATCTCGTTGTAAGCGAGCGCCCTCCTCCAATAGGAAAAAGGTTCCTCGCAGAAGGAAAACAATAAGAATGCCCAAAAGGAACCGTTCTGCATGATAATTCGTATCATATTTTCCCTGAAAATTACAAGGCAGTCGTTTTGATTCAATCACCAACATCACCAAGCTGAAATTTCTCCTATTCGGTGATTGTGGTCGACTAGGTGTGGTTGGAAGTGTGCGTCAGTTCTCCAGTTATCCATGCATATTACAAGCCGTTCCGGGTATCCCTGGACCAGCTGGACAGTACTTCTAGGTTCAGGTACGAGAAAGTCTAGAGACTCAAAAGCCTGACATAGAAGCCACTCGGTGAGTGAATGTATTGCTACATATATATCACCTCCATGCGTCGATGGAAGTTCATTTCGTAGTAAATCTCACTAGAACTGCAAAGTTCTGTAAATTAGAACACCGGGTATGTGGATGCATTCACACGTAGAGGGCCACGATGGGACTCACCTGCAATCAGAGCGTTCCTTAGATTCTGGTATGTCTCGGTCCCGTAGTCGCATGATCAAGGAAGACGATATAGGGTTGTCGAATCCTGGCAATGGATACAGTTAGCAGAAATCCAAGCAGATATCCAGTATCTCCATGGCAACACCAGATCGCTACTGAACGCCGCTGCTATTTAAAAACAGTGCGCCTTGTTCAAGTTATCTTCAATTTGAGTATCGCGATAGAGAGCAATATTCATACAGCATCTACAACAAGAACAGTACTTGCCCCCTTGTGCTCTTGTTGGTAATTAGATCCGAATAACAGAGAGCGTTTTATAATTGTTTCGAAAACGTGGCGAAAGCATTTGACCAAACGGCGATCGGTCTTGAGCATTCAGATGGGATGTTTAGTAAATGCTCCGGCCATTTCAAAGTCGCATGAAGTGAAGTACGTTGTCAGTCGTACGCCACCATTGCAACTTTATAAGGCTGCAAAGAACCGTGGTGAGGATGGGTTGATTAGGATGAAGCAAGCTCACAACTTCAAGTTCGAAGAGCCTATCGCGCCAATATGTTAGGCGCTCTACGATGTTTGCCAGGATGCGAAGACAATAGAATGGGGGACTCTCGGTGCTTGTGTCGTCTCATATTCCAGCTTATCGGCCATATTTCCCTGAGAAGCGTCACTAGTCTAAGCTGCACTTCAGACAAAGTTATAACGGTGCATTTGAAGAAAAAGAAAATAGTACGCGCACTAGTTGTAGTTTGACGTAGAAACGGAGGAGCATATACAAAAAGACTGGAATATGTCTTGTGGAACCACTTTACCTCAAAAGTGCAACCTAAAACGACTGAATGGTTACTCGCATATTACTCCAAAGACCAATCATACACACCACTTACTTTCCTTTAGCCTTGTGGTAATTGTTTCGAGTAACCTTATCGTGATGTCCTTGATCTGATGCAACATCGCGAGTCGGAGAACCGAGGTGATCAGGAGTGAAAGTATGCAACATATCTCTGTCAATTGTTAGGGGAGAAAAGACACAATCTTGAATATGATCTTTGCTACAGCGGAACATTGAAGGAGAATCAGATGTCTGCTTGACAAGTCGGAAGTCGGTTCGGTAACGCAGAGCGACGCAAAGTTCAAACAGACACAGCAATCCTTGATAGGTATCCCTAAGTGATAGGCCATTGCGACTGAACAAAACATTAGAAGATAATATCCTGGTTTTCACGTTCAACTTAGGGTCGGAACAAATGTCACTTTTGTTAACACAAAATCAATATTCAGGGTGCTCACTGACGCTGACACATACCTTCCCCTGGACGGATTGTATACACGCGATACATGGATTCTAGAATTGTTAACGATGTCATTAGTTATGATAGCGGCTCTGGCATAAATGCGAAAACAAGAACTTTCTCCCCGTGAGGAATACCGATACAAATAATCAGTAGAAAGTAAGAGAAACTCACAAGAGCAGGATGAAGCGTGAGCAAGATCCTCAAAGCATGTCGTCCTTAGCCAAATCGCATTGCCATCCACGAGATTTTCAGACACACTGCTTATTTAGCCAAATTTGTCCTTGTCTCAGAGAACAAGCCTCAGTACTCATTTCTGACATGATTTGTGGTAGGCATTGATTATCCAGCGACCACAAAGTGAGAACTTGAAGGAAAAGACGAAAAAGGCTTGATAAACGCTGTTAATCTTGGATTTCGTTGCCAGCGAAAGTGTCGTTCAATACCATCCTTTACAAGAATTAATAGAAACCATATAAATTCGAATCAGAATTCGTACCTATTCCTGCATTCGTATCAACTCTACCACTCGAGTGGAAGTAATGCGCCTATAGCGAGAATTTAGAATAGGTCCGGTTGTAGGAAATCGCATGATAGAAAACATCCACCGTATTTGTTAGCTTTTCATGCATACAGCCAATTTTGTCCTTTAAAGAGTAAGATGGTTGTCTTTGTCTTTGTCTTTGTCGTGCTTTCAATTGCAGAAAACAATACAGCGATCGGCTTAAAGAACACCGTGACAGGCAAGCCTTGCCTGTGACAAGCGACGGGAGGTGACATGCGTCACATATAGGCGCTGACTCGTAAACTTAAGTAACTTGACTGGCGTTTTCTTTTGTTTCTTTGCTACATGCTCTCTTTATTGCTCTATCATGCAAATTTATACATCTATTCAGAAAAGTCCAATTTTACCAGCCAACAAACAGTTCGCCACCTGTGCCGGTGAGGATCCGTACTTTCATTGAACCACAAGAATCGGACCCACAAATCACTGCATACGTAAAACTCCCTTCATTCCACCGTTCATTATTTGCTCTGCTCTATGGAAGTTCAATCATATTGGCGAGGGGATGACGGAAGAAAAAAGGCAACATACATTCATGTGTTGCATTTTGACCTGTACTTTGAGACAGACACACCTCAAAGCCTCACCTATGCAGACCACAGGCCCGCTTGCTTCTACGAACCTCGTAACATCATGCATGTCGATAGTCGATGGGAATTCCGGTATCGTGTGCTTGCCAACACGATTCGTTGAGACTTTGGTAAGACTTCATCGACCTTCTCTGGTCCAGAGATGACCTCATCTCGCATCAACACTATCTCTGGGTGCCGAAGACTTATTCGCCCCTCTGTCTCCTTGCAACTGGTGCATTCAGCTGGTATGTATAACTCTTGCATTGTTCGAATTGATTTCTCAGTTGTCGTTTACCTTGCAGGATCGCATCTACCCCTGCTTGACTAGCAAAGTGGGATGTTTCGGTTATTTCAGATTAGGATAGCCAGGAATAGACCGTCGTTTCGAACATCGAAGCTTATTTTGCCGATAAAATGAGACACGGACGCCAATCTGTCAGCTCTCCGAAGGGTTCATAAGACAGCAGTTGCCAGTTTACCCCTCTTAGGTCCCATCTCTGGCCACCAAGACCACCATGCCTTTACTGGAGCAAGTTCAGCAAGCGTTGTCTCATTCGGTACTGATTGACGGTGGAAGCGCCTTGGTGAGTTGATCATACTACAGTATAGGATGTTGAGAATGACTTTCGACGCTGATATGTACGTGTAGTTCACGTGGTATGTTTTCAAGAAACTCGAAATCGTGAATGCATATGTCGCCCCGATCTTGTTACTTCTCCTTCCCGTTGGGTTGTCCGTCTTGACTATTGACATGTTCCACCCCTTTCTTTCTTTCGCTCGCACCTTTGGCATATACTACGTGTTTCTTGGGGGTTACATTCTCACGTACAGACTGTCTCCAATGCACCCACTTGCAGGATATCCTGGACCATTGTTGGCGAAGGTGTCCAAAATTTGGATCGTTTTTCACGGTCGTGACGGGAATCAGCATCGTGTCATCCAGGACCTGCACAGAACATACGGAGACGTTGTACGGATCGGTAAGCTTTTCATTTGTATTCTCGATATCATTAAAATCCATCTTTTCTTCATAGGACCCAACGAGCTGTCTTTTGCTAATGCATTCGCAATCATGCCCCTAATGGGGACCACTGGTGCTGCCAAAGGACCGAGTGAGTTCCATTTTATCAAACTTATACAATGTGTTGATAGAACCCGTGATTTATCAGATTGGCAAGGAAGAACACTCTTTGCTCCGATTCCAAGTTTGGTGTCGCTTCGCGATAACGCGATTCATGCCCGCAGGAGAAAACCGTGGAGCCGAGCGATGAGTACTTCAGCTCTCAAAGAATACCAAATTGTTATCGCACAACGAAGTGCACAGTTTGTCGAGACCCTTCTTGACCAAAAGGGACAGGTAGATCTCAGTGAACGGATTTCTTTCTACACGTAAGCGATCGGATTTCACTTCCAATGTTTCATTATGTTTACATAACCTTACAGATGGGATTTTATGAGTGACATGGCGTGAGTCGATTTGTTACTAGTGATTGTCCAGGGATCTCACTGCTAATTCACGGTTGTCTGAAGATTTGGTGGTGGTTCTGAAATGATGCGAGACGGTGATGTAGATGGATATTGGAAGCTTCTTGAAGATGGCCTTAGGTAGGTTCAATGTTACACGGCGCTTTCAACCTCTCATTGCGAATAATTTCTTTTTAGCCTTGCTTTCCTTTTGGATCACCTTCCCTGGATTGGGTACTATATACGCAATATACCTGGGGTGGGTGAAGACTTGAAACGAATGAGAGCCATGGGCATTGAACGAGCCACGGTCAGAGCGAATGCTGGGTCACATTCAAAGGACTTGTTCTACTATCTGGTCAGTCAATTATGCTCGGGTACATAGCATTTAAGCTGATTGGATTCCCTAGAGCAATGAAGATGGTGCCGACAAGGTATCACCTCCACGTCCGACCATTATTTCTGATGGTATACTTGCCATCATCGCTGGTTCAGATACGACTTCATCGATTCTTTCAATCGCGTTCTATCACCTCCTGCTATTACCTGAGGTTTATGAGAAGTTGCAGAGTGAGATCGATACTTACTATCCCGAAGGTGAAGATACGTTCGATACCAAACATCACAGCAAGATGAGCTACCTGGATGCGGTCCTGTAGGTCTATTTATCGTAGTCGCCCTCCAAGCTGACAATAACCCTATAGCAATGAAACCCTAAGAATGTATCCAGTAATCCCTAGCGGAAGTCAACGAACCTTCACCGAGGGAGAAGGTGGACGAATGATTGGGCCTTAGTAAGTTTTGATCTCCTTCATCAACAGCTTCTCAACAGCGCTCAACAAGATCTTCCTTTCCAGTTTCGTTCCTAATCACACACAGGTCAGGGTTCCTAACTACACCCTGCACCATGACCCTCGCTATTTCCATCCCAATCCAGACACGTTCTGGCCGGAACGTTGGCTTATCGCTGAAGGTCTCATTCGAAAACCCGAGGTCCCCTTCATTCACGACATGAACGCATTTATTCCGTTCTCTTTTGGACCTGCTAATTGTGTAGGGAAAAATTTAGCAATGCTGGAGATGAAGATGCTGCTTTGTCATTCCATTCAAAAATTAAGGTTCCGATTTGCTGACGGTTTCGATCCTACGGGATGGGAAAATGGATTGAAGGATTACTTCACATTGAGAAGAGCTAAATTGCCGGTTGTTGTTGAATCAAGAGCCTGAGTTGAGGTGAAGGCTGGTATCGTTGTAGTCTTAATGTACGTCCTTTTCAAATCCAATGGTGCACTATCCCATTGATCATTCTCCAGGTTCTGAGATTGTATATATGCTTACTACCTTGTCCGAATCAATTTCCTGACACTGTTCCCCGTGTATGCCTCGTTCACCGATGTCCCAAAAATTTCAACTTCCCAGTCAATCATTTCCTGCACAAAATCTATTTGAATGGAGCAAACGGACCACCCTTTTGCGCCACTGTGACTCATTTTTGCGTACGTTCTGCCCAATATCGAGCGCTATCATAACTCCACTTACATTTTCCTCCGGCTTTTGGTAATAGGACGCTTGGTATACTTCCCATGAGACATTGAATGCATGTTCGCTATCTGTGCACCTATGGTCACCTGTGAGTTTTCTCGTAACTGTTGCGATTACCGCTGCGTTAAATCGCGTTAAAAGGTGTTCAAAAAGGGTTTGCTGTTATAACCATATAACGCATGTTGCACCGCCCGCAGTCACAGGATATCCTGACAACGTCGCAATCTTTCAGGCTTCAGGATCTCTCTACAGCCAGGTGCCGATCATTAGCGGCTTCAGGTCGTTCTAACTTTTACTTTGACGCGGTGAATTTCGAGTGAACATATTCAGAGGTGTGTTGCTCAAATTTTCAGGGAAACTGGCCTTCTGTGCCTGTTATCACTAACAGATATATCGGAGTTCCGGTACCAGTTTAGTCTGTGTAAAGCAAGCCACAAATCACTGCAGCATCACTGCCAAAAACCGCCGCCTTCGAATCATCAACATGAGTGTCATCGTTTATATTTGTCTTTTGCAACCAAGATGTGCTTGATACACGATCTATGAAATCTCTCCGACCCGAGTAACCGACTGTTACAGTCTAGCTGGGTGTATCCGTATGGCTTATTATTCACCGAAGAAGCCTGACGCTTCTGAATCGCCTTGGTCCAGGAAGATATAAACCGCTTGACATTACCCACAACGGACAATCCCTCGCTTATCCCAACCATGTCCTCTCTTTCTCAACTGCCACTCACCAGAGTCGACGGTCTGACCCTTATAGGTGGCTCGGCATTGGTATGCCCCTTCACCGTTTGTTATATGTCATCGCTCCTCTGAAGTTCCACTTTGTACAGATCGTCTACTTTATTTTCAAGCGGGTCGAACCTGCAGTAGTGTCCGTGTGGACAGGTTTGCTGGGTCTTCTTCCCGCTTCCCTATCCTATGTATACCATCTCATGGTTGTGCCGCGGGCTACGATGTTGCAGTCGGTAGCCGTAACCTTCGCTTTGTTCTACTTCACACTCCTGCTGGCGATCCTTTTCTACCGACTGTCACCTTTCCACCCATTATCCGGTTACCCCGGTCCCAGAGTCTGCAAAGCGTCAAAGATACGGTTTGCTCTTAAAGCCCGGACAGGCCATCAGCATCTATACCTACAATGCCTCCATGACACCTACGGCGACATTGTGCGAATAGGTTTGTCCATAAATGTATAACGGTTATCCATGATTCGGCTTTCTAACCCCATGATGTTTGCCGTAATGTTCGGACAGGTCCGAATGAGATTTCAATACGAGACGCTGCTGCTATCCATCCTCTCATGGGAACAACCGGTGTTCCAAAAGGTCAAAGTAGGTTCTTCTTTGTTCATCTCGGCACTTCTTCGATGGTTAATGGATCTCCTTGATGGATGGATCAACACGCACCTTACTCAGACTGGGATGGTCGTGTACTTCATAATCCTGTCCGGTCCATGATAGCGATAAGAGATTCTGCAGAACATGTTCAACGTAGAAGACCTTGGAGTCGAGCATTCAGTAGTTCCAAGATGAAGGAATATGAACCGATCATTGCTAGAAGAACTTCCGAATTCGTGGATGCTATACTCGAGAAGAAGGGTACCTTCGATTTTGCGAAGATGATTTCTTACTTCACGTGAGTCGCGAATCGCATTTTTGGTACTTTGATCTCAAGTTTCGTCTTTCGCTAACGAGCTTTCGTTCGGTGGCTGGGTAGATTTGACTTTATGAGTGATATGGCGTATGTATTCATTGATCTTATGACCTATGACCGCCTTTTCTTTGTCTGAACTGTGCTTACTAGCTTCGGTGGTGGTTCGGACATGATGAAGAACGAGGATAAAGAAGGTCTCTGGAAGATCCTCGATTCCGGCCTTGAGTAAGTAGCATGTACCTCTACGGCATGGGTTGAACAACCGTGTTGGAATTCGTCCTGGTACTGACATTTGAACTTCTACACGTGGCTGTAGACGTACAATAATCCTCGATCACTTGCCATGGTTAGCTCACCTTGTCAAGTTGATCCCAGGTGCTGCCAAAGATGTCAAGTTGTATCGCGCGTTGGGGGTGAAAAAAGCAAGTGAAAGACAGCAGAGCGGTTCCAAAATCAACGATCTCTTCTACTACCTCGTAAGTTTTGGGATCATCTTACAAAAATATATTCATTAAAGCTCACGGTATTCTTTAATTAGAGCAATGACGATAAATGCGAGAAAGTGACACCTCCTCATGCTGTCACCGTTGCAGATGGAATTCTAGCTATGGTCGCGGGTGCAGATACTTCTTCGACCGCGTTGAGCAATCTCATCTACTGTATTCTTAGACATCCTCCAACTTATCAGCGCCTTCAAGAGGAGATCGATGAATTCTATCCCGCAGGAGAATCTACATTCGATACAAAATATCTCAAGGAGATGCATTACCTTGATGCGGTCATGTACGTTCATTTGGGATCAAATCCATCGCTTTTTACTTACGGTCCCTCTTTCTCAAGTAACGAAACGCTCCGACTATATCCACCCGTACCTAGCGGCAGCCAACGAACCACTACTGAAGAAACAGGCGGGAAACTCATTGGGGACCAGTATGTATATTTTTCTCAGTGTACATGGTCGTTTGCCTCACGAGTATATTTTCAGCTATATCCCCATCCATACTCACGTCCGCGTGCACACATGGTCTCTTCATCGCGATTCCCGCAATTTTTCTCCCGTCCCTGAATCGTTCTGGCCTGAACGCTGGTTGGTTGCGGAACAAATCATGCCTGCACCGTTAGGATCTTCACCATTCACTCACAATATGAACGCATTCATACCTTTCTCCTATGGACCTGCAAATTGCGTCGGCAAAAATCTGGCCATCCTGGAGATGAAGATGCTGGTGTGCCATTGCTTGCAGAGGGTCCAATTATGTTTTGATAAGAATTGGGACTCTTCTGAGTGGGAAGATAGCTTGCATGACTTCTTCGTCATGGGTCGAGGTCGTTTGTTGGTCCAAGCAAGACAGAGAGGTGGTTTTTAACCTACCTCTGTATCTTAACTGTGTAGCATGAGTACGAGTGAAGTATAAAAACATGTACCGTTTAATTTCGAAGTATTTGAGCCCAATTTTTTTCAAACAAAATTGAACGAGACCATATTACAAGTTGTAATCATACTTATGTCATACCTTCAAGTCAAACAACTTGCTTTTAACATTCTATTGTCATATCATCGTCATAAGTTGCAATAACGGTTTCTGAATTAATATAACTGTGTGCATGACGATTCGATTGTAATACGGTCGAAAATATCACCCCGAGCGTTCTAAAACATGTTGGAGGCACGTGATTTACATTCACCAGCAAGACACGGATTATTTACAGAACCAAATCTTCATGAATTTCACTGTTAGAAGCACGGGCCGCACCACAGGTATGTATCGCTCAACTTTTCTTCCGCGTTTTCTCCACTGGATATATAATGACCAACAAAGCATGACTTTCAGACTATGTCCTACGGTTATGTGGATAGCTATAGGGTGCTAGAATCCTGCTTACAACGATGTTTTCGGGTTACATCTGCACTGCACCGATCAGAACGAATCAGAACTCAGGTAAATCAAAGGCCTATCGGTTGATGTGCATGCGGCCGAGACGATAGAATAATGCTCAAGCCTCACATCATGCAAATCTCATGAACGGATGATGCGGGAGAGGTCCTGGACCTTACTGTATTGAGATTGGGACCATTTTCTTCTTTCACCCTGAACAGACCGTCGGTCGCTAGCAACAACATCCTCCTTTTAGGCACAGCCGGCTGAGTTTCACAGAAGATTCGGTGGTGAAAATCGCTCCGGACGATCATGAAATCTGTCGATTTGATCTGCTATTAACGGGTGTGAAAGTACGCTTCCCGCTCTCTTAAAAGTGCTTACTTTCGAATTGCAAGTCACTACAACCTTTTCATCATGTATTCACCTTCGTCCTTGAGGGACGCTTTGGTCCTTGTTGGCGCAAGTGGTATTGTATGTGATCAGTTCCGTATAGCGTTCTGTTTGCTGATGGTCCCACCTCTCATTCTGTTAGTTGACACACGTTATATTCAACCGGACGGAATCCGTGGATCCAATCATCTTGACCTCACTACTCGTGGTCGCACCTGGATTACTCTCCCTCTTTCTGCTTCCTTTCTACAGCTTAATTGCTGCAGTACTCATCACGTTCCTTACATTCCATATCGTTCTCCTATCCTCGATTGTCCTATATCGAATTTCTCCATTCCATCCTCTCGCCAAATATCCTGGTCCACTTCTCTGCAAAGTGACCAAGTGGTGGTTGTATCTGAACGCCTACAAGGGATATCAATTCAAGTACCTTCGTAATTTGCATGAAAGGTACGGAGATGTTGTCAGAATAGGTGAGATTGTTCTTTATCCGCGACCTGTGCTTCAGCCATTAACCCCCTGTTTTAGGACCCAACGAGCTTTCTATTAATGACGTCTCTGCCGTAACCCCTATCATGGGTACCCACGGTTTTGTCAAAGGTCCAAGTAAGAGTGTTTCAGGTCTTGTGTCTCCAGTTACAGGGATGTGCTAACCAGAACTTGCTATCTTTAGATTGGACTGGACGTACATTCCATACTCCAATCCCCTCCTTGATTGCTCTTAGAAGCAATGAAGTTCACCTCGAACGTCGCAAGCCGTGGGTTCGCGGCTTCAGTATCAATGCTTTGAAAGAGTACCAGCCAGTCATCACTGCTCGTGTTACCGAGCTTCTTGACAGACTCAGCGGTCTCAAGGGCGAAGTCGATATTTCTGAATGGATGGGTCGCTACAGTCATGATATCATGAGTGATGTTGTGTAAGTCCTTCCTCTGTATTCTATCATCCTCTGTGTTGTAGGACTGATTGGAATTTGAACCAGGTTTGGTGGTGGCGTTGGGCTCTCTCAAATGATGCGTGACGGTGATAAAGATGGATATCACAAAATTGTCGACGACGGAATGAGGTAAGTCTTCCGTTTCGCATAATGGCCTGATATGGCTTATCGTATATTTGGCATAAGCTTTGGCACGATTTTCGATTCCTTACCTTGGCTGGCTTACTTTGCACGCAACGTCCCTGGATTAGGAGAAGATGTGAAACGCATGAGAGAAATGGGAATTGGTAAGGCTGCTCTCCGAAACAAGCAAGGATCAAAGACAAAAGATCTCTTCTACTATCTAGTAAGCCGGATGCATTCGCAGATCCTACCTTAGCAACTTGTTTATGTTCTATTCACAGAGCAATGATGATTTAACAGAAGAAAAGAAAGCGAACCCTGCTATTGTTATTGCCGAGGGTATATTGGCCACAGTTGCCGGATCAGATACTACATCCAATGCTCTTACGGTCGCACTGTACTTCCTCCTGAAAAACCAGGACGCCTACAGACGTCTTCAGGCTGAAGTGGACAAGTTCTACCCTCAAGGCGAAGACCCTCTTGATTCCAAACATTACAAAGATATGGAATTCTTAGAAGCCGTCATGTAGGTCTTAAGTTTAATCTCAGTACCCTCCATTTTGACCGTTCATCGATGATTGATAGCAATGAGACTCTTCGAATGTACCCTGCTGTCATGAGCGGTAGCCAGCGTTCTGTTATGCGTGGACAAGGCGGCAAGCTCATTGGACAATAGTGAGTTGTTCCCTCGTTCCCTGAAATATGTGCACAGGAATTAATTGTAATGAAACAATAGTTACATTCCAGAGGACACTCAAGTCAGAATTCCCACCTACACCCTCCATAGGGATCCTCGAAACTTCTCTCCCTACCCTGACACTTTCTGGCCTGACCGATGGCTCATCGCTGAAGGCCGACAAGAGTCGAAAGAAGAGATTGTGCATCAAGTCAATGCTTTCATTCCATTCTCATTCGGACCTGCAAATTGTGTCGGCAAGAACCTCGCTTGGACCCAATTGCGCATGGTTTTGGTCGCTTTACTTCACAAGTTCGAAATCAAACCAGTGAAGGGATGGGATGCGGATGAATGGGAGAGACTGATCACGGAACAATACATCACGATGAGAACCTCGCTCCCCGTCATTCTTGAACGTCGTTAGTGGGCATTTGTTTCTCAATTTGCGGATGTATTATTCGTATGTCGTGCTTCATTATTCTGTCCGAATCTTATCTATTCAAAACATATTTCGAGGTTTTCTTTCATAAACACGATGCAGGTTGTGATTTTCTGAGGTCTCATGCGAGTGAACGCGAACACGTGATAGAAACCCATGAAATTGACGTGTCAAACAAGCGCTGTTCAGCTTTATTTTCGTTACCACCACCACCAGCTTGATGGAAATGCTATGCTCACAAGCCATTTTTGTGATGATCAACTGTACCGGTTTCCAACACAAGTCTCGCCCCCCAAGACTCCCTAGGATCCTATATAAACCGACGTGATGTTGCCGCGGTATTTTCTTTTCAGTCGCATCCTGGACGACCGACGTCTGTGAAGACAATTTCCGTTCCTTTTTCTCTTTCTTTCTTTTCTTCTTCGTTCCTTTCTCTTCACGCAGTGCGTGCCATTTTCTGTTTCAATGTCTTCGCATAGCTGGTGCTCTGTGCTTTTGCTTCTTGTTTTGCTTCGTGTGGAGGTTTCGGTCCTGGCTCTGCCTATCCCCGACTTGAGTTCCCCAGTTTCTCTTGGTTCCGAGAAACATTCCGTGGTCCTTCCTATTGTAAAGCGGCAGAGAATCCTGGAGAAGAGAGGTGGTGGTGTGTCTGGTTCAATTGGAACGGGTGATCTTGACGATTTGTGAGTACTTCCATTAGCATTCAATGGCATCGCAGAATTAACTTAATAAATCCACAGGTACTACACTGTATCGATACAGATTGGAACTACTACCACCGCTTTGAGTCTCGGTGAGTTCGCATGATATCTATATTCCAATGGGTTCACATTGCCTCAACGTTTTCAAATTATTACAATCAATAGATACAGGATCTAGTGATCTATGGGTTATGTCTGACAACTGCGAAACAGACGTTTGCAAATCCTCGAAAGCCACACCTTATGCTTCATCTTCAGGACAATCCACCAGCGCAAGCGTCCAATTAAACTACGGTGATTCGACAACTGGAACACATGCCAATGGACCTATTATGAAAGATACTGTTTCATTTGCTGGATTGGCTATGGCAAACCAAACTTTTGCAGCTATCAATGATACCAATAATCTCGCTGTCGTCAGTGGAGGTGCTGGGATTTTTGGACTTGGATTCCCCACTGAGAGGTGAGTATTATATTTTCCTGTATCTATTGCAGTTCAATCTGATTGATTGGTACTTTCATACAGTTTTGTTCAATATGCTCTCGTTGACCAAAATGTATGTCAAAGATAAAACTCAATGATGTATTGCGTAAAGCTGAATCTGTCTCATAGAACCCGACACACTCGTCAAATGTTTTTGTCGAGAACATGGATACCGACGGACCTCTTGTCGCTCGTTTAGCCATGACCGGACAGCTCAAGCATCCAATGTTCTCTGTACGTAGCTCATCACGTCCATCGTGGAAATTGCTGTCTGATAGCATACAATGCAGATTTCCCTTCAACGTGACGCCATCGATGCTGGTGGAAACAACGGCAGTGTGACAATAGGAGATTTCCCTGTAGGCGTTGACAACTCGTCGTTCACATGGGTTCCAGTTCGCTTGTACAGTCATGAAGATGGAGGACTGAGCACCCCTACCTTTGCTCCTAACGAGATATATCCTTTGTATGTATTGCCTTTAGTTCTCACATCATTGTATAGCTTATTGTTTCTTTGTCATTCCAGGAGATGGGAAGTCCCTTTGGATGGCGTCTTTCTGGATGGCGATAGACTTCCCGACACTAACCTGACTGGTGTTAATAAAGGGCTCACTGCACTCATCGACACTGTAAGATATCATTGCTCATTAACAAACAAAGACTCATTCTCATTGACTATACCAGGGTAATTCCATCCTTCGCGGTCCATCCGACGTCGTTAACAACGTCCTTTCTCAAGTTTCCCCAGCTTTCTCCGCAAACAACCAAGCCGATCCGATCTATCCATGCTCAACACCTCATACACTTGCTTTCCAGTTTGGAGGCAAACAATTCCCTGTAGATCCACGAGACTTTGTTTCACAGAACAAAGCAGGGGATGCAAACAACTGTCTTGCGGATAACATTGTTCCCACCGATCCTCCTCAAACCGGGACTCTGTTCAGCTGGAGTTTGGGGGATACTTTCTTCAAATCCAACATTGTTGCATTCTATTACGGAAACTTGACGCATCCTTCGGTTGATCCACCACGCATTGGATTCCTTTCCACTGTTCCCAGCAATGCGGATGATCAGTTGAAATCCGCAGTGAAAAAGGCGCAAGATAACAAGGGTCAATTCCATAGTGAGTTCCATCATCATCTTAGCTCACTGATTCTTACTGATCAATCGGACCTTTTTTTGCTGCGATCGTTAAGGCAAAGTTGATGTTGCACCTACACCTACAGGAAGCTTGTTGAACGTCTCTCCTACATCTATCTCTTTCATGCCTCCGATGTCCACGGGTATTGTTCAGAATATCGCCAATGGACCTTCCTCGGACTCACGATTACAGTCTGCTGCCATGCCCTCCTCCACACGATTGATTACGAAGACAAGCTGCATGCTTTATTCACTTGCTTTCCCTGCTTTGTTTTTGCTTTCTTCCTTTATTTAATTTTTTGGATTTAAGGGAAAGTTGTAGCATAATTTTCTTTTTTCTTTCAGGATGTAACGACTCTCACTGCACATATATACAACGCGTATATATATTTTCCGTCGCTTATGTTCACCATTATGAATGTCAATGCGACTGCCGACAGAACATGGATGAATGGACACTGCCAACCTTCCGACGTAAGTCAAACTAGTCTACAACGAGGGGATTGAGTATGTATTAATGCTCGCTTACAAGGGCACAACTTGAACATGAGCTGGACATGCTCGTGTATAAGTGCAATAAGTATGGGAGGGAAAGTGGCCAAAAGGTCGCAATACTTCTGCACATTTTTGGGGTCACAAAATTTTTACACAAGTCTGCTCTGATATTTTCGCACAGAATCTTCCACCTAGTTCACTGTGAAAAAAAATATTACGACAATTCCCAATGGACACTGAGGGGATTGAACCCTCGACCTCATGCAAGCGCCTATTTAAGATGCAAAGCAGGCGCGCTACCACTGTGCCAAGTGCCCTGGCATTGTTAGTCTATTGTCGATATCAATGTAGATTTGTAATGCAGCACCGATCGTGCCAGATACTGTACGGTCAGTTGAAAGTTCAAACTGCGAATGATGGTATAAAGTCAACTACTAGCATCATCTAGAGCTTCGACATGGTTACGCATCCGAGGCCTACAGGAGCCAAAGACTCACGGAGAAGCTTAAGGTCAGTACTAGTCTTATGCCTAGAGCGTCGAATCCCTCGCGTCTGTGCCATAGGTAGCATGCAGCATGATGATGCCCCTTAACCGCAGTATTGTATGCACTGATACTACAACACACCCGCAGTTGAATTGTCTGAGAAATTCGACATACGGAAACTGTGCACAGCTACGCAATCAAATGAGCGTGGATTGATTCCAAACATCATGTCCTTCGAGGTGAATATAAAACATCCAGGTATAGTCTCTCAAGTCGTTTCTTCACGTTTGAAAAACATGGGTTCACTCAACGATACTCTTCCTTCTTCATTTGCTTCCGCAGATCGCCCACTTACTCCCGCTACACATGGGGGTCCAAATGAGAAAGGCGAAACTCAAGCGTCACCCCTCCTTACTTCTCCAGCATACGTAGCTGTTTATCACTCGTCCGACGATATAATGGGTGCTCCAACAGCAGGCCGGAGGATGAACAGATCCAGGAGAGTTTGTGTTCGCCTCGTACATTTCTTTTTGCTAGGTTGTCTCTTCTGGTACTTTGCACCTACCATTCTTGACCACTTTCCGCTCTGGGTAAGAGATTTCTATCGCGGATTACACTCTTCGAGCCATTCCTGACACTTTCCGCCTTTCGGTTCTGCAGAGAGGCATCATGTCAGGCGACCATTCTCACGGAGAACCAGGACAATGTCTCGAACACGCAACTTGGACTAACGATAACCTGGGACGCCCTCTTCCTCGTCGTCCCCACTACGAATATGTTGCACATTCGTCTCTTTCTCTCCCCCGACACTCGAATTTGCTGTACTTCTTTAGCCAAGGTGTTCTTGCCAACGGTGCAATCCAATTCGTTGATGATGGTGAATCCGGAAATGGAGATGTCACCGTCGACATCACTGCTTTCTACAACTATGAAGATTTGCTTGGTAGAATCGATGTATGCAGAGTAAAGCGGGGCGAGAACGATAATGGAATTGGTATTTTGGTGAGGTTTCACCGCTTTGAGAGAACATACCGGTTGATTCTGATCGGTCTAATATAGACTCCCAACTATCACCCTCATCCTCGTCGTGATGATGTTCATTTCGATGTTGTTGTCCGACTTCCATCATCTGAGGGAATCGCCGAGTATACTGACTTGGAAACGAGATTGTCGATCTTTGCGCATACGATTGACGACCTTCAGCATAAATTCGCTTTCCAAAACGTGAATTTTGCCACCTCAAACACTCCCATCCAAGTGAAGGTGAGACTACGAGCTTAATGGCAGAATTTGTGAATTCTCATTTCTTCCAGTCTATCTTAGCCAAGCAGTTAGTTGCACAAACTTCTAACGGTCCTATCGGTGGAACTTTCAACATCACGGATCGTCTCGATATCCACACATCTAATTCACCAATCACGGCCGACGTGTACGCATATAACGATGGAAGATCTGACCTTCTTGTGACTTCAATCTCTCTTACCACGTCGAACTCGTAAGTTTCGTCTTGCATATGATGCATTTGAACGTTTGATCACAGAGAATGTCTAGGCCCATCAAAACAAATTTGTTTTTGCACTCCCGAACTGCCAACGAGACCGGTGGTTCCTTTGATGTCAAGCTTCGCACATCTAACTCTCCTTTGGATGTATTCATCCCTGAAGCACCTTTGAACCACACCTTGAAACTCAACGCTGTTTCTTCCAACGGTCAGATCCGTGCAGGGATTCATAAAGCTTTTGAAGGAAATTTTGGGGCACGTTCAAGTACCTGGTTCACCCCTAACGTCTTCTTCTCTTCAACCCAAGAGGAGGATCCAAGTGGACAGAACAGGGAAAGGAAAACGTCTTTGACTAAAGGACGTGGGTACGTTAGGGGATGGGTCTCATGGGGAAATCCTTCGTTTGCGACAGATTCTCACTCTTCTTCCAACCGTCCTTATCCTCCCTCACGTTCCTCAGCAATTTATGGACCTCCAAGTCTTTTCTCTGCTATTCCTTCCGCTTCACAACTTTATTCTGCCATGAATTCTGCTGCTCCAAGCTCTTTCCCGTTCATGCCCTCTCAGGTCAACCCTTCGTCAGCTCAACCGTCTGGCGCAGCGTCCGGTTTACGAGGGGACATCGAGCTTGTCACTTCTAATGCCGGAATCACTTTGGCTCTTTGAAATTGTCTCGTTTATTTGATATATTTTCCCATTATGTCTCTTCCTTCTTTCGAGTTGCAAGTTTTATTTCTCCTCCCCCTTGTTATTGTGGATATGATATGTACAGTTTGTCATGTATGAATCAGAATGTAACATTGAATGTAATCTGGCCACTTGCAATCATGTGACAATAGCATTCTATTCACGTGATTATTAACCCCCTTCAACAAGAAGTTCAAGATTCGTTGAACCCGTACTACTACCTCTATGAAGGGAACGACTATCTTCCCTTCCGAGGTCTGTGGAGGAGACTATACTACTACTTTCACTCTAATACCTAATCGAAATGCGTACCGAACTTTAGTACCTTCGCCGATGGACAAGAGAGGACCATCCCATGGCTCCAGTCTTTCATCAGACGTGGTGGGGCACGACTCACTTACAGGACAAGCTACGCATAGAGTCGAACCCAGTTCTCAACGTTTTGGAAGTCCCCTTTGATAAACGAATCCATCTTCTCATGGAAACTCGCGGACAGTTATGTGTTAGGAACGACTACAAGCTTCTTTATGACAGACTCGTGTCTCTTAGCCAGTCTGGCAAGAAAGTGGGAGTAATCTTGAGCGGACAGCCTGGGATCGGTCAGCCCGAGTTTTTTTGTCGCGGTTTCGTCTTCTGTACTCAGAATCTCTCTAGGGAAATCATATTTCAACATGTTCGCTCTTCTAAAACGCATGTCCGAGAGAAAGGCCACATTATTCACCAATTTCCGCGGCGTTACCTTTCTATTCCATGAGGAGGGCATATTCAGAAAACCCGCCGTAACAGTTTCACTTGAAGATGATATTGCATCAATGGTGGTCACTAATTGATGCATCCGATGAACCACGTCCTCCTCCACATAGCATCAGAAGCCCCGAAATTTTCACAATCTACACAACTTCTCCAAATGATGCAAAGTACAAGAACTGGGTTAAGCAGATGCATCTTCCAATTTGGTACATGCAGCCATGGTCTGAAGCAGAACTTTCAGTCGGGTAGGTGTTAAGAATGCCATGCATGCTCTCTCTTTTACGGTTTATACTCTCTACCCAGGCTTCCTCTTAGCTTTGATAACAATCAACTCCCTCCTGGTTCTGACCTCGCTGCGATAGTTGAAGAGTACGGCCCTAGTCCTCAAGATCTCATAGACTTTGTCAGCGAGGGACTATCTCGCTATCGATCTCGAATCGACAGAGCTGCGGATACACTGACCTCACTTCGGGAGATCCATGATTTGGTCAACATAGCGAAAACGTCACCCAACGCGATGTCCCATCAACTAATTCTAATATCCCGTTGCGACAATATCCCTGCTTTTGAGTCAACAATATCAGACGACGTACTCGTTGACTTCAAGACTGATCACATCGCCAGGCATGTTCTGACATATAGACGAGAGAGTATCGAGTTATCAAGTGCGGAAGAAACGTTCTGTCTCTGTGGACGGTATCCCGTTGGAAGTACTTTGTGTGGTTGGCTCTTTGAATTCCTAGCTATTCGATATATCAGCGAGCAAAACAAGTATTCAAGTTACATCTCCACCTTCAGCAAGATGTCCCTCCGGTCCGGGCGAACTTTCGTCTCCCGTCATCTCCGCGGCAAAGAAAATGCCCTGGTCGTCTGCGACCACTCCAGTGTCGTCCAAGCGAGAGAACGTCTTATCAATGGATTAAACCCTGTCCATCCTGAAACTACCGTCACCTCCTTGCCAACTAAGGGACGAATGATTGTGCATTACTATGATAGCCTTGAGAGGGTGTTATCGGGTTCCATTCGGCAGGGTCTATGGCGTAGCTACGTTTATGTCCCTTCCATCCCCAACACCCCTCTTTTCGACGCCATCCTTTTTGACTGGGCAAATGACGCGGCCACATGTGTCAATATGTTTGTTCTTCAAGTCGCGACGAGAAAGAGTCATCGTGAATCGGAGGATGGCTATGTGACACTTCGTCAGGCGCGACAGGCTTTCGAGAAGATTGGGAAGAAAGTTGAGATTCAGTACGTTTTGATTGCACCGCGAGGACGTCACGACGTTGTGCAATGGGAGATGCCCCCTGGATTTGAAGATGATGAGGTTCGCGGTAATATTACGTGCAATTGATTGATGTGGATGCTATTGTTCCAAGTTGAGCTACTAGTTAGATTCTCTTCTGTTTAAATGACCCTTCCTGCCTCCCTGTATACGAGTATCTCGTTGTGACTTATTTTACTCATGTTATTCAACTTGCAGTTGTAATCAATATATTCTGTCGTGTAGTTGTCCAAACATCAACGATCCATGGATTTGAAAAGTAGAAAGAAATATGCATGTTTTCGAATTCGAATGTAGATGTGAAAATGCGGATCATCTATGCTACAAAATAATATTCCAATGATACAGGTAGTATGATCTCTACCCAGACGTCCAAAGTCCGAGTATACGTCTGAGCACCAAGAAGAAAAAACTAAATACGAAACGAAATCCAACCTTCAGCACCATCATCCCCAACCTCTTCCAATTCCCAGAAGTTTCAAGTCAGCTCAAGCCAGTCTACGTAGAAGTTGATCTTCTCGAAACGATGACAGGTAAACAACCCCTCTGTAAAGTCCCTTCATCTCTAATTGAATTTTCCCATTCTTCAACTTCCCACTGTCCTTCCCCGGGTAAACCACCATGAGTGAAAGGAGTAGCAGTAGTACGCGAAATTGAAGAAGAACCAAATTCAAACCGCATCTTTTGAACAAGTGTACAAACCACCATCCTCATTTCCATCCAAGCTAGGTTTTTTCCTACACAGTTGGAGGGTCCGAATGAGAATGGGATGAAGGCTTCTGTGTTATGGTTTATGTTTTCTGAGAGTTGAATGTCGTCATGATCATGACGATCCTCAGTCGACAGTTGAGAAGAGGAGGGGGTTTGAAGCCATCTATCTGGCCAGAAATGTTCAGGGTATGGTGAGAAGTTTCGTGGATCTCGATGGAGGGTATATGTATGAATTCGAATATGAGTTCCTTCGGGGATATAGCTGAAATTAATTAAGCATACTCAGATTAGCATTATTGAATGGGCTAATGAACTGTGGAGCGAACTTAACTGGTTTCCGATGAGTCTTCCACCTGATCCGAAGGGTATTTCTCTGGAGCTTCCACTCAAAAGAGGAGGATAAAGTCGAAGAGTTTCGTTACTAGTAATCAGTCAATCAAAGTTAGTTAAATGATCAAGGGTTCAAATACTCCAGAAACCAGTAGAGACTATCATGATTCGACTCACATCACTGCATCCAAATAGACCATCTCCTTGTAATGTACTCCATCGGCAGGATCGGACCCAGAAGGATAAAACTTGTCAACTTCTTCTTGAAGCCGCTTATACATCAAAGGATTCCTCATGAGGAAATAGAAAATATTCGAAAGAACGCTTGACGTGGTATCTGAACCTGCGATTGTAGCTAATGCACCTTCAGCTATTAATAGACATGTTGAGGCCGCAGGGATCTCAGGTTTGTCATCGTGACTCTATAGACGCAGCAAAATTGGTTATTAGGATTATGTGTAGTTGTGTTGTGATAGTAGGGACAATCGGAACTTACGAGGTAAAAATATAGATCTTTCCTTGTTGAACCACTGCGGGCACGGGAAGATGCACGCTCCGCACCAACACGTCGAAGTCGAGCTATGCCTTCTCCAACAACAGGTAAACTTAGGTTCTTTGATATCTGGGCAAGCCATGGCATTTGTTCGAATATCATGACAGATCTACGAAATAGAAAGGTTTTGAGTAATTGAATAAAGAATGCATTGTGAATATGATATACGAACCTCATGCCTGTATCTAAAACCTTTCTAAACCCGTCGTTGTCACCTTCTTTCATCATTTCTGATCCACCTCCGAACCTAGATAATTTCAAGATTGGTAAGTATACGAGATTTTGCTGAAATGAGAATGTCTGTTATACGCACACAACGTCACTCATTACATCGTAGCTAAGGAAATGAAGGGGTCAATCAGTAAAAGCAGGATCTTGCAAAGCCAAAGATGCAGGTTAGAACTCACGTGAAGAGACACATCCAGTCGGACAGGTCCGTAATAGTACTCTGCTGACACGAGCCAAGGATGGAATTAGCAAGTTGAGTAACCCGAGCCCGAATAGGATGTTCATAATCTTTAAGGGCTAAAGTATTCAAAGCTCTACTCCAAGGCCTCCTCCGTTGATGATGATAACCTGGATCTCGAATGGCAAGTAGGGAATCGACAGGTGGGAATAGAGACCGAGCTGCCCAGACTGTCATTCATGCCCATCGAACACAATAGGAGAATACAGAACGCAGGAAGAAAACACATGGTGAGCGTGAGATGAAGCTCTTATTAGAAAGGCTTGAGTGCTCACCTGAACTTCGAGGAACTCCATAAGTCCCTAAAACCGGAAGAATTGCATTCGGATCAGAAATAGAAAGTTCATTGGGGCCTTCATAATGTCGAACAGTGAGTCATTATTAGCTATTGTAGACCAATTCCGTGCTTACCTATCCTTACGATGTCGCCGTATTTCTGATGTAGACTTTGGATGTACAGATGTTGTTTCCCATTCCTTGAGTTGACGTAAAGGCATAGCTTTGAGAGTTTGCACAAGACAGGTCCTGGGTACTGAGAAAGTGGATGAAGTGGGGATAAACGGTATGTAAAGATCGAAAGCGATAAGGTGATATAGAAGGTCGCAAAGGTAGATGCGACGGGTAACCAGCTCCACAGCAGGACGGAGAGAAAAGTAGGGTATACGAGTAGAAGAGCGAGGAGAGAGATGGTATGTGTAGGTTCATAACGTCTAAAGATGAGGTGGACAATCTGAAGAGGATAGTTAGCATTGGGGAGATGAGTTAGATTAGCTGAAGGATACGCACGACAGCGGAGAGAACAATGGCGAGGAAAGCATCTCGTAAGGTCGAAACCATCGTAAATAACGTAAGTTGGGGCGAGAGTGAAGGTAGGGATGAAAAGACGAGGACATGGTCGAGAGAGGTTTATATATACCACAGAAAGCGGTGAGCTCCTTCAGAAACCAAGTGAAGCTTTGGATTGACATGTACGGATTAGAATACCGGGCATGCCTCTTTCGGGGGTGCCGATTACGAGTTCATACAATCTCTGAGCTCTGTGACCCGTATGCGATGTTCTCGGACAATGTTTCAATACCGTGAGTGGTCAGCGAGCGAGTTCAGAAAGATTTCTTCCTGTTTCGTAGCTTTTCTGTTAAATCCAATCCGTCGTGAGGCAATAGCTTGAACCAAAAACATATCGACTCACTTTGACTAAGTCATCGTTCAATGGAAGACCTTTCGGGCAAATTCCAACTTTGCACAAGGGGTGTGACAAGTCGTAATTGGCAGCCTGCAATTGTCTTTGGAATCCTCGAGTCAATCACAGCCTCACTTCCGCAGAGCATCTCTAAAGAGGATCTTGAGCAATTCCAGGGGCTGTCCTCTGTCTTATCATAATCACTGCTGCCGTGCCTCTGACTCGAGAAACATAACAACATTAAGCCAGTTGCTTGGAAGACAAGCATCGTAATTGATCTGCTTACTGGGATCCCGCTCGCTGCACCTGATGGGCATGTCCTTCGAATGCATGGAACCTCCAAGTTGCTAGAAGGATCATCCAACTGCCGGTCCATTTCAATCGAGACCCGCTTTTCAAACATAGATGAATAGACAAAAGACCAACAATCACTCGCTTGTTCGGATGGATAGATTCATCGTGTGAAGGCGCCTAGTAGTACCAATCCGTACAGGCGCCCAATCAAAGTATTCACGACTTGAAGGCTCTTGAAGGTTTCTTGAATTCCTTTCATGCACTTTTCGAAGTACTGCTATGGTTTTGTGATTGATCATCTTCGTGAGCTGATACATAATGCATTCCAGAAGAAAGAATCGTACTGGAAGAAAGCCGGCCGGCAATATATACATAGCACTCTTATCAGACATCTCAATTACTTTGCAGTTGGAGCTTAAGTTTAAATGCCAATAGCCGTCTTATTTTCCAACTGACCCCACGTATGGGTTCGGCACGGCCCGCCTTGCATAAGAAAAAAAACGAGATGACCTCTGAAGGATTCGACGTATTCCGGGGGAGTGAATCGATACGAAAAGTTGATTGTCGGTGTCGAAAACCAAAAATGCGTATGCTGGTCTTGTAAAACGCTGACCCACACGGACGCGGACATGAGTTTGGTGTGACATCCTCGTCCGAATCGTCTGGAAACAATTTGGACAAGCCATATTTTGAAAAGTTCCTCAAGGATCTATCGTGTATCGCCCGTTCACGAGCAACAATCTGCGTTCATTCGGACAACATGCTGGATACGAAAGACATTATGAGAAACTTTTGAGGAAATATGAATCTTTTGGTTGGGAAACAGGGCATCAACTCACCGATATCTCATTCCTCTTTCATTCCTCTCTCTCTTCCGGTTCCGAAAGGGATGTATGTCGCGTAGGAGACATATCCATTAAATGCAACCGAAGAGCCTCATTGTTCCAACAAGGTCATCCGCCACTGATATCATGAAGGTGGCTGAGATTCGCATCAAACACGATGACGAAGATAGTACAGTACGCTTGTCTTGAATGATAACATCGGGCCCGGGTGGTAAAAAAGCTGACCTATATAATCAAACAATAGATTCCAATAGATCTAAATGAGGATTTAACGAGAAAAGAGGACGAAATGAGTAGGTAATTGTTATACATCAAGTTGATCAACCCACACGGTTATGTTCTTGTTCTCGGTGTTCCCCGTTTTTGGTATCAATTTCCTGTCAGAATTGCCAAGTTTGACCAAGATACACATTATACAATGCAAAATCACCCTCGGAGTTGACCTTGACATGTGCAAAGGTGCAGGTAGAAAAAGGTCGGCTATTAGGATCTAGGATGTGGAGTAAAGATGAGTTGAAATAGAAAGGAAGGGGTTTGATTAGGTTAACGTACCTGACGAGATGGATCATGTCGACGAAGACAATACCTAAGTGACATACGCGGCCCCACAGTCTAACGAACTGAAGTCTTTTGTTTCGAAAACATATGCTTGTCTCGTTTTCGCTTGCTTCAACTTGTGAATTGTTGTGATTGAAAGGCTAGGTGTTCAAGTTGAACAGAGATGACCTCAACCAGCATAGTACATGCCGCCCCTGTAACATACCAATAAGAGATACTGAGCTGTAAGACAGTCATGCTACCGATATTTGCGATGTTCTGTTAGCCCTGCGTTTGTTGTTCGGATCAAACGTACTTACGAGCTGCTACACCTTGGCATAGAATACTTGAGAGGCTTTGCGAAGTCAATGATACAGTAGGAATGAATGTTGTTAGTGCCTACTTAAAATGACGTCAGTTGAGCTCAACCGTAACGACTATGGAAAGAATATGAACATAAAAACATACATTCCCATAAATGCCTGCACTGCGCAGCTTTTGCAACTTTAGCCCTGGGTGTTTTCCGCACCCGCTGCACCGAGGCGAGAAGTGAGTTAGAAATTTTTGGCTTGAATGAACGGGGGCCTGACCACTCCAAATTAAAGCGAGAACAAATACTATATAGTACAGTCCATATCTGAATTCGGATTGAACCCCAGTATGCAGAGTACGGAACGCTCCAATCTTGTGATGACAAAGCACTCCAAAGTCACCCGAGTTTGTGACCATACTTTCCTTCGAGTATTCCACGGTTTTGTCATCAACTGAGTCATTGTAACTCCTGGTATCTTTGAGTTACACGCATCGGAAGAGAATAAGTACTTCAGGTTCTTCCTGTTAGAGAAAAATTAAAATGAGCCTGCCGTGAAAATCCCCATTTCAAGTTAAGACGTACCTGGCTCTGGCAATAGTCTACGACCATGGAGTCACAAAGGACCTTCCCGATGTGGGGCCTACAAATGAATACTACTAGATGCGATTCAATCGGATTGAGTTCACGGGGCAGGTGTCGTTCAGAACGATCCGTTTGGAATTCTCGCGAAGGACTTTTTGAATAAGGTAGCGACATGCAGCAGTTGATATTGAGGATAGAAAGGAGGAGGTTTGGTCTAAAGCCGCTAGCACGATAGAGTGCATACAATGAAGTTAGTGCTGACGTGCTGTGGGATGAGTTGGGAGGTTGAGCGTCGTGCAGGAGTATGAATCTAGGATCGTATGATCAGGTTTTTCGGGTTTGATTTAGAGGTTGAGCACGATGATCTTCCGAGTACCACCATCAGATCCGCAAAAATCGATGCACGTAGTACCGTACTACAAGTCCTGAAGAGACGAGGAGAGGAATTCGCTCTGTCGTGAGACCACCAATATCTAAGTTCGAAAGGTGATTAACCTTAGAAAATTTTATACTGATAAAAAAGACTACATAGACGCACCGAAGCGATTTGAACTATGTTTGCCGAAGTGACAATCAATGGCAGTGAGTTGTGTATCTGTCCGTTGTAGAATGTGAGCTTATAGACAGCGAGACAATGTGAAATGATCATAGACGACCTTGAACTAAAGAGTAGAGCCTGGAGAGAGAATATACTTAGTTAAATTGGTTCCATCCAGAGGTCTTGATTCTTGAACGACATTATTCTGATTCTGATTTGAACAATAGATTGCCAGGTGCAGGAACATGTCCAAGTTACAGTATACTCGGCATTACCCGGAAGCAAAATCAGATCTGTCACATACGACGTGACTGTGTGACGAGACGATTCTTGCTGATTCGCGACGGCGGCCACTAATTCTTGTCCTTCTCCTTGATCTTGCACATTGTACGAAGGTACCGGTCAAACAATCTTTCATTCTAAATATACGCTGACTGAACTTTTTTCAGGCCCTTGACTTCTGTCTCGCGATTCTATCACGTTGTCAATAGGAATTTCATTCGCCAGAGGGCCGACGTGTCAATCGTGATGACCCTTCTTGACCCACTTGAAACAGAGACTCGAGATATTCTTGCCAGGCAGATAGCTTCCATCACGCAGAAATCTCGAGATGATATCAACGCTTCGCGGCAGAAACATAAGGACATTGTCGCTGCTTCTGAGGCACGGATGAAAGAAGAGATACACACCTTCAGAACAGAAACTCAATGTCAACTACGTCCCCTTCACCGACAATGGAACAAACTTATACCCATCGCTCAACTTCCTCTCGACATCCTGACCAAGATATTCATCATCTACAGTGGATGGGCTTCGGGATATTTGAAATCACTACTCATTTTGACCCACGTCTGTCAGTTCTGGCGTGCTGCTGCGCTACAGTCCCGGTTATACTGGTGTTATATTCGCATAAATCGCACTCCACCGCCTGAAGAAATTCACTCCAGTATTGGTGATGAAGCACCTATATCTATCGGGATGATTTTATCGAACTTGGAATCCGACTTTAAGATTCCCATCTCAATGAAACAAATTCACGATCGTGTCCGTTCCCTTGACATTCAGCTCTGTCACAAACAAGCCATCGTGTTTCAACCCGATGAAACTGGTGACTCTCTTTGGAAACAATTCAAAGACTTTTTTTGCCTCATCGCACCATCCTTGGAGCAGCTACGAATACATTGCATACATGTTAGTGGCCAGCATGATCGCCCCCTCACATCATTTTTGTCCACGCTGGAATTTCCTCGTCTCACTAGTCTCCGAATCCATTGTAGTTGTTTTGATTGGGATGCATCCATGATTGGCAACAACCTCCGCCATCTCGTTTTTAATGACATACCCTATCATACCTCGCAATTGGACGACGTGTACAAGACCCTCTGTGAATTGGAATTCTTGGAAATACTGGAGTTACATTTTCTACACCCCAAGGAGAAGGTCAGAGGTTGGTCCACGCATGACTACATATCTCCAAACCCAAATTACCCACGAGTTAAGCTGCCGAATCTTCAAACACTTGAGGTCTCTGGGCATCTCGTCACCGTCGCAGCAGTCATGGGTGATGTCAAGATTGGCACCGAAACGAAGGTTCACCTTTGTTGCCATTTTGTTCATCGCGACCTTTCAGAACTGCTGGACTGGAAAGCAGGATTACCATTGGGGTCTGAATACAAGAAACTCTTTCACCATCTCGCAGTTAACTTTGACGAATTCGGTAACAAGTCGGCTCGGATACGTACCATGCAATTCCTACAACTACCAGCTAGACAAAAAACAATGACATTTGTAGCTTACGATCGTGTCGTTCTCCCGACAAGCTATGGAGTTAGTAGTGGTTGGCCACGAGAGGTATTGTTCGACCAAACAAGGCCAATTTTCAAGATCTCTATGAACACTGGATTCGGGGGTCACAACTTTCAAAATTATGATTTTCGCTTCTTTGGATACGCTTCGTATCTGCAGCTCCAATATCTCGAAGTATTGCATCTAGAGGGCGATTTTCTCATCCACACTCCGGAACCATTTAGGATGATGGTCAACCTTCGGATCTTGACGATTTCTGGAGAAACGTCGATCTTAAACGTTCTCTCCCATCTCGCTCCGCAGATCGGTGTCCCGGGAGCTTTGGGAGATGATACGAACGTGAAGCAAGCTAGTAAACCCCCAGGAAAATACGAGGGCGTTGAATTCGTATTTTCCGGACATGATGAAGTAGAAATTGATGAGGTGAATCAGGCCAATATAGTGGCCGAAATTAAGGAGAAAGGTGGGAAGACATCTGGGTCGACAGGCGATATAGTACACTCTTCTTCAACGAAGCCCACTGCAAACTTGGAATATTTGTTACCATTCCCCATTCTCACGACATTGGTGTTATGCACGGATTCACGGACAGATCATGCTAAAGCCAAGATATATCAGGCACTTCAGGATACTCTCGCTCAACGAAGGGAATACAAAGCCGAATTGAAGGAGTTATACATGACAGATAACTTACGAAGCAATGAAATGGTTGATGAGCTGCAGAAGGCCGCCGGAGATACCCTCATACTATCTCATGAGAGTTGGCCTTCTAGGACGAGTACTTATTAGCCGGACTGGCACCGGCAGAATCTGAAGTTTCTTTCATTCTGATGATACCTGTACTGGTTACTTCTCGGTGGAATTCAATTATGCTTCTGGATGTCGTATTTCATGGCGAAAGTATACTGGATCCCAGAGCTTAAGTCTCTACTTTTCCCTGAAATGTGGGCATGCATAGAACAGGATATTTCATGGTGAGATGGCCGAGCGGTCTAAGGCGCCAGACTAAGGTGGTATCATCCAATCTGGTCCGAAAGGGCGTGGGTTCGAATCCCACTCTCATCATATTGTTTTAGTTCACAAGGTTTACTAATTGTGAAATCCCGAATAAACCGAACCTTCGGAAGGCGTTTGGTAGAACGAAGCCGTGGAATAACCAAAACGGGATATTTTAAACCCGATTTGGAAATTCCGGTATATCCCGAGGGTTCCTGAGCCAGACCGGCGTCTGCTGAAATTCAAAGAAATACCTACGCGGCCTCGCGTGTCTCAAACCCCCGTAGAATCTTGCTTCAAACCGTTACACTGGCATTTGAGTGAGTGAATCTCGTCAACGAATGTCCTCGAGGCAGGCAAATACTGTGACTAATGACCTAACCCTGATGGTCCAGGTCCGCATAACCATGATGTCTTTGTCGAAACACCACATTTGATTAGATTTGAATTCATCAACATTCAGCTTTACAGGCTTACAAAGGGCCGATATAGCTCACAGTTTTCTTGGCAGCATAAAGTTCTGGTTGCGCAATGTGATATGGACTCTCGCCGTATAGATTCCGACGACCCTGACCCTGTTATCGACTATTCTCTTCGACGTCCAGACAGAGGTGTTTTGGTTTCGAGGGCGGCATTGAAGACTGACAAGTCTTCATGCGGAGACGTCGACAACGCTTATTCACCTCAAGAATGTTATGTTGTCATCACTACTTACAACTCTGCAAGGTACCAACGACGTCAAGCTCTGGAAGTCTTCAAGATTTAACCGACAAAGCACAGCTGAAACGTTGGATATCCTGCATGAGGGAACGTTCAACCCAAACAAAGACTCCGGACACACCATCGCGGAAGGGTATTTCGTATTTCGGTCAACTTCAAATTCAAACCTTTTGGGTTGGAAATAAATCTCGGGAGAGACGACGATTCCGGTTTTCTGAAAGTCTATTTCCAGAAAACCAATTCCTACACGAGCACCGTCTTTCCACAGTTTTTCTCTTTAATGTAGCTCAGATTTCGTTGTCCAGTTAAGCCCAACTTGCACGGTGGCACGTCACGATAGTCTTACACCAGTTTTTTTCTATGCACAAGTGCTGACATCAAGGGAGGGAAAGGTCGTATCGCAGAGCGGGAGTCATGCCAACGGAGGCGTCCTGGATTTGGTGACCGGCCGCGGCTTTTGAATCAGGAGCTAGTAGTATCATAGTTGATCGCCCTTCCCGTTTGGGCGCCCATGCATTGACGGTCCGACAGCTCATCCTTGCCACAACACAAGTGCTCATCTTCCGTCTCTTTCCGTTGCACTGAAATGTTCGTTTTAAAAACTCTCACTAGAAGCAAGAAACAAATCAATGGGAGAAATAAGTCGGAGAGTGACGAACGTTTTGCATCATGTGGAGAAATTTCACCATCTGAAAACTTTTTAGACTCTCTGGCTGGAAGTCCGAATGGAGACTTGAAATTCTCCTAACATGCTAGAACAAAATGCCGGGTCGGTAATCAAGGAATGCACCAACATCTGGGGCCAGTCACGCAAGCTCTGCTCTATACAATCTACATGTCGTGTAGAATCGGTTTCCTCTCTAGCTAACATACCCACTCCCACGACAATCCGAAGCTGTTTCGAAAAGTTTTTTCCCTTCTTCGAAGAGGTTTTTCTTTTTTTCCTCTAAAGTTTTCTTCTCTAGAACTCTATATATTGTCATCAGTTCTGGTAACTGAACAAACTTTTTGGAGGAAGGTCCACATTCAATTGCTAGGCCCAGGGATTTGCCATACAGGAAGAAGCACCGGAACATCATACTACCAGTACGTCCGACCAGATCCTGTAGAGGTACGGAGGTAGCCTCTAACTTGACTTCTGATGGGGGTGCAGATCTTATATCTGCTCGTTCTTCTAGCTCCAGGCTGTGCCAGTCGGTTTAGATCCTAACTTCTTCAGAGATACCATATATACACTGCGAGTTCAGGCAAAGATTCTCGTTGCTGCCTTTGCGTACCACCACCTTGTCACTACTATCTGGGCGACCATCTACAATGTCCACCGCTACAGCTCTCCCTTCAATATCGGATGTTCTTGGTGGTTTACTTGTTACCATTTTCGTTGCTGGAGTGTAAGTTTCTCCGAGTCTCTCTTCCTTACTTCACCATTCTCATAGCGTTGCGATAGTCTATACGGGGTCAATGTTGCACAAACGTACATGTATTGGTTGACTTCAGATGGGGATACGATGTACATCAAGTGCTTGGTCGCATCAGTATTGTGAGTTCACTCTTTTTCTACAGAATTACTTCTAGCTGACGCTTTGCAGTATTGTTGAAACATTCCATACTGTCATGTGTTTTCATATGGCATATTACTATTCTATACTGAAGGCTGGCGATCTCGCATCCATTGCTCAAATCGTCTGGTATGTGATACACGACTGCTTTTTGTGAAAAGACAACTGAAATTCTTTTTTAATATGCAGGAGTGCAGGGGTCCGTTATACTTCGTCCCAATGTCTGAGATGCGCATTATCTGACATCTTCTCTTACAGTTGACCGTTTTTGGTGAGGTATGTATTGCATCAATCAACACTATCATCAAATTTCCAATTATTGAATCACTTGAAGATTACGATTGTTTGCCTGGTGCAAAGGTATGTTCTTCATGGCGGCCGATTAAGATTTTACCGCTCACGCCATCTGCTAGTTTCTATCTTCGACGAATTTGGATTCGTAAGTTTTTCCTCCGGTGAATGCATCTGTAACATTCCTCACACGGATATATCAGTGAGCAAGCGAAACGTTTGGCTAACCGGCTTCACCGTAAGTCCGAAACCATTTCACCTGCATAGAAACTGACGCAGACTTCCTCATGCTCAGTTCGTCGTATTGTTTGTTCGTGTCGGTAAGTCTCTACGAATTCGCGGTTTTCGCACTGTCTTATCTGACATGTCCTTTTCGTAGGCTTCGGTATTGGTACGATCACCTCCTCCATATTCTTTCCATATGCGCTAATAAGCTTGGTGATTAATGCAGCTAGTGGTATCTTCACGTGAGGGTTTCTCTATATTGTCTCGGCTGTCATTTACTTATCTTTCCCTTAGTTACACCTTACCACTATGGCAATCTTTCCGTGAACACGAAGCTGTTCAAGTGAGTGTTTCTAGTTCTAAATAGTTGACTACCATGGTTAACTTGATAATCTTCAGATCACGGTTACAGTCGGGTTGGGACTGTCGGTGGCAATCGACATGTTGATTGCCTTCACCCTCATGTACTTCCTGCAAAAGGGAAAGACTGGCTTTAAGGAGTACGTGTTCGCCGAATTAATGAGCATATGTCGCTGATCAATTTTTGGTGGTGCCCTTAGAACCGACAATGTCATCCATAAAATGATCGCTTTCTCCGTAAACACTGGACTTCTTACTGGGTATGTTTTAATTCATTTGAAACTCGCATTGGATCTAATATTTCGCTTGCAGTATCGTCTCCCTTGCGATTGTGCTCACGGTGAGTTGTGGGTCCATGATGATTGGCGCCTATATCCGAACTCCCGATTGAACTGATGTCGGTTGTAGTTTGCGCTAAATAAGAAAGGTCTCACCTTCGCCGGTCTTGTTCAAATGTCTAGCAAATGTACGTCATTTTCTTCTGACATCTCGATCTGTCATATTGATGTTTCACTTCAATCTTGCAGTGTATGCGAACTCGTTAATGGGAACGTAAGTCCTTTCTACTCTTTTTTTTTTGTCACGAATCTGAATTCATTGCGACGCATTTATCTCAGACTTAACGCACGGCAAATTCTGCGCAAGGGTATGTCGGTACCTGAGTTATCAGACCGATTCCAAACATCTCGCAACAATGGTGTCACAGTGGTGAGTGCATTTCCTTCCTTCCATTCATCTGAGTATCGTTCTGACTGTGCTCTACAGCAAACACACATTGAGATCTTCCCAGAAGCAACAAAGACTACTGATGATGTGAGTCGAATTACTCAAGATGGGTCCCAATTCCAGTTGATCCAACTGTCGACTTCGTCTAGTCATATCCGATGACATCAAACATCAGCTCTGAACGCAGCAAGAAGTTTGCTGAGCTCTCATCACAGGGGAGTGACAAGCTATCAACATAGTTGATACTCCATTTTCCTTCTTGTCACATACTTCGTCCGTTGTCTCGACAGTAAATCGACAAAAGTACATATTGTCCAAGACGGTATCTCCTTTCCTTTTTTCCTCATGTAGACGATTCTTTCTTTTTGGTCGCTGTTGGTTTAACTTACACATTCTTTCCATTTCATGATATCGTCTTGGTATAGCTACTCCCTGTGTAATATAGAGTATGAATATTGGAATCGGGATTTGTAATATCGCAACTGAAGAGGAAGACTCTCCAACTTCTTGAGTCTTTCACAGCTTAATACTCACTAGTATGAGTGGTGTTGGAATCGTACCCATCCGCCCATGAATCGCATCTGAGAGTAAGAGGAGGAGGCGTGACCATACGTGACTTTCAGGCTCCATCGTGTTATGTGTTACATGTTACCTGTTACATGACGCGTATGTGACTGAAGAGTCGTGGTTGCTCCAAAACTATCACCATCATGCTCCTCTCCACTTACTCTGCAACAATAGCCATAGTTGACGAATTAGAACCGACGAATGAATTGCGCAGACCACTATGTGAATACCAAGTTGAAGCGAATCCAGCAGAGAATTTGATGAGATGTTGCATCGCGAGTGAAGCGGGCAAGGTCAGTTATTGCTCAATTGAAAGGAAACTAAACTCGAATATTTGTATCTTTCGATAGCGATTTGAGATCATCGTCGAAAACAAAAGTTTATTTCATACAGTGGTGATATCTATCTATCTTGATGGAGTCCATGCCGTATGGGGCATGCTGGAGAAAGGTCAGATGTATAACGTTCAATCAGTCAGAACGTCTACCAACAGCTGGAGGTCTCTTCAATTTGCTCAGTTGAATGTCACTGGTTCGCATCATTCTTCTATTTTCTGCTCAACTGACGCATGTAATATTCGGATGGTCTTGTAGACGATGAAAATTCTTTCGTCGCAAATAGGCGGCAATTGGAGAAATTGGGTAGTATTGAAATTGATTTCTATCGTGTATTGACGCAGGGAAAGTCACAAGTACAGTATCGTCCAGAGGATGATATGTCTAGTTTGACGAACGATAGTGTTCACGAGACAAGCAAGAAAGCGGGAGCTCATTGCGCTGGGTGAGTTTTATTGACCTTGTGTTGTCATATCACTTACATGTCGAATGTGCCCCTGCAGGCTTGGGAAAGAATCACGAGGAACGATTGAGGATGATGCTATGAACGTAGTTTCCTACATGGACATCGGTGAAGATCAAATGCCTCGCCCTATCGCGGCGTTGACATTCAAATACCGACCAGAAGGTAATAATTTACACTGTTCGATGGATATGTACTCTCACTTTAATGTTTTCATATCAACATCTGTAGCAATCCTCCGCGCAGAAGGTGTCATATGTCCCGGAGAGTCAATCTTCGTTCCGACTGATGAGCCGCTGCCGCAGGCTCCTCTTGACCTAGCATACCCCGCAAGTCCAAATCATACGGGAATTTTTGAACCAGCGATTATTCCCAATGTGAAATTACTGGGCGAACAAACTTCTTCTCCACCAAGTTTGCGTACTCCCTTTCAGCCGTGTGAAGAGGTCAAGCCTACGCTAAACATCAACGGCACTGATGAAGGGCAGCGAAAGAGAAAAAGCAGACATCCCTCACCTAAATCGTCCTCCAGTGGATCTTCACCTACAAGTTCCGGCACAGAAACAGATCAGGAATTAATGGAGGAGATAGTAAGTATATCCAACCCAGAATTATCCCCCTCAATTCAATTTAATTACAGCTCAAAGTGATGGCCAAAATCAAGCGCCATAGGAGAAAGAAGAAGACTCCTAAAAATAAAGAGAAAAGACGTCCCAAAGATGACAAAAAACCAACAACCATTCCTGGAGGTTCTGCAGCTAACCCTATTGTTGTCATTTAATTAGCTGTTGTATTGGCCAGTTCTAGCCATCGCATCACGCACTATTTTGTTAACTTAGACGGTAGAATCTTATGGTTATCTGTGACAGCCAATAGAACACGAGTATAGGCAGCCTCACGTGGTAGTGACGCAAGTCAAGCACGCCTCCAAGTCGCGTCAAGTTCTCGTATTTTGATTTCCTTCTCAATTTCGCAAGACCTACTATCACCAAAATGATATTGTCCTCATATTCAGCAACCATAAGCATTGTAGATCCACTTGGAAATACAAAGCTACTTGAAGAACATCAAGTTGAAAGTAATATGCAGGAGAAGGTTGTGAGTTGTTACATCGCAAGCGAGGTGGGCCAGGTCGGTCAATATTTTCGGACTATGAAGCCTGCTCAAGCTGATTGTCATGGCTACTTGTAGCGATTCACGATCAAAGTGGAGAATGATGATCCTTCGGAAGAAAACCGTGTCACACTTGCTCTGGACGGATTGAATGTCCATAGCGCAATCTTAGATAGCACCTCATGCAGTTTCTCTTTCAAGTCTGTTTGTATGGCCGAGGATAGATGTCGATACCTTCAATTCTCAAAACTCAATGTTACCGGTGCAATCCTTTGTTGTTCATTTCTTTGGTGCTTATACTAACCATCATCTGTATAGATGATGAGAATGCACTTTCGACATCTCAGCGGCAATGGGAGCAAGTTGGGACGATAAAGACCATCTATTGTATCGATATTACTGTGATATCAAAAGGTAAAAGAAACAAAGGCTTGAAAGATACAGCTTGTTTAGCCGACGATGGTAGCATTCATGAATTAAGCAAGAAAGCAGGTGCTCACTGTATAGGGTAAGGAAAAGATTACATTGACTTAGTAGTTAAATATATACTGAATGTTCCTGTCGACAGGCTTGGAGAAGAATTTCGTTCAGTAGGATCAAGACGAATTCATTATAACTATATTGATCTATGTGAGGACAATGTCATGCCTCAACCCACCGCAATCCTTTATTTTCCGATACCGACCAGAAGGTACTCAAATGCTCCTTCTGCTCACTAGAATTATTGATTGATCTTGACGTAATGACATTTCGTTTCCCTATAGTCATACTTCGAGTACAAGGAATCATACATATCGAGGAAGAGCCTATAAAGCAGAAGATTTTGCTTCCGAGAATCATACCGTCCCGCGGCCCCCTCCCGATTCATTAGATGAGTTAAACCCGCTTCCAGACACATCTCGCAGCCAAACGTCGCTGGGAAAACGACCCTCTTCGCACAAGCACTCAGCTGCTACGAAGGTCCCTCGAATCGCGCAAGAGGCATCACACGATGATGTGAAGCCCGTAATAAACGATCGTCAAAATCCTTCTGCAGGACCTTCAAAAGTCAAGAAGGAAGCTCTTTCATCGGACTGTTCCTCGAGCTCTTCCTCAGCTGAAACAGGATCTGATGAGGAATTAATGGAGACGATGGTAAGTTTACGCGTTCAATTCAAAGTGTCGTCTTCAAGAGATAATTCTGGTTGTCTTTATTAATAGGTGAAGATCACGGCGAAGATGAAGAAACACACAAAAGAAAAGAAGAAGGCGAAGAAAGAGAAACGAAAAAAAGACTATCAAGTCCGAAGAAAATTCAACCATCTTGGGGAATTCTGCTGGATCTTCAGGCGATCCTATAGTCATTGAATGATGTCGTACTGCGAGTCCCCATAAAACAGTCGCTATGGCTTCCTTTCACTATGTAAAACTACTTCAGATTGTACCTGCAGCCTGACTGAATATAGTAGCTTCGTATACTAATCACAATTGGGAGTTCCCGCCCCTGATACCCTGATATACATGTAGTTCAAAAGATGCGGTTCGATGATGGTACCCTGCGAATCAACTGCGAATGCTAAACACGATTGGAGATGCACGTGACATACACGTTGAAAACGAGCGTGGGATCTATTATTGTCGGAGATTGAATGTCAGTGCTCAAGCGGCCAAGCTCGCTCATAGACTCTCCGACCTACTTTCATCAGTGCTCGAACACTTCCACTCTAAACTACTACCTCCGCAAAAACTATGGACGTCGAAATGGAAATTTTGCAAACTTCTCAGGGGCCATTATTCTCGAACTCTCGTCGCACTTCAGTCCTGCTTGTGGATGAGCTACTTGCAATGATTATCAAACTCATATGCGCAGAGACATGGCAGGACTCTGCTCTCGCTTCACTTGCTAGAGTGTGCAAAGGAACACACGAACCTGCTCTGGACGCACTTTGGCATACTCAGCGATCACTTCTCCCAGTCCTTATACATGTCACCGAACTCTTCGAAGAGGACCCAGGGCTTTCATGTGTCACGTATATTGGCTCGCGCGGCGAATACTCTCACGAAACTAGTGACCCTCATTTGGCAAGTTTTCAAATTACTGATTCTCATATGAGCTGCGTTTAACTTGGGAACTCGTCCACAGTGTTGCATCAGGACCCCCAAGCAACACCACTGGGATCGCATCCTGAAATATTCGAAAAGAATAAAGGTTTTCAAAAACACTCCGAAAGAAGGGGTCAGGAGTAGATACATGTATCGTCACCCTAAGATCGCAGATTCCGTCATCAGGGGATTGAACTATTTCCAAGGAACACTATTCCCCAATCTGACTACCCTGAAATGGCCATTGAGAGGTTGCCAAAATCTTCCTTCGACAGCCATCAAGCCATTCTTAGGACCATCTTTACGGTATCTATATCTCGAGAAGTCTCAAAATACATCGGATATACCGCAGTTCATCGAGCAAAAGTCCTCGGCTCTCAAGTTATTCTATGTCTCGAAGACTAGATCATCCCTCTTCCAAATCACCCAGAGCTTCATTAACAGTCTCGATGGAATTGAGACATACGAGGATCAATCAGGGAATACCTACTCTCCAGCGAAATGGATCGCCCTTGGAACTCGCCCAAAGTTGGTTCGACTTAGGACTTCCAGTTTCGAGGATAAACGTCAATACTATGAAGAGCGCATCGCCGCTGTTCGTCCAGTAGTATCAGGCCTTTTCTCAGCTCTTCAATCACTTCATGTCAGGACCGCGGCCATGCAATCTATCCTTGACCATTTGTCTCTCATCCCTAGCTTTCCGGTTTGCACATCCCTCACTGTGTATCTCAATCAATCTGTCCCCGATGGGGGTAGAATCATTCAATGGAATGGATTCATGCATGAGGTCCACTATCAATTTGCCGAAGAAAAACAAGTCGAGGAATTGGTGGATCTTGTTCCAAAACGCTTCCCAAAGAATCTCCGAACGTTCGCCTTACTTAGCAATGTCCACAATGGAATGGACAGCTCCCCGACAATCACTTCACATGTCTTTCAATCTCTTCTCTCATTCAAGCATCTGACCCAGGTTTATGTCTGTACAGACTGGCGAGTTTACCTTGATGACAATATGCTCAGAGAGATGGCTCAATCTTGGCCTAATCTCGAGTATATGGATTTCACTCCCCAACCGAGTTGTACGAAACGGTACGATCAGAGTGCAATTATTGCTACGCTACATGGATTGTTGCCTTTCGTGGAATATTGCCCAAAGATTCGAGAACTTGGAGTCGTTCTTTGTTCTTATGACAGGGGACATGATGGACCGATAGCTCTTCCTTCCTCCTCGTCTCTGTGCAAATTGGAGACACTACACGTCGGACCTTCATATATGACTTCTCCAAAAGCCGTGGCTTCATTTATAGCAGAGAATTTCCCTTGCTTGAAGAATTTTACGTGTTGGACTGCATGCAAGGACTCTCAATACGAAGGATGGGCACACAAGTCGATGTGGTTAGAGGCATGGAAGTTGGCAAAGCAGGCGAGGGCAAAGCAACACCAAAGTCATAGCTAATCGAGCTCAATCATCTTGAAGCTTGTTTATAGTACAATCATACCGCAATCCTCAGCGTTTGCAGCAGTAGTGCTTCAATAGAATCCTCATATAGTTCTCTAAATATGTTGATTGTCCAAGTATCGAATACAACCACACAGTGGTAAAAGATCCAAGAAGAGTTCTATGGCTGCAGATGTGTAAAGAGTGACCGTACCCAACTATCTCAATTTCGCCAAGACCTTCAAACTTCCTCTAAGCAAAACCTGCTCTTCCCGCAAATTACCGGCATACTCTGAAGGATCCCAACTCTCATCGAAACTCATCTCCACCTTTTGCATCAAATAAGCAATGATCATCCTCATTTCCATAATAGCAAGTGGTTTTCCAACGCAATTAGCAGGTCCAAATGAGAAAGGTACGAAAGCTGCAGTGTTATGTGTGAATGATTTCGATGATTCCGAAGAGTAAGAGGAAGTTTGATGTCCTTCAGCTATGAGCCAACGATCAGGCCACCATTTCTCAGGCGACGGAGAGAAATTTCGTGGGTCTCGTTGGACTGTATAAGAATGAACTCGAACATGTGTCCCCTCTGGAATAAAGCTAAGTTCGAATGGGTTTATTAGAATCGTAGGACTCGGAGGAGAAGTAACAGTGAAACTCACTATTTATCAACCATCTTGCCACCTGAACCGTGAGGAACAAGTCGAATGCTACCACTTGCTACAGCGGGCCATAGACGAAGGGTTTCATTTCTGATAGAACCGATTGAAATCAGAGATTTTTACCTATGAAGATAGAAGACTGGAATAACTTACATCACAGCGTCAATAAGTGGAATGTCCTTATAATATTTTGAATCCAATGCGTCGACTTCCGGGGGATAGAAATGGTCAACTTCAGCTTGAAGCCTCTTGTAAACATCGGGGTTGGAAAGTAAATAATAGAAAGTACTAGTGAGTGTGGATGACGTTGTGTCGGAACCAGCGACTGTGGCTAAAACGCCTTCTGAGACGAGGAGAGGAGCAGGTGTAGGTTCAGCGTTGGGAAGATCTTCATTATTCTGATAGATGAATAGATGTTAATTGAAGTTGAACATTGAACGTCCATGGCCGATACAAATAAAAGCAGAAGAGATAGCATGCTTACCAGATAGTAGAATAAATCTTTGGTTTTTGAACCACGCTGTTGACGTCCAGCCGCCAAGCCTAATCCAAGTTTACGCAATCCAAGTAACGAATCATTGACTTTTCCAGGAAGCTTCTTTGCATAGTAAGCGAGCCAAGGAAGATGCTCGTATATCGAACCTTGACTGGACGAAATGAGATAGATAAGGACGTCATACACAAGAACCAAGAGATTCAAACGCACGTAAGACCTTCAGCGATAACTTGAATATTACCTGACTTATCTCCGTCTTGGAGCATACTCGGTCCGCCACCGTATCTAGAATGAACGATGTAAATCTCCAAAAAGAAATGCAAGAACTTTGAAAAAAACGAACATAACATCTGACATGACATCGTATCTGTTGTGGCCCTCAGCATTTAGAGCGGAGGTAAATGAAGACATAAAACGCACGTGAACCTTCCAAACCAGCTGCTCAAATCTACACTCTTCTCCTTAGATTCTGCCGTGATTAATTCAACCAGTTGATTTGCACGGTGACTGATTAGAGGCGCATATTCTTTGAGAGCGGTGGAATTGAAAGCCCTTGTCCAAGGCTTTCGGCGATGATGATGTTGAATTGTGTCTCTTGTACCGATTAAAGATTTCACAGCTGGGTACAATTGACGAGATTGGATTTCTGTTCAGAACTCCGATGTCAGTTGCGGTCTTTAAACTCTTCCTGATACACGACGTACCAGGACCTCTAGGCAAGCCTGCTGGACCCATAACAGGAACTATAGCTGCAGCATCGGCTATTGATAAGTCATTAGGACCTAAACGGTTGTTCAATCAGTTTTAATAACCAACGATATTTATTGGATTCTCACCAATGCGTACGATATCTCCGTACTGATGATGCAAGCTATTGATATAATGGTATTGCTGTCCGTCTTTCGCCTTCAAATAGAAGAAGATCTTCCCAACTTTGCAAAGTAGAGGTCCCGGGTACTTTGCGAGAGGGTGGAATGGTGATAACCGGTAGAGAAGAATTGAGGTACCGAGTACGCCGTGGAAAACAGCGGAGATTAATAGTATCGCGGTCACGTAAGAGGAGAATGCTTTGTGAAGCACGATTGAGAGAACCAAAGGAGTGCTGAGAGTCAAGGCGAGGCCAACTACTACGTTTGAGGGTTCATTTTTCTTGAAAATGAGATGTGTTGTCTAGAAAGATACATGATGAGTATAGACGAATGCCGGATCTTGCGATATTAAAACATACCAAAGCAACTCCACCAACCACTATCAGTGCATCCTGCACTGAAAGTTGAGGAAGAGACATCAGTAGAGTGAGACGAAGATTGGGAAAGAGAGAGGTGAATCAAGTGGTTACAGAACTCAGATTATATACATGCGTAACATGTGCCCGGCAACGCATAACGATAACCCCGTATGCAAAACAATTCTACCCGGAGACACATACTGGTTGTCACCAGATCTCGAAGGAGGGTACTTGCAGTGAGAGAAAATAGCATAAAGGGATTGTTTCCGGTTCTGATCCCAGCATATTACACCTGCAGGAGTAGGTTTCGGCCATCCGAATACCTGCTTTTGATTCAGAACTCCTGGGCGCAAAGGAAAGCGTACGAGATAGTTCTTTACTCACCGTCTCCAGCGTCCGTTCTCACGTATCATTGTGGATTTTGAAGGGCATGCTGAAATGCTATGCCACATCTCTCCATCAGTCAATTTGATTGCTTCTTTCCTGATCATTGCACCTCATTTCATGATCATCGAAAGCAAATGACCTTCAAAGGCTCGTCGATGGTTGTCAACTCGGATGCCGCCACAGAAATGCTTGTAGGAACGTCGTTACAAGGGTGCGTCTGTTTAGTTGGAGGACTGTCAGTGGTTGATGCGGAAGTTTGGATGTTCCAAAGACAATAACATACGAGGGATCAAGAACACTTCGACAATGAAGTCTGATTGATGAGTGAATCTGTGCTATAATGTTTCCACCAGGGTTGAAACTTGGCGCAGGGGTGAGCAAGGGGTGAGTGGAGGAAGGAAGGCTGATCTTGAATCGACCGGATCAACAATAGCCTGTAAATCCCAGATCAACATTGGAAAAAAGAAAAATGACGAAGTGAGTGCAAAGATCTCCACCGCGATACGAAGTTTATAACACAAACTTAGTCACGCAAGTGCGTATCAAGGAAAAATAATTGCATGAGTGGAAGAGAATGACAGGGAGATACAAATTTCGAGCCACCATTCCTAAGTATCGTATGAATTTCATGATGGGCGTTGAAACAAAACAGAATAGCTGTATGTGTCCGGCTCAATTGTGCGACGAGGGTTCGACTCCCCATCAGGGAGTTTCACTTTTCTCTGACAAGCCAACTCGGAGAAACGGGCTACCAAATTTTCAAGTAGTACTGCTTGCTATTGTTGCAGCGGTTTCATCAAAGCTGAGTGTATGGTATGTCCTGAAGGAGTGCAACGAGGCCATAAATCATTTTACACGCGGATGATGCATGGGTATTCAGTCCGAGGCACCCATTAAAAGCCTAAAAAGATTAATGTACCTTCCCGGTTTGCAATGGATTTTTCTCTTCTACGATGAATGTCTCGTATACGGTGAGCAATATACAAAATTCCGGTTTGAGATTGAATTCAAGGCTACACAAGACTCCGAGTCCTAAGAGTTATTAGTGTGATACTTCTCAAAGTTATTCAAGAACCTCTCCCATCTTCCTCCATCGAAACTCTTGATCCTTTCCCATCCCTTCGAATCTTTTCCAAGAATCTCCCTAATGAAAAGCAATCTCGCAGCAACCAAGACGTCTGCATAAGTGACCGAATCCCCAAAGAGGTAAAGACTTTTGCCTAATGCTTCGTTCTTATTGTACCAAGAAGCCAAGGTATTCAGTCCATCCTGAGCAGCAGTCCAACACTTCTCAGCTCCTTCACTTCCACTGTCAATTCCTCCAAGAATAATATCTTCCAACTTCTTTCCAAAAATCTCCTCCCTAGTCCTACGGAAATATTCCGCACTTCTTGGACTGAGATGATGGGTAACACCAGCAATGGCCAGAGCAAAAAGCTGGTCTCCTACTACCTCCGTAAAAGCGGAACGGAAAGCCATTATGAGTCCTAGAGAACCTTTCGGTACCAAGCTAGGACTAGGGTATTGCTTTTCGAGGTATTCGATAATGTTATCGGAATCGGAGATGGTGACACCGGTGGAGGGATCATAAATAGCTGGTACGGTATACTGAGGTCGACCATCGGCCCATTTAGTAGAGGGTGCAGCTCCGATCTTCTTCAAGACAGGTTCGATGTCGGGAAATTCGACTAACTCGGTTCTGTACGGAATGCCTTTGATGTTGAGGGCGTAGCTAGCAGTCAAAATGTTACTGTCAGCATTCCGAGTACATTGATTAATATAGACAGTAGCTCACCGAGTATGCCAGGTATTAGGAGACCATGGAAAGGTGCTATGTGCACGGGGGATATCGTAGAAGACAATAGGTTCTGACATAGTCCACAGGTTGTAGCGATGAGAGGAGTTTCGTGGGTGATTGTGTTGAGAGTTCGAGCACAGGATGGAAGTGCTTTTATATGCTCCCAGTAGCCATGGCACATGACATGTCTCTACAAATCCTAGAGAATGAATAAAATTCGCCGATGAAAAGTGAGGACGTCACGCTCGATATTGAAGGTATTCCTTGGGGATAGATATTGCTGACAACCTATAGCTCGGTGAGGTTCATAATCAGACGTGACCTCGGTTCACGTGTTGGTGCTCAATCACGGTAGACTTGGGCGGTTGAGTGTTTGCCCTGAGCAGCCATAACGGCTTCGGCGCTGATATAAAATCAATCCGAGCACCGAGCGACTAGTAGTAAAAGAAAGAGCTCTTGGTCACGCTCATTTTGCATGGTGGCTGAGCATATGGAGCCTACCAAACATTGAAATCGATGGTGAGCGACTGAAGATGTTGAACCTAACCAGCAGGTTTGTTTCGGCATTAGATATTTTCTATATCATATTGCATTCTTCTGAGAACTATCGTATCAAGCTTTAGAAGACGTCGATCTCAGAATGAGGAGATGGGAGATGATATTAAGGAAAGTGTATCATTAGACGCTCCCGGGGAACGCGTAAATACGATCACGTGCCCGCGTCGGGACTACTGAATTGTGTGATCATCCTCTTTGGACAGTAAATTACAACTCACGAGGCTGAGCAATGCTTAAGTAGTTCCATAGCAGCAAGCATATAAATCCCCCGGTGGATAAGGTCCAACTCGGTATACAATCTGAATAATGTAGTCTACACAACGGTATGGTACTTCTCAAAATTGTTCAAAATCTTCTCCCACTTTCCACCATTCAAACTCTTAAACCTCTCCCATTCCTTAGACTTCTCTCCAAGTACGACTCTGACCCAGATCAACCTCCCGGCAACCAAGATATCTGCATAGGTAACCGAATCACCGAGGAGGTAGAGACCTTTTCCTTCCTCGTTCTTATCATACCACGATGCCAATGTATCAAATCCAGCCTGTGCAGCTTTCCAAGCCTTTTCGCTACCTTCACTACCACTACTAAGACCACCAGGAACAATATCTTCTAGTTTCTTCTTGAGACTTGACTCCCTAGTCCTTCTGAAATATTCTTCACTCCTTGGGTTAAGATATTGGTTGGTAGCCAAAACGACCAAATCATAAATTCGATCTCCCAATATATTCCCAAACCCTGGGCGAAAAGCAAGTATGAGACCGAGAGAACCTTTCGGAACTAAGCTAGGAGTATCTGGGTATTGCTTCTCGAGGTATTCGATGATGTTGTCTGAATCAGAGATGGTGAGTTTGGTGTTGGGATCGTGAATGACTGGAAAGGTGTATTGAGGACGACCGTCTGACCAAGTCCCGGTTGGTGCAGCGCCGATCTCTTTGCAAGTAGGTTCGATATCAGGATATTCTCTGAATTCAGTTCGATAGGGAAGGCCTTTGATATTCAAGGCGTAACTAACGAGGAAATTCGGAGGAATCAATGCTTTATGTCAATCTTTGAAGCGACGATATAGGGAATAATTAAAGTGAATATAAACATGACACTCACCGAGTGTTCCAGGTATTTGGAGACCATGGAAACTTGCCACCAGCGATATCGTAGAAAATAATTGGCTCAGGCATTTTGACTGTTCGAGAACCCGTTGCTATCGTTTTGGAGAGGATCCTTATATATCGTCGAGTCACCGGTTTTAGCAGATTGCAAGGCGGTATTCACGAACAGATAAGTTCAAACAGGAAGCTTTAAAGGAAGGTGCCCTGCTTGATAATCGATTGTTTGTGAGAAATTACCTGCTGAATAATCGCTTTTATGTGCTTGGTAATCAAGCCCAATTGATTTTATCGTGAAAAGTATGCTTCGAAGAGAACAATTTGGAGCCTTGGAAGCTGTTTGGAAGATGATTAAACATTGGGTCGATCATCTGAACGAACTTCTTCGCACAACGGCGCGGTGCTGTCAAGATGTATTTGCTATTAGTGATTGTCAGCCTGCGCCCCAGTTGCTTGAAACTTGAAAGCCGCAGCAGAGTTAACAATAGACGATTCTTGAATAGCGCAGGGAGTATAGGGTCTTGGAGCGAATATCGTGTAGCAGAACGAAACAAATCATCACGCAAAACCTGTAACAAATGGATTGCGGACGAACCAAGTCATTCATCAGGACGATAAAATTCACTGCGTTGACGAGTGGTGATCCTGATAGGAAAACGAGGATGCACGAAAAGTCCTCAAGCTCACAGAATTCGCCAAATGCATGAGAAGAACCGATTTTAACATTCAATTTGTGGCGACAACGTCTGACTGAAGAGGCATTGAGGAGTAGTCATTCACAATCGTCTCGGGGTATCCGGAAGGATAAGAGGAATCGTGGAAAGGGTGGCCTTCCATCCTAGAAGACTGTAAATGTCGAGGCAATAGTGTAGGTCTTGGAAGAGGAAGGACACAAGGCAATTTAGGAAGGATCCGATCTCCACTGGCAATTTACGATAAATGCTGCCCCTCGTCTGCGAATATCCCGAACGTGAAGATTCGCTAATGTAGAGTCTAGAAATAGCCGTACGTCATGATTATTCCATTGGTGGTGGCGGGGATTGAAGAGCATGGAGGCAAGGAAGGGGTTGAGATAGGGAGGAGTACAGGTTGAGCAGTAAGAAGTGACGTCGAAAGGTGCTGTCGTACTGCTCCTTGGTAAGAGAGTCGTTTCGATCTTCAACGCGGCGAAAAGATAACTATTGACGACGGTAAAGAGGGAGACATCAACACCCCGCTCTTTCCCGCAAAGCGTGAAGAGATTTTGTGGAAGGCCTAGCCATGGGCTACTGTTAGATAAATGCTTCGAGGACCTGCAGGAGAATCGGTCACTGACTGTCCTGTATCTGTCGCGAACAATCAGTAAAGATTGGATGAAAGGACGTACGCATCCCTACTTACTTATGGGCATATCTTAGACCAAGTTCCGTCGTTCCAGGGGCCCAGGAAGAAGAATCTTTCCCGGCACACAGGGAATCGTCGCTGCTGGCGCAAGTGCAAACAATCAAGTGGAATTTCATTGCCTTCCTCAGGATGACATATTTGCTCTCAGCTGCGTTCTAGTAGTTAGAGTTTGTAAATTGGTCGAGCAAGCAGCTTACTTACATTACTCATGTCCCACCTTCTTCTTGCATGCTATTAGCCCAGTTGATGGTCAATAAGCTCTTCTTCAACCGTTGAGCTCGCATTTGGAAACACGCGAATTCTTGACTGTGGCGCATACAAATCTGATAACTCACTGTATAATATACACAAATCAGGTACCGTTATTCAATGGATGGCAAGGAACCCTTCGTCTTTGAATTTGTTGAAGTACCTTTCCCACCTCCCATCTTCCCAGCTCGTAGTACCCTTCCAAACATCGCTCTCAGTGCCAATGACACCTCTGACCCAAGCAATCGACGCGATGACATAGCAATCCGCCAAACTCACTTCATCTCCCATGACATAGACACTGTCAGGTCCCTCCAAATCAATCCACTGTCCCAAATTCTCCAAACCTATTCTCAACTTCTCCAGCCCTGCTTTCCTTTCCTCATCCGTAGGAATCAAATCTTCCAATTTCTTCCCTTCTTCCAAATCAGCTTCACGACTCTTTCTGAAGAAGTCCTTGCTCCTTTCAGATGTCAAAATCTGATATGTCGGATATCTGTTGACAAACCATGCGATTGGTCCCCAGATTCTAGGTGAGATTGCCCTACTGAACGCTCTCATCAATGCTTTCGATTTCGGGGGGATTAATCTATGAGCGAGTGGAGATGGGTATTGAGCATCGAGGTATTCGACGATAAGGAATGTTTCAGAGATTGCCTGGTCGGTGGAAGGGTCGTAGATGACAGGGAGAGTGTAGTACGGTGAACCGTCATCATTCTTGGATTTGGGTAAGATGTGAAGTTTGTCGGTATAGAGAGCTTGAATATCAGGATATTCAACCCATTCGGTTGTGTACGGAAGTTTCTTAATATTGAGGGCTAATCTGTGGAGCGAATGCGTTAGTGTTATGTTATACCATAGGTCAAACAGAGAAGGAAATATGGGATCGTCGACATCCGTCCCGCAACAAGGTTGAAATTCGCAGAATGAAGAAACTATGATCGTATAAACTCACCTTGCAAGCCAGACGTTGGGTGACCAAGCTTTGAATTCCTCATTCGTTCCCGGTATATCGTAAAGGATGATAGGCTTCGACATTATGAATTGAGTATCCTCGATCTTACACCACGATTAGACGGATACAACGATATCGTCGATTCTTTGAGTCTGTGAGAGAGATGGCTGCAAAAAAAAAACTTGATATCTGCTCAATAGGTGAAGTATAAGACAAGGGAATGAGCTCACGATAACTGCACATTTGCCCTCCGGATTTAGAGCTTTTTATAGACCGTGTACTCCTCATAATAGGAGCTAGTTGCATATCCTAATCCTTAGTCATATTGAGCTGACCTCCGACTGCAATTAGGAACTTTGATCTGAACGCTCAGATGATGTTGTAGACCATGACTTTGCGAACTGTCTTCCAAGGAAAGCCAACGCAAAAGGGTGAGGAACCACATGGTCGTAGCTGCAAGTTTTGCTGCGGGCGGTGTCAGTAGTACTGGCGGGTGTGATGATCTTGAGGAAGAAAGACAAACTCGCTTCTAGCTAGTCTAGATAGTTATGGTACTGGTAGAAAACAAAGCATGCACAGTGACAGATTGACTCGGAGGACACAAAAAAGCGCCCACGTGACCTGGAAAAATGGTTTCGAAATTCGATATAAAATCAAAAAATTATTGAGGAAAATGATATACGTACAAACCATCATGCATCATTCAGCACATACGACTGGCGCAAACATTTCAGACACAAACAAAAAGGACCAACCAAGAGCTCCCTGGCGGGGAGTCGAACCCCGCTTTCGCGCGCTCCACAAGGGGACTTAACCACCACTAGGTCAATATGACAGGCGCGTGTACTAGCCGATATACTACCAGGGACTGTATGGACGTGATCCAGTCTTAATTACAGTGTCCCATGAAGACGCGCAAAACGCTTCCAAAGGAAAACGGAAGTATCAAGGAGACCTCAATAGATCTTCAAGAACCCTTCCCTCTCCAAATTATCCAGATATCTCTCCCACCTTCCACCTTCCCAACACATAACAGCTTTCCAAGCCTCATCATTCTCACCAGTTAGTGCTTTCATCCACATAAAGATCGAAACAATATAAATGTCCGCCAACGTGAGGTGATCTCCCGCAACATATTCTCCACCTTCAACATCCATCCATTTACCAACCTGTTCATATCCAGCTTGAAGCTGCTCCAACTTGCTTTTCCTTTCATCCGGAGAAAGGATCGTATCTTCTAGCTTTTTTGCGGGATGCATTATCTCTTCTCTATCCTTGCGATAGTATTGTTTCGCTCTTTCGGAAGGGATACTCTTGAATATATCGTACTGAACTAGGTGGTAAGTGGGGACCCAGATTTCCGGTCGGATAGCCCTCTCGAATGTAAGCATTAGGTTTCGCGATTTAGGGGGGATGAGGCGAATTGGAATGAATGATAAACTGTCAGGTGATTCGACGGTAGCTACAGTTGGTGAATTTATCGCAGTGGATATAGTTGCGGTGGTCGACGAAGGATAATGGGTATCTAGGTATTGCACGATAAGGAATACTTCCGATATGGTTGTATTCGTAGATGGATCGTGAATGATGGGAACTGTATACCACGGAGAACCATCCATCTTCTTGCTTTTCGGTAATATACCGAGCTTGGTGTAGAGGGCTTGGATGTCGGGGAATTCTACCCATTCTGTACGGTAGGGAAGTCTCTTGACGTTGAGTACTAAGCTGAGAACCATGTATGAATCTGTATCAGAATGAGTGCTTGGAAATTTAAATCCGACTGTACCGAACTATCCAAGTGTTGGGTGACCATGCTTTGAGAGCGTAATCGTCACTCGCAGGGAGATCATAGAATATGATTGGATAGGTATTGTTTGCAATAGTTTCTTCCATTGGAGTGGGGGTGGACTGTGACGGGCACTGAATATCAGTTCAAAAGGTGAACGTAATAGAGAACTACTCGGGTGGGTTATCAGTGCATTATAAGAGTACATAGGATAAGTTGAGAACCGCAGTCTTAAAGCAGCGCCACAAGAGTCCCAGGACGATCTTAAGTGGATTTCGTGCAATTGATTTGTAGTTTTGAGTGGGATAAAATGAACAGAACTCACCTTCATGAGCGATAAGTGCGCGAAAATACTTCTGTGGCTGAGCCAACCACAACGTTCTTTGATATTCACTTCACATCCGGATGACGGTTTGCAGTGACAGCGCCTTGCGCTCATCGCAGAGTTCAGAGATAGACGCAGGGCGCGTGACAAGAATTTTGCAATTCATCCCAGCAATAATAGAATGAGATAGTGGACCTGGGTATAACTCGCTATATCTGAGGGATCGTTAGACTCAAACTGACCTCGTCTCCATTTCTATCATCTTCGGTCCATGTGGTTCGTCCGCACGAAAGGTAAGTTTACTGTACAGAAATAATCAACGAGTACACTATTAGTACATCAATTAAGCTAGAGTAGACAGAAAACAAATGAGTTTCAACCGACTCGAATAATCAAAGGAAACGACCCACTATAACACGTTCGATTTTTATCGTGGTTTCAAACCATCGCTCTGAGGTGTGTTAGAAAACTCCAAAAAAATTCCTACAAATAACAAATGAAAATCAAGACTAGGCGACCTGCGCGAGGAGCCCATTGAGCAGATGGTAGAGGACAAATCGGAAGTCTAAGCGCTCAATATCGGCACTAGGCAGGATACGTGGCTTCCCCTCGTGGCTCTACTTCGACTCCGTATACCTGTAAGGCTTGTACAGTTGGTGACCGTCAAATTTCAACGTCTAACGTCCATCGTCAAACATCCAACTCAACGGCTCTATACCCAGTGCTTTTTAATTGAAGGCATATAAACTTTACCGCCAGTCAAGGGGACATATCCCCATATCAAAACGAGTTAACGTTCCATTCGTTTCATGTTGGTACGTTTTCATTATAATGTTGTCTCTGCAGTGAATCATTAACGACATGAAGAGGTTGAACAGCTTTAAACTCCAATCGACAATTTGGAATCGAAGCTGGAATTTATCTGGAAAATTGTATCCCTGACAATGATTCTTTCAAAAAACATCGAGCAAAGGATACTCAGCTTATAGAATTGTACTACGTCTTAGAGTCATGATTCCGAAATTCTGAAGCATATTCCTCTTCCGTATTCATCCAAAGTTAAAAGAACCGCATTCAAATTCTTTCCGATATTCTTTCGGTGACTATAGTTCAGATTTGGGTGTCCTTACGTCGAACGAGTGCCATCATCTCAAGAAAAACCACGTTGATACGGACATCGGTGGTAGTACCCTATGATAACAAGAATTAGGGTATTCGTATTCGTAAATGAACCTGAACCTCGTACTTTATACACTTAAGAGTGACCTTTACTAGCCGCTATTAAGTCCGACAAATATCTTGTATGTTTGTTTAAACTTCTCGCGTATGTTCGCTGGTTCGGAGTCATTAGACTTTGAGAATGTCATGAACAAACTTCCGCCGCCGCAGACCAGAATCTAGGTGAAAAAGGACACCTTCAGGGATCGACAAACCGACTGAGAACAGAATTCTATAGACATACCTGTCTCCCGATATCGCCAGTGAATGGCAGACTGAAAACCGATAATTCTCCTGATCCTGGTACTAATGCTGAAGTTACCGTGTTCTACGGATATCGGTACGAAGCTTGCACTTCACTATGGTGCGAAATTCATCGATGCACATGATTTTTATCAGGCACAATAGGTGCTGTTGAAGATATACATACATGAGATATCAGCCCTGCAAAGAAACCTCGGAAGATTGCAAACCAATGACTGTGGTTGCTTGCTTATGTCGAGGTCATCCATACGCACGAGTCCCTATGTGAGGAAAACAAAATCTACCAGTGAGAACAAACATACATAATGGCATGAAAAAATCCGAAACATACCTATAATATACATGACAAAAGTCAATAGTACCAGTACTAGTACGAAAATAGTATCAACATCCCCTCCAATCCAACGTTGACCCAATCATAATTCACACCAGAATGTGGACATTAGTATCTGTTTTGACGGAGATTTCCCGAGATTTGTTACCGAAATTAGATTCTATGTCTCTAAGCTTAGAACCAATGGCAAACCACGAGAGAAATAAAATAACCGGTGTGGAGTGTGTGTGGTAAGATAATGATACATCATAAGAAAGGTACGGCAAGTCCATTATTGAATCTTGATGATGGTTCTATGCAGTATCCGTGCGATATCGGTTGCCGGTGCATTTTGAATGGCCTAACGGTAGCTTGAATGCATGACCGCGACTTCCGAGCATGGGCATGCTGAGCATGACGGTCTTGATATGCTACCTTATTCCGATCCATCCCCAGGTACCTGGATCCCAAAATATCATGTTACAGTGACTCCGCGAGGGATTATCCTTGATGATTTCGGTGGATATACGGCAGATAAAAACCAAATAACAGCGGTCGGACTTTTGATTCTTTCCTCCCGCGAAACATACTTAGTCTGAGTCCTAGAAGTGTCGGCATGGTAGCCCTGAGTGTGCGATCTATCATGAGAATGAACATATCAACCAGTGAGAATCATGCTGAACCACTCGAGTCACGAGAACTTTTAAAACACTTATGCTTACAGTACGACGAGGTTTCCGCAGTTAGTAAGTAGGTGAATGATAGGTCAAATGTGTCCACATTTCTCAGCCTGTGTCGGGGACATTCAACGGATGTTGTTAGTATGGACCTAGAAAATATGTCAGGGACTGGCACAGGTCAATTGTCGGTGAAAAGGTATGAACATGTTGGCGTAACTCACCATGTGCATTGAAAGAGAAAAAAAGATAACTCAGTCACAGGTTTACGAGAATTGCTGACAGTCTAGTACTGAGTAAGTTAGAATATTACTAGGCTATTTGTGACGATTGTTAACCGATATCCAATCAAGTTGAACTAACTGTCCTTACTCACCGACAACCGATTCTGAACCTGATCCTACGAGACTCGAGTAGACACCATCATCATCATGTAAGCCATGATTTTTGACATACCGGCAATTCACATTGGTTCACTCACTAGCTCAGCGCTCTGGAACTCGAATATCCACGCGTACGTACAATATTCCGGTAAACCAGTGGACAATACCATTCAAATCCCATTGACAGTTGATGTGCGGGGTGCCGATGAGTATCAAACCTATGGAATAGTCGGCATCATGTATGGATCTAATTGGATGGGATAACTTGAAGATGTGAGCAAAACCAATCACACGGATGAAACTCATATGTACTCACTCTCTGACGGCAAACATACCGGAACGTACGAACCCTCACGAACCGTGGTACGTACAACTACCCGCCGCGATCATAGTCTTTTCCGCCCGTCTAGTAACGAAAAAGAACTAGATCAACAAGAAGCATATCTCGGTTCCCATTGAAACAGAAAAACCTGGGGAAAACAAAGTTACTAACGTTTGAAATCCAGCCCCCAGTCCCCCCACATGCTTCTCTGTCAATCTCACAGCATTTACCAGCCACAACACCAACGCCGATGATGATCCTGGAATCACGGAAAGTTCATTCAATGATAATAATAATACACAATGTCGTCGAGCTTCTCACCGAACATACCTTCTTTAAGACCGACAGGGACCTTCCGGTTGACTGTTACTTCCATACATGAAGTATGCAACAAAGTCCTGTCTGAATCCATGAACCATTCCAACAGATGCCAACGAGCAAACAGCGGCGTATGTTCTCGCCCATATAGCGCAGTTATGTCAGTGATCTGTCATACTCGGCGTTCATGAAGGTTTGTTCAAACTATACTTGGACAATGTCTCCTGGTCGGCGGAATAAGTCGATAGTAAGATATGATTGCCTGGAACTATAATTTCAAACAAACAACTTTGGGTTAGTGTCCATCCGGTGATATACAGCAACTATGTACTAGTGTAGTTTTACGACATGAAAATTACTCACCGAGTGTTTACTTATAGAAGCACGGTGTTCCCTTCCTCTGAGTCCGATTACAATCGTGGAGATTGAGCTTCTTTGAGGATGTGGGGTAAAGTGACAAGCAGTACTATGAAAACGTCGACCCCAGGGATGATGTTGATGATATCATCCCTAACGTGAAGCAGACTCGGACAGTCTAGAGTGCCTCTCGAATCTGTGAGATACGTTTGTTTTAGGATCTCGCTGTCGTGGGGAATACAAGACCAGTCAGACAGGTACGATAAAAATGGAATGACAAGTTGTGTCTCACCTTCAGACAAACGTGCACTGGCAGAAATGTTACATGAATGTTTAATAATTCCGGCCACCCGCGAGGCTTCCCTTCAAGGTACGCTTCCGGCAGCTTTGTAAGAGGTACTAGGCACTATCTTAATGAATGTCAAGATGTCAAGTTCTACATTTTTGTTCAAAATCAATGAGAACGATCTCTGCAAGATTGTAGCAGGGTACGATAGAATCATCACTCACAGAATATAATCAGTTAAATCTCTCATTCATTCTTTGAGTGCCTATTTCCCAAAAACGCTGAATATATTCCCCACGACGACCAGATCTTCAAAACCTGAGCACTACTAAGCACTAAGCAAAACGTGATCAGTTATTATCACTTCTAGACCTCTGCCAGCAACCTCGCGACAGAACAGAACAGAACAGAAAATGCTTACCATCATGAACTCTATGTACCATCCAAACGCGCAAAACCTACATCATCATCATCATCGCAAGGTGAGTAACACCGGAAATCCAATCACATAGCAGCGCTACGTTGACGTATAGGCATGGACTCGAGAGACCAATCTAAGCACTGTCATCGTGTCAACTAGGTAACCGTTGACCGATGGACCGTCCGAGTCCCCAAACTTCCCCGTCCATGAAGACTTCATGAAGTTCGATGATTCTTCGGTATTAAAAACCTTCGTGACGCCTGAGGGAACTGCGGCGCACATCATCATATTGATGCCTAAAACATGCATGGACCATAAGACGGTCTTCCATGAACGCAGGACTGTGCGCTGGGAGTCCGAGTCCTTTGACACCTTCCTCCATTCCGAGGTTGACCCACCTCTTCATAGAAATGATACCTAGCCTACCTCCGAGTCCGATGATGTTGCTGATCATGAATGATGATCAACAGCTTTTGAACGGTCATAAATACTGTTCAAAACACGTATCAGTATCATGAATTGGCCACTCGGAAACGGAGATAGTTACTTTGACAAACCAACCAGTCAACTAACCACGCTCGTCAATTGACCCGCCATTACCAGTGAAATGTCAAGATCTGAAGTGATCATGATGTGAGTTTTTTTTTACCCCACACGGTTTGCATTGGTTGCCCCGCATTTCCGCCCTTCACGTTACTTCATTAATGAATTCAATTGAGAAAAGCCACCGGAGGAGGAGGGGTGTGTATTGTGCCTGTATTAAAATTCTCTCGCGAGTGCTTCGTCCGGCCGGGAAACAAAACCGCGAGTTTTGATTTAAATGACTCTGTGGGCTCATTCAACAGCATGCGCAAAGCCGAGTCTTCAACCTTTCTGGTCCACGATGATACATACTACTTCAAAGCTTCATATTGAACTTTAACAATCCTAATAGATGGGAAGAAACGACATAATCAGTAACGAAGAGACGATTCGTGTTTCATTGTAACCATGTTAACCGTGTTCGATTTGATGACAACCGCAATGTGCAATGCGGCGTACGATTAAATACAACCTGCAGGTCTTGCATCATGTATCATTAAGAGACTTTCGGAGACGAGTTGAAGTGGAGAGACAATTTACCTCCTTTGTCTTTCAAGTTTGAATAGGTAAGTTACGCAGGCTTGCTCCGAGTCCGATGTTTTAGTATGACTTTTGAATAGTAGGCTACGTACAGTTGTACGCCCCTCGAAGCCTGAGCTTGGAAACCCACGAAAAACGAATCCGATCAACTTGCCAAGTATCCCAGGCTCAATGAATCAAACACGCATAAGACAACTGATCAGTAACCAGTGACCGGGACCTGACGCGGATGTGTGTATAATGCACACGACACTGACAGCTAGGCTTTTCGCATTTCCGTCCATACGCCTCCGGGTTGTATAATAATAGGCATTCTAACTTTGACTTCAACCCTTTTCCGAAAGGAAATGACAGTCCCATTGAAGTCACAATGGACAGCTGAAGGCACCCAGAGTCCGCATGGCCAAGTTTCTCTCGAGCCTCATGACACTGCAGGTCATAGACCATGATAGACCAAGGAAGGAGTTTAGAAAAGGTACAATCTCCACACGGCTTGGACAGTCACGGTGATACTGATACGGATATAATAAAAGTGCACGAAGAGCCTGTTTGTTGAACGCTGGGATTTCTGTGCCCAGTCAAGACTCAACAGTGCCCATGTATGTATGAAACAAACAGCAGACGACAAACGAAAAACGACAAACTCCATGCGCGCAAAAAGTGCACATGGTTGTTTGGCTGGCACTGTAACGTTCAATCAAGGAACTGACTCACAAAGTTCCTTGAAGGGCGGTTATCAAGAACAACTTGAAGCTTTGAAGGGATCTATTTTGATCACTTTGAGGCGCATTTAGAGCTCGACTTCAAGTACTTCAAGTAAGTATAATGATACTGTAAATAGAATTGTGACTGACCTATAACTTGAACAAATCAAGAAAGCTCATCCTATCCTAATCCACACCGTATGCACGTCCCGACTCGACTCATGATGCATAATGATAATAAACGCACTGTGAAAAAGCGGAGGTCAACATTTTCCGAGCGTGGTCATACATACCAGCTGAGCCAGCACTGTCACGGTGTAAGCCTAAAAAGTGACAAAATGAACGGGTGTTCCTACCTCAGACCTCATCAATCATTCATTCGAATAGTTAAAATAACCATCCATCCATACCACACAACCTACAACACCGGAGATTTGTAATCAGTGCTGTAACAAAGGACCTCGGATAAGTAATTATACTTAGGAGCATTTCAATGGAAAGGAAGTAGAAGTAATGTCAAGATTGAATTCAAGTACTGACCGACTGACTGACTGGCTGACTGGAAAAGTCGAGAACGCTTTGATCAGTCATCTAGCTGTCCCCCGTCCCCATTGTTGTTGTTGTTGATATTGTTGTGCTCGAAACTCTTTCTGTCAATGCCCAACGTTCAACCTTCAACCTTTCGTCTTCTGACTCCCGATAGTAGTAGTCAACACCACCTCGAATCCTAAAGCCAAAAAGAAAGAAACACAGAATGAGCGTCGGCGTCGGCGTCGACAAGAACAGAACAGGAACAAAACAAAACAAAGAATTACTGTTTAAATGAAAAGAATGAAAAGCGGATCGGAAATGAACGGAAAGTTCCACGTCCCTCTCACCTTCTCGAGGACTTCAAAGTTTCAACAAACGCCAGGATTGTCCGTTATGTCTTCCTTGAGCCCTGAACGCCTGAACATTGAACGTTGAACGCCCTGAAGGAACGCACAAGAAACTCGGGATATTCCTACATTTCCATTCATTTCTTCATCCTCATCCGACCCAACCCATTCTTCGTCTTCGATTCTTAAGTGAGCTACGGAACGGGACCATGAAAGTACCGCTGAAATGAGAAACCTGAGAAGAGGAGGAAAAACGGTCCGGGTACACCTCAGCCCTTCTTCTTCTTACACCGACTCGGATGGCCAAAATAAAACCAGAAAAGCGCTTGGTCGATGACAATAGTCGCTGTTTCTTCTTTCAATTCAATCTTGGGTACTTACCATGACTCGATGTATGTATACGGCGGGTCCTAAATTTAGGTATCGTATACACCGACACCTAAGTAATAATTGAGTTATCAGTCAGACTAGGACAAGGCTAACTTGCCGTTGGGGCATTGGCATATAACTTGTATCCGTTACCCCACATTGCTGTACTCGTACTTTGTATACAAGAACAATGACGAGGCAGAGAGTCCTAATATGCCTAGAACTGTAGAACATCCAGCTTCTTCAAACAATAAAAAAAAAGAACTTTAAAAACACTGACGATGACTCACTAAACCGTGCGTTGGCTTGACCAATGTGTTCTGAATTCTGAATTCTAAGTTTCCTCTCGCTGGATGATTCGTTGATTCCGTTAGTAACCAATCTATGGATGTGAATATGAATATGAACCAGTGCATAACACCGAGAGCATCACTTATCTTGAAAACTGGGGTATAACCTATAAAAAGTCAACAAATCATTAATCAATCCCCGGGTCCTTGCTGGCTCAATGCTCCTTCCTCCCTTCGATAATTTCATTCGAGGGACGGATGGATAGGTACTGTACCTTTGGAACGAAAATGAATTCATGAATTCATGAAAAAACCAAAAACCAAAAAGCTGACCTTCCATGACTCATCATTGCCCCAGCTTCAAGCTTCAAGCTTCAAGGAGGAATGTCTGTTTATGTACCTCTACCCCATCCTCCCATGACAAAAACAGTCTTCATATTCGCAAATCACCAGAAGATGTTTGATGTTTGAATAACCAAAAGCGTTCGGTTAAAATATTGAATTGTAGTACCATACCATAACCCCGCATACTCCTCCGCATTTTTGGTCTTCTTTTTTTTTTGCTTCTATCTCTTGATCTCGAGTCTTGAAAGAATGGATTGATTCGTGCATAACAATTTGAAGGATGGACGGATCGCGGAGACCTGTGAGTAAATGTAATGCATCAGAAACAACCAAACCCACGCAGCCTGCTGATTCACCCCAACGACCGCCTTCAAGCTTTGCTTCTTCAAAATTGAATATTGAAATGACGAGTCCTTTTCCCAAACATAATGACACTTGAGCTTGCACTCCCGACGATTCTTCAAGTATCAAATCTTAAGTTTGAATACTCAGTGGACCATCATCATCATCACCGTATGAGACCCAAATCCTTCGGTAATTGTTTGTTACCCATAAGAAACGCCATAGGTACTGTAAGAAGGTAAGATGTGCAAAACAAACCAAAATGCCAACGTAATTAAATCTTAGATAGGATAGGTTAACCCTACTCACCTCCCAGGATAATCCGATGATAATGAAAAAAACTTGATAGCATGCAAGTTACTAATCACAACTCCCAGCGTTACGTTTACTGTATGTCCGAGTCTATCAGCGTTAGAAGTTATGTAGAAGCGAATCAAGGAAACCACAAAACAAGACCCACATCATAGCATCGGGCTTGACACGGGGAACGGGAACAGGAGATAAAGAGAGCTTGAATCAAGCTTGTATGGGGAAAAATTCAACTCGAAAGCGGAGATTGTGGACGAGCACCTTGACGAGGATACTAGTATGGGGATCATGAGTATGGGGTAAACCGTAGATCTGGGGAATTTGGACATAAGTATGGGGAATGTAGATTCGGAAAACAAATATGGGGAAACCGTACCCTAAAAATCAAAGTCGCGATACTAACTTACCTTCTTCCAGTTACATAATATCAATAAAACTTCAACTAACAACGTGAACTCGACTTCATTTCTGAATTCTGAATGTTTTCGAGAATTTGAGTACGTGTACTCCTACATGTTTTCCATTTCCGTTGGTCACAGGCACATACGCAACGTTTGACATGTGACATTTAACTGGAATGCTGATTGAATGCGTACGAATACATGTGTAGACGTGAGAGGGAAATTACTTTGGGCAGGTCGGATACCACTACTAGTAAAATGACTTGAAAACACCGATAGTGATAGCACCGGATGGATGATCCTAGTGCACAAGATGAAGTTTGATAGAAAACGGAGAGAGAACTGGTGACTTTGCCTTACTGCTATCTCGTTGTATTGTACGAGCACCCTTGACTTGCTTCCACTTTCCGTACACTATCAACAACCAACCAACCTACCCAATCCACCCCGCATTCCCGCTTCTCCATAGTTGAAATTTGAAACCCAATCACTGTTTGTTCGCAAGGTTGATGTTCGAAGCCTTCTGTAGGTAAACGTAAAATGAAAAGCAAGTGTTACGATTAAGGTCGTATATGGGACTTGGACTGTAGAACAGAGGAGGATCAACGGGTTCGAAAAAGATTTACACGTACAAACTACTCCTCTCTTCTTTCGAAACAGTTCATTCTCCAGACTCCAGGTCTCAGGCGAACTCGGGAGAAGTATAATGAGTGAAACCCTAAGATACGAACAACAACCTGTTCAGCGTATACATCCATACTCATAGATAGAAATTGACCAACCATGTTTGAAGTTGGAACTGTATTTAGACGAGGGGTGTGTTGTTCGAGACCTAGTCAGTAACTTACTATAATACTATAAGTTGATCAGCTGTTGTTTCTATCATCAACCCCAATGAGTTTGTTCGTACGCCATGTCTCCGTGATTTCTCCAACGCGTATATCAACCCACCCAGCTTCGAGCGCTGAGTTCTATCGGAACCTTGTTCGTTGTCGATTGTCGATAGTGTCCATGAACGAATATATCTGTTGACTAAGGGATACTATCAGTGTCGCTGTCTGCTAGAGTTACGAGTATACGAGGACACAGGATGACAAGACGCCTAACACTGCCTGAATAGGGTGAGTCAATGATGTCATCGATACCAATCTCTCGAGTCTCCCTCCCAATATGTTTTACACTGTAACAGAAAACACCAGACGTCATTCACAACCCTTGGATCTCAGACTTTAACACAACATGGCGAATAGTATCCGTATCCGCAGCCAGTCCAGACCATCGACAAACAGAAAACATATCCACACGCTGACATCAAGTACCGGCCCTTATTCAATGGAGGAAATCAAGTGACCCCTTGGATATTCCCCAATCCAACTAGTTTGCGACTCGGACATAGACCATGAGATTCGGGGGTAAGCACATATACAGTGAAATGAACTGACCAATGTCAGTCAGAGTTTTACTACTTAGTACTAGGTAGCAGGTGATGCGGATTCAATGGATGGTACTTAGGCTTAGGAATAGAACAACCGACGTGAACTTTCCAATTGCAAGGAGTTATTGTATTGCACTTGCTATACATACAATAGAGCTCACCCTCGATCTTGAATCTTGCTGTATTGATCTTCCTGATAATTGTATATTGTCGGTCACAACCCCTCTCGCATTCTGATTCTCTGAACCTGGCGAATCGATTGTTCTTTCTATACGTATACTCAGGAGAAAGGTTCCAGGGCACGCGACTAATAAGGAAGCTCAGTCGCGGGTGCAAGTTACGATCTGAATTCTCTTCTAGTCCAGGTTAGATCGTAGTCTTTGACCCTTTGAAGTTTGTATCATACATGAGTCGAATACTTGTACCATGGCAAGAACAACTCTTCCTGCAAGTTGCAACGTAAAAACACACCTTGAACGCCGCCGCATATACTTATACAGCACACCGACCTTCGCAAGAAAGAAAGAAAAAAAAAACGCCACTATCTCAGTATCCGAATCAATACATGTACCGCTCGTTCCAGACTTATGTAGATACTGTACTCGTACAATACATACCCCCGAAATCAAGCACACTTCATTGAAGTAACATATAGACATAATATCGCCGCAACAATGCACATGATGTCTTCCCCACCTTACTCATAGTACTCGTACACACTTAGACGGTTACTGTAAAGTCCATCCCCGACACCGATGGAGATAGTATCATAGTACATACCACTCGAACTCGGAAAACGCATTCCGCATTCCCCGCCGCCCCTGCGCAAGCAATTACAAAAAATCTCCAAATCTCAAATCAAATCTCAAAAAAGTTTTGAAAGCGGAAGGCTCGAAAATCAAATGTTTTGAAGGAGGAGGAGGATTAGGAAGGAAGGAGGGGAATGTTTTGATGGCGCCTTTCTATCAAAGGAAGGGGGAAAAGGGAAAAGGTAAGGCTCACCACATGTGTCCATCGGTATTGTTTGTCCCGGTGGGCGCGCGGCGTACCATGAGGGGATGAGGATTTCATCAAGGGCGAGGAGAAGGGGAGGATTGTACCCGACTAAATTGTGACTCGTATTTGACGCGTATAGAGAGGGGTTATTTGTTCATTGAAGTTTGAGGTTGAATCATGAACTCCCCTTCGAATTCAAGGTGGAAGGCTTTTATAGTGACGATGCCGCGTATAGTATACATAAATCATGTAAACCACAGGGCAAATAGCTGCGTCTCATATACTTACTTGTGTACTCGAACTACGACCTCTCATTAAATTTATACTTCTTCATATAACATCGCCCACATACATACCACACCATGTACGCGAATTCCAATCGAATAAAAACCGTGACGCCACCTCCTTACACTCCTTCAAAAGTTCATGTACGCACCCTCAATATACTTCATAATATCAATAATAAATCCTTCATCCTATCTAACCTTCCAAAACCTCGAGGCTCGTTAACCATTCAGAACTCCAACACTAACCCACCACGCACCCTCTAAAGTCTAAAATATAATATAACGCCTAATCAAACCGATACCCGGCTGACGGATGCAATGAACGCTTACTTACAGGCTTGAATGAACTCGAAAGTTGGAACGCTTGAATGAACTCGAGACGGAGGAAGTCAAAGGGGTAACCGGTAAAATTCTGGTATTGTTTCATATCCATATTCTTCCATACACAACCCAACCCAACAACCGACAACCACCGATGAGTAAGAAAAAAGGAAGGATGTAGGCGGCTGTTGGTTTCGCCATGTCGTAACTTCACACTCGAGGCGATCGGGTGTACCATGATGTATCAATACATAATGTGGCGGGGTTGATCAACAACAGGCTGAATGTGGCGGGCGGGCGGCGCGGTTGTTGTTATTGATAACCATTAAATTGAATTGAACCACTAGCGGAAGAAGTGTTTTTTATTTTATTTTTTTACGTGTAAAGCTTAACGGATAACGCGTAACTGACAATGGTTGGGAAGAGTGAGGAGGATATGTTTTCGCCAAGTTGCCAGTGCTTTCTCCGAAATCCGAGGAGTGTAGAAAAAAACATACACACCGGGGAGTCGGAAAACAAGTTGAAGCTTGACGAAAAGAAAGAAAGGAAAGAAAGACAAAGAACCCTCGAAGGTCTATTAAAACTCTGAAACGAACACTCAAAAAAAAAAAAAAAACCTTCGCGCAAACTTCAAAGCACAGTACTAGTCAGTCCGCCAAAAAAAAAACTAAAATGAAAACTCTCTTTCTCTTTCTTTCTCAACTTATGTAACAATACCAATTCAACTAAGTACCCATAAAAAAATCGCGTCGGAAGTCTACCGCGATTCCCAATATGCATACGAGAGGAAAGAAAGGTTCTAAGAAAAACGAGAAAAGAAAGAATTCGAAAGACTCGGAAAAGAAAAAATTATACCTGAGAATACATGTACGAAGAGACCACCGTGACCTTCCTTCATCTACCTCATATGTATGCGTACTAGACCATCCTTGACATCGTCGACCGTGTGCGTGAAATCGTCAGTGTGAAATTTCACAGTACTGTATAAACTAGCTAGCTAGTAATAACCTCCACTTTGAATCGGACACCGATGACGTCTTCTAACAGTCTTGACAAGTAAACTACCCACCCACACCCACCTAGTAACTTACTTTGAATTTGACTATCCCTGCCACCAACGTCATTATGAACAAGGCAATGGGTCCGATGCGACGACACTCGCGCACACACAATCTCCAAGTCAAGCACCAATGATTGCACGTTGAAGTCACACACGGACGATGGTTATAGTTGTTCATAAGAAACAATGCGTCATTAGATTTTATAATATCCACACTACACTACCAACTAAAAACTAGAGTCAAAAAGGAGAGTTGAAAAGAGAGAAAGGACCGAAAAGAGAATTGCGATAAGATTTCGCCCAAATGTCATAATATACGTACAATGCCTCCCGTAAACAAAAAGAGAAAAAATAAGATATAAAACACAACCATCGACGACAACGAAACAAACAAAAAACGAAATGATCAGATGTAAGCAGCAGCAGCAGTAAAGAAAAACTGTCTGTTGTGTTCATGTGGGTAAACTAATAGTGTCTGGGTTGGGGTAATAATCGTAAAGTAGAAAAGGGAAAAGCGTCAAGAATGGGATTGTTTGATGCGAATGGATGTTTGAGGATGAGGGATGATAGTACAATAACACAGCGAAAGGAAAACGTCAAAACCAAGAGAATCAAACATTGGAATGTGAAGAAACCGATGATGGATGGACGATGGTGAGAGAGAAAAATAAAATACAGTATGATACAAATGTTGGTTTGAATGAGGAGTCGGAGACCGAACGACCGAAAGGAAAGAAGCAAAGGACAACTAGGTATGTGGATGACGATAGATGACATTTATGCACATTTTTTGAGGGAATGGTATCGAGGAGCCAATAACGGAGCGATACGAGTCGTGCGTAGAGGGAATAGAGTAGATGACGACAAAGACAGGATACGGTATATGGCGGACGAAGACGACGAGACAATGCTTGATTGGGCAAATCAGAAAGCGACGATGGGTGAGTGACATTGATGATTGCGGATGATGAGGCAATGGATGAGATGCAATGAATGAGTGAGATGGCGATGAGGAGATGAGCGTCGTGAACGTCGTATACGTATGCAAATGAAATGATAATGGTTATTGTTGGTATGCGGGGGTATGTCGTCAATGAGGTATCAGCGAAAGAAGAACGAGGGTATGCTGGGGAGCCAAGGTACAATGTTGAGCGACGACAAACAAAATCTGTTGGTATCTTGGTATCCTAATGACGAGGGAAGACCTCGGACTTGGGAGGGAAGTTGAACAGACGTTTCCTTTCAGGGTAAACGTCAACAACAACTTCCTCTACACATTCCTTGCCATCGACTAAACGACGGACCATGCGCCTCTCCTTCTGAGGAAGCTGCATGATAGGGTATGTAAGGATATCTGAATACGACCAAGAACGCACTGCAATAAGAGAATCAGATCGTGCTCAAACCGAGAATTGAATGAAAGATATGCTTACCTTCCTGAGTACGTTGAGTTGTGGGTAAAGAACTTGGCCTAATGGTATCATCTGCGTCCAAGTCACTGATATCCGTGCTCATATCACTGTTCTGTCTACTCAACGGACTCCTCTTCCTGTTGCTTCCAGCAACAGTAGGAGGATAGCTGCTCCAGCTGGAGCTCGACGACGTCTCGTAGTTAGACATGTTCGAGGAAGTACGCCTCATCTTCACGTTGGGCACGAGGAGCTTACCCTCGGCACCAGGCTTGAGAATGGGCACTTCGCGAACACGAGTAGGGGCGGTGTTGCTGGTAGGCAACGACCTCGTCGAGCCCGTCGGAGATGATGGAAGGGCGTGTTGCGCAGCCATATTGATCCGTGATTCCGAACGACGACTCAAGCTCTCGGAGAATTTGGAATAGAGCTTGTCGACTTCGGGAGTCGAGCGAGCATGAGGGGGAAGAGAGCTTGTCGAACGGCTCTCGTTGATAGAGGACTCGCCGAGAGTCGAGGTAACTCCGCGTGATCGATGAGGGGTCGCGACGAAAGACTTGTAAGCTTTGCTGACGTCGTCGACGTGAGTACGATCTGATCGTGGAGGAGCGGTGAAACTGTAGACATGTTCCCGCCACTTGTTCGAGCCGTCGGTCCAGCCCGGAATGGTTTCTTGCCGAGAGTTGGCACCAAGGGCGTACGCGGTAGAGAGTGCAGCTGAAGGTGTTGACCAAGCAGCACGCTTTGGTTGCGGTTGAGGCAGGAGAGCCTCACCGACGCGACGAGCAGCCATCATGATGCCAGACTCGTAGTCGTTTGAAGACTCCTCCGACGAGCTAGTGTCGGTGCGGAGGAGAGGAGGTGGAGGTGGGCATGGGCAGAAACCAGCGCCATAAAGACGGTTAACTGCTGCGATTGCTCGCGAGGGAGCATATTGTGGTCTCTCGGTAGCGGACTCGCTGAGAAGGGTAGAGATGCTGGAGTTGGACTCTGTCTCTGAGGAGGAGATGTCCGAGTAGGAATTATGAGGGACGGGAGGAAGAGGTGGAGAGGAATAGCGGTCCGGGTGGTAGTCGAGAGGAGCACCAGAGTTCAACTGCAAATCTGCGAGCCTGCACTCGTCTGAGCAGTAGAGAGGAAGAGGACCCTGGTCGATCAAAGTACGTTGGGGAACTGGAGCAGAAGGTTTGGAAGGTTGATTTGAAGTCGCCTTCTTTGTGGGTTGTTGTTGTTGGTCCTTCGGAGAACGTTTAATTGTACCGTTTGGCTTTACACGGCCTGTGCCCTGTAAGAGACCACCTCTCGGGCGAATAGTGCCATGTTTGCCGCGTTTGAGGGCGACTTGGGGGAGCTCAGCTGTATGAATGAGAGTGAGAAAGAAAAGCAATAAGGTGATTGTGAGGAATGTACTTACGGGAAGTAGGAGAGCTCGGAGGGGGAGCAGGGGTAGCGGGGGTAACTGGGACTTGATAGCGTTTGGGTATGATTTGTCTTGTGCAGACGGGACACCAGGCGTCCAAAGCGAGTTCAGTCATGATTGAGAGTGAGTTGTTGGGACTGCCAGTCCTGCGTATTGATATAGTGGCGCAGAGGGCAGAGGAAGAAAGAAGCGCTGGATGGTATGTGGGGAATCGAGGGAGGTGGGACGGAAGGATGCAAGCTTTTTATCGGACCCAAGCCACACCTCCCAAGCGTCCCATTGGCCCGACCTCAGATCCATCCCAGATCGCTCGCAGACGCTGGATCTCACCTCCCCAGATCCTCACAAGACGGCCCATTCCGACATCAGATCCTGACCCGATCTCTCTCCCCGGACTTCCCCCATCGCTTTCCTCACTGAGCACGCATGAAACTGTACCTCGACACATCGTACATCCTTGCGATATGCCTCTCCCTCTTTCGAACTTGAAGTTAGGTGCAGCTGCGCACTGCTAGACTCGGGGTATCCTTTGCCGCTCGTCATTGGCCAGAAAGTGACCGAGGAGATCGCCAGCCAATACCGGACCGTCTCTCCTACACCCCACTCATCCAGGCCCAGTCGTTACTCTCACTCGCGAATCACCCTCTTTCCCTTTTTGTCCAACTCCTCCCTCCCACTCCCTCCACCAATCACAGCCGTCCTCTGACCTGATTCGCTCGCTGTAAAATATCCTGCCTTTTTTCCCTCCCTCGTTCTCAATTGGTCACTCTCGTTTATTTGAATTCGCTGGAAATGCCTGTGAGAGGTTCGTCCTTTTCCTTGCAACTTCCCTCCTTCGTTTTACGCCCCGTCGCACACCCTCTCTTGACTTGACTTTACTTGTCCTTGTCCATTTCCTTCCCGACTTTCCGACTCAACACATACACACCCCTCCTTCCATCGCGACTTTTCTTTTTGCTCAATGTGACTCAAACACAAGGTGCACATATCACATCGATATTATCGCCACAGACAATATCTAGTATCTCTCTAATCCATCTCTTTCTCCTTGTGTTATACCCTATTACAATACCCTGAACGATCTTTCGCCTCCCCGCCCCGCCCTCTCCTTCCTTCCGCGCATACCTCGGTGAATTCAAAAACATATCATATCAACTATCAACAAAAAAGTCATCAACCCCGCACTTACTGAACAATACAAAGCAATACAATACAAAAAAGACCCCGATCCCGATTCCCGATCCTGACATGTCAAATAAAAAAAGTCCTATATCAAGTAACTCCGTAACGCCCATGATAGGGATAATATTTAAATTATGAGTAAGCCATGGTTTTTGTTACGTAATAAAAACCAATTGCCGTGTACTCGGGTTCATCCGGCCGAATCTGGGTCCCATGGACTTTGTGGAAGATTTTTAGCCTCATAGACTTTACACCCACATGCCCTTTTGACGGAACGCCCGTTTGGGTGTTATGGAGAATTCCGAGGAGGAGGAAGTATGAAACCCGTTCCCGGCGCCGCGCCTTTTCCTTCCATATGTTATGCGTGTGTTGATATGTTATGTTATGTTCTATGTTTTGTTTCTATTCGTTACAGTGCTTACTGTTACAGCTCTTTCCAACAAATGATTCTCGAAATGCTGATTTTCTCGTTCGAGTATGAATGAGGAGGGGAGGGAGGCGGTGAAATGCGGGGTAAGACAGTCCACCCTGTCGAACGTACTTGATGCATATAACGCGTAACGGACATGCTATGGATCATAACTCCGTCGCTACGCCTGCCACACCTCATACACTCATACACTTACAGCCTAATGGCGACGATTCGGTATTGTCCTTCAAGTCAGTTCAAGTTCATCCAGAATATTAAAGTCTGCTAAACTAAACCTATCATACTAGTACACTAGAATGGTTCTGATGCTTTCCCCTAGCTTAGTCTATCGGACTGAAATTTAAACCAAACTTGTACCTTTACCTTAACCTTTAGATCAAAAAGCGTTCAACTTCAAGACCGATTCGGCTACTAGCTACCGTCCGTCCATTCCTGCATTGTTCAGGAATTCAATGACGTCGTTTCTTCCAACTTCGCTCTTAGGTTCTTCGCTCTTGGTTATTCGTATCGACAGTTCAAGGTACCGAAAGATCTCACCAGCACTCCTTTCCTTCAAGGCTTCTTACAATATTCGGGCCACGCACGCACGCACGCACACCTCCTCTTTCTCGACGGTCAGTATCTTACTCTATTTGGATTGAACGTAGAGCTTTGGTTGGAGGATTACTCCATTTCACCAGACGGGTTTTTTGTTCGGTTTACGTGGCTTCTTTCGAAATGACCATACCAGATACTTTAATTGAAAGGAGATCGACGAGTGGACTTGATGGATAACATTCATTCATTCTTATCATTGTTGTTGGGCTTTGGTGAGGTGAGAGTGTTTACTTATTGGTCTGTCGGTATTGTTAGCAGCAAAGGCTCCGATTCTATGCGGTTGGTTAGTAGACTGGAATGAAACCTCAAAGTTGTACAATGCAGGATATATATGTTGGTCCCGACGCTCCTTACCCGTTCGAATGTTCGAAGCTTCAAATTGTTTCTTTCCATTTCGGGTGAGCCGCTGATTCCTTTATTCATGTTGTTTTGTTTTATTTTTTGGTTGGTTTCATTTTATCGGTTCGTTTGTTTGTTCGTTCATTTCAAGTTGAAGCTAACTTCCGAGTTAAGTAGAATATTTCTGAATCGTTAGCCTACATAGGTTAAGCTTAAGCTTCAAGTCGAGTTCGGGATATGTTTCGAAACTAAGTACTATAATCTAAACAACCGACAACCAACAACCGACAATGGACAATGATTCAAAACATTTGGCCTAGTAGCTATAGGTTGCAATTGTCAAGTTGGCATTCATTTATGATTTTGCGAATCGGAGACTCAGAGCTGTTTACAAACCCATGGCTATCCTTTCTCTCGAGAAGATTTACAAACCCTCCGCCATCGCGATTCTTCCTCTCACACAAACCCAACCAACTGATTCAGAACCGGTCTTTCAAATCTCTCCCTCCACTCATGTCAATCATTATCATTAATAGAACTACTTAATCCGTTCCAGATCCTTTGAATCCAATGATCCGTTTTCTTGATCTTCATCGCGTTGTATCTTGCTTTTGTCAGTTTTGAATCTCCTTTGCTAATATGCCTCTCCGTGTACTATCAGTGTGACTAATAGATCGATTTTTTTTATCTTGGTGACTCGAAGAGAGGGTGAGTGAAAGGGAAATTAAAAAACACGTTCCCAAATATCCCAACCTTCTAACCAAATACCAAATACAACACCTTCCAACGTGTTCACTCAAAGACCTAAATACGGTATATTCGAAACTTGAGTACAGTAGGTTCAAAGATACGAGTATACAGTATACTTAGTAGGGTTGTGGACTCGGAGATTTCATGATTGGGGAAGATAATCAAATCAAATGAATTATCATGTACTGTATATGTGTCACTGTCATGTGTACTTGAGTTAGTTTGACTCGAATTCATGTCATTGCGCGCGGCTACATATAGCACAATAGACCGTATGCATTATGAATGAAAGGGAGGGTCTAAGGTACGATATACGATATACAATAGAATCAGTCAACACTCGATCACGATGGATGTCGTATGGGTTGATCTGATAAGTATGTCCGTTTGATTGAACCTCGGACTCCGTGTCGATGGACAAACATATGGGATTGTGTAGGTATTGTAGATCAAGTTGAACGATTCAGAGAACATCAGTAAGAGATATCACGAGGAAGGGAAGGGAAGAAACTTGTTCATTCGTGTCCGTCAAAGCTTCGGAAGTCTTGAAAGCTGTGTGCGATCGGTGCATAATCATGAATTCGATTATTATACTCGAGCTCGGTGGACTATACATGCATTCTTCACCTCTATTCCCTTGTAGGCGGCGTGATAACTTGAATCCTAGAATCATGCTTCAACTGCACGCTACGCTTGATTGTCTTGATTCATGAATTGTTGTGTACGAGATGACTGAGTATGTCAGGAAGCTGGAGTCGTCGGACAAATGTACTCGTACTGTATGTCGATCCTTATAATGACATCATTTAGACCTATGTGAACAAGGCTGATCAAATGAGTGGTTTACTCAAGGATGGGAATGATCATCATGAACTTACCGACTCGGAGCGAGGATTCAAAGAGTCATTAATGCTGTAAACATAATGAATACAACATCAATCAGACCATTTGAGCGCTTATACGCCTGACATGGCAAAACTTGAAACAATAAGAGATCCGACGGCTGGGTTGGCGATGACGGTGGTGGTGGTGACTAGACTAAACAGAGATCATGCATCATACATCATGAGCCTCCTTTCGTCCTGCATGAGGGTTCGTTCGTTGACTCACTTTCATTGTCAAGGCTGTATTTTTGACATCCAAAATGGACAGACAGACACAAAACAACGCCTCCCCGTTTGTCAATGTCAATGGAATGCTGAAGGTTGAACCCGACGGACGATTCTTACTTCCGCTATTCCTTTCGTGGCATCCAATGGAATCCTATCATGAATGGGATCGAAATGCGATTGTATTATGAAGATTCAAGATAGGGGAAAACGATAGTACTAGTAGTCAACGTCAGTATGGAGAAACGAAAGCTCAGGCTGAACAAACAAGACAAGACAAAACGGACGGATGTAAGAAACCCGATTTATCCAAAGATCAAAATGATCATTTGGATCGGATTTTGCTGTTATGTAAGCGTGCGTTTGTTCTACGTCATAACGATTGATTTTGAAGGGACACCGAGGGAATTCGATTGATCGATAGTTCTGGATGACCATTGTCACCGTTAAACTTTTTTCTCTTCCGCCTCTCGAACTTGAACTTCGTTCTATGGTGGAGTACACAAGATGATTAATGATTCTAGGGATTTTATTCGGGGACAAGGAGCTCCTTCATACATACATAGCTGGTCCGCGTTTTTACCAAGCCTCAGGTGGAAGGTTTAAAACATATGATTGTGAGTTTTTTCCCCTGCTTTACCCGACTTTTCACAGGGGTTTTTTATTCCTCGATTTTTCGCGTACATACTCTACAGGAGGGAGGTCGACGGCTATCCGAAGGAATTCCTTATTCCTGTAAGACGAACACAGGATGTTGGTTTAGAGTAAGTTCATCCAATAGGTTCATGAACCGTTCAATCTTAATCTAGCCACGAGGATTTCACGTTGGAACGGTCCGTTTACGCACTTAAGGATTTATGTTAGGCACAGACAGGACAGGACAGGTGCTGTTTGAAGTAAACATCAAGGTAGGTATCCTCGTGTTTATACCGCATGGCATTTACGCTACTCCTTTATCAATCCAAGGTTGTTATTATTAACGTACTCCTTTGACTCTACTTACAGACAGGTTATCAATTGATTTGCTGATTTCTCAGTATCATGATATCCGGGTCCCCGATTCAATTTTATGCTTTTTATGAATCGTCCCTGGATGTAATGAGTTCCTCATGCCTTGTTTGTTCCTCGTGTTAGGTTCTGAATTTTCAAGGCCTTCGGGTTCACATTGGTGCGAAATTTACTTATCTAACGAACGAACGAATGAACTGAACTCACTATTCAACATCAGGATCAAAATACACACGAACGAACCTTGAGAACCGTCGGAAGCTTGCGATTTCCACGTTCATAAGTTTTTTACTTACCGGTTATAACGATGGTAGGGATGATAACCGTACGGTCACGGTCGTCGTACCGTGTATCCATAGGATCTTCGAAACTTGGGCTTCGACGCCACAGGAAATATTAATGTCAAATTTCAATCTCTATCATATGTGAGTGAGAGGTCTTTAGCTATTGATCATCGTATACACTGTAACTTATCTTTATCCTATCGCGTTTGGTTTTCCTTGACATAATAATGAAGAACTCGAACGGTCGAATGGTCGAAATCTCAAACGCAAGATCAATATGCTCAGCTCATGCAAATCTTGAAACCTGTACACGAATCAAAGCATCGAACTTCAATGTTCAGCTTCGAAGCATCGCAACGTTGAGAATTCGGAATGCGATAAGTGTATCCCATATCGTGCATCATTGGTTCGGTGAGTGAGTGAGTTGATTTTAGTCGAGGGTAGGGTTTCAACACGAATCACAACATCTACCCACACACCAGCACATTACTTTACATCATACATCATACGGTTTTTAAATTTCACAGATCAACGGAATTGCGGGCCTTTAACTCAAAAGTTTTTGCAAACAGGCCTTCACGAATCATTGGTGCTGTTTGCAATGAGGTCGGGTGAGTCGGTTAGAACTTTCGTCCCTGCCTACACTACCGCTGAGGGTTTGATTTTGCTTAGGTCTAGCATGGATGGATGAGAGCTTCTGGTTACTACCTAAGATTAACTATAGAGGTCAGTCAACCTTGCAGGTTCGGAGATACGGTCCTTTTACCTCCTAGTATAGAATATTATACTAGCCTAGTTCGACATCATATTGAGAGAACAATCGGGCATCATTGGGACATGGGTTGGAGGTGTGTCTGATTCGCATCTTTTTCTTGATTGAGACATTCATTTTTTTCGACTAACTCACTACGAGCCTGCCTTTCGAAAAGGACTCGAGGGCAAGCTTCAATTGTTACTGACGATTCAATATTCAGATTCAACACGGGTTCCCGAATCAATCGTTGGTTTCAAGTTCTATCACCGAGATAAGTAACTATGGACCACCGGCGGATTTTGAGTTTTTTGATTCGTGCGGGTTCATGGGTTCAGATTTTGGTACAGTACCAATGGTAAGTTTAGTTTATATGCCTCCCCTCAGCTGTGCGTATAATCGCTGCTTACATTCCTATTCGTATTAAGACCACAACCACAGCACCTCGTATAATATAATGTATTGATACCCAAACTCCCGACCTCCCGAGTGTCCCGACAATGGATTGAAATAATATTGACAAACCTTTACATACCAGGCTTCAGGAACGTCCCTCGGAAATGCAAAAGTTATCAAAATGCTATCAAATGGTTGTAACCGGTTGAACATCGACCATATGTATTTATGTTGCCCTAATATCATTTCAAGTTGTTATTAACGTTACCCTGAGAACGTCCAATCATCCAATCATCCAATTGTTGCAATCATCATACGAATTCGCTTGCTTTACTTATAACTATCAGGTTCCTCCTTATTTCCGCACGACTAGTAGTTCGCTTTGTGTGTTTCTCTCGGGGCATTCGGAGCGGGGTGGTGAACGTTTGAACGGTCAATTTATCTTTTCGCTTTCATTACCTCAGGCTACAGTACTTCCTACATACATACGGAATCAAAAAGCTTGAAGGAGTTTGCCGTATGATATATGATATGGAGAAGGTTCCGACTCGATGTTCAACGAGGAAAATAGCTATCATATCATATCATCATATGTAAGTAGACCTCAAAATGGCGAATAACATTGTTCGGATATGGTATACCCAGACGATCGACCCAACCCATTTTTACACACCTCAGAGTTCGTGACTGACAGACTTCTTTACATACAGTGTCGGGTTCCTCTCGTATTCAACCACTTGAAGGTTGAAATTTGAAAGGTTGAACGGGGATCATAATTAGAGACCTCCTCATTCAGATATTATGCATTATGGTACAGGTACGGGATTTGCTCCAGAATCTAGTATTCTCATGCTAACCTTCGAACTTGTTCGAATTCTGGATTTGAATATGTAACCCGGTTGGATTTTGTTTATTCGGATTGAGGATTGGTTTTGAGTTGACAGGATTTCAAGATTGTATGTAGGACCTGCAGGAAGAAGACTGACTGACTGACTGACTGACTGACTGACTGAAGCAAGCTTCAAGACGTAAAGATACTTGACTTACATATTGCATTCCCTCCGGCATATTCCTTTCCTGGTGCGATTGTACTACTGCCAGGTAAGTCCCGCCGGCCATCATGAATCATTCTTACTACCAAAGGTTAATTGACACCTTCCTTTGTTCACGTTTTGGCAAAGCTTCGTCTTCTACTTGGTTTTGGGAATCTTTGAACGTTTGACCGTTCGACTTTTCCTTGTTTGTATGAAAGCTCACCATCCTAGTAAGTTACTCAAGTAGTACTCAAGCTCTCGGAATTGAACTACTCGGTTTTGGAGGTGTATAGGTCACTGTCGGGGTTGAACGTTGCTGGCAGTAAGAGAACCTCAAAGCAAAGCTGGGGAATGAGATCAAGTACAAGTACGTAGTATTCAGGCTTCGTGGCTTTTGTGTTCAAACTTCAAACACTTCTTGAAGGAAGCTTCTATCTTATCGGTTTTGTTTCTGAACGTTACAATGATCCTACGTCGTACACACGAATCTTTCGAGCAAGTTTATTTCCTTTCCAATACATACATCCTTTGATCCTTCGACTCAAAACAAATGTTTCAAGGAGGTGCATTTTATATGATGTCCATGCGTCGTAAGTAAAATTTTTCAGTTACCCGCACCCAACTGAACTTTGAAGTAGCTGGAATCACTGGATGGTCTCTTCTCCTATATTAGTTCCAACATCCCCGTCAAGACTCTGCGCTATCTTCCGAACTTTCACATGAGCTATAATGCATATATGCGAGGTATGGTGTTTACGTTTCATTTTGATGCTATTTCAAGTTTGGTATCGTCATTTACATTTGTTCACCACTCAGACTGTGTTTGTTAGATTTGCTCGTTCGGGGAGGTTGTTTGGCGTTGAGCGGCACTTGGCAGCCAAGAATTAGTAGCCATGTGCGGTCTTACCCAACGACGAGCAGTTCAAAGTTCAACGTTCAACACTCGCAGCTCCAACATTCAACTTTGTTTGGCGGTGAGGACGAAGTCGTTAACGACCCTCTAGATTCAATGACTATTGGGATCTTTCAACCAAGAATTAGTAGATGGAGCCGTTAGGATGATATTCAAGTTCAATATCGCCGTCATAGCCACCAACTTTCAACTTCCAACCCTACGCTTTCAATAGAGAGACACCAACAACAACATCCTGCACGGCCTGAGGTAAGTACCAAACTTCAATTTGTATTCGGTGTAGCACATGATAATCATATGAGTTCTGGATGGCTGAACAATACTCTCGCAGGTTCAAGTTTTCCGAGTTTCTTACCTCAGAAAGGGTTCTCGGAATATTTATGGTACTAGTGTCATCAATCGGTTTATTCGGCGGTACCCTTTTCTGCAGGTTTGTTTTGCAGGTCAAACGGCGAATAGGAAATGCAGTCATGGTACCCAGTGCTCACTGGGGATGTCGGAGGTGGACCGTCGCGTCGGTCCGATCGTTACGGTATGTTCTCTTCAATTCGTCAGTGCATACTGGTTGAACATGTGTACCTCGACTTCGCCTAGAAACTATCCGAACTTTTTTGATAGGAGGATGAACCAAGACTCGGAAAAAAGGGCCCTCGCTACTAAAGACTACTAGTAGTACTTACTCATACTACCGACTATACTTACTGGCAATATCATGTTCCTACTACAAATCGCGCTTTTTTGCCGCCGGCTTTAGAGTTCGGTTTAGCTTCGGACAAATGGCCAATGTTGCTCAAGTTTTTCCTGTTGAGCGTTTTCGAAAGGTTTGTTCGAACTGTTTGCGTTTTCTTCTGTTTTCAAGAGATTGGTACTAGTCCCGCGCGATACGAGTGCACCGAACGAGAAAAAGCTGAGATCAACGGTATTGCTTTCATTACAAGGTACTCGACTCCTACGACCGGCAGTTTCCGCTTCCAAAATCAAGTTGAAAGGGTTTCGGTTTACGACATTTATACCATCATTTGATGACTATATGCTAGGGGTTTGCGGGGTAGAGGAGTACTAGTTTCTAAGAAACCAAATGCTAAGTTCGGTATAGACTGTTTACAATCTGCTATGATGGTACGTTGTTTAGATCAATTAAATACTTTGTTCAACGTTCATGCTGAAAACTCTTGAAACCATAGTAGTATATGCCTTTCATCTGCATCTGTCCAAAAGTCAAGAAACGAGGCTAGCGAATGCGTTATCTCATTTTATGAGTTCATCTCCGTATATGACACTTATCTAGAGCTGTTTGTAAAGATAAGGACAGCAATCCCTGGTAGAAGGAATGCAGCTTGGTCGGGTATACTATACTTATACGTATAACGAATACACTATGGCATGATATTCCTGTACTTATCATGATTCCGAACAAACCTTAAAGGTGCGTATAGGTAGGTAGGTAGGTAATACGTTCCGAATCCGAGATAGAATCGATACTGAAGGACCCTTTAGGACTATATCAGGTGAAAAAGGAATACCATTCTTCACTGGCTACGCACCGTTGATCCTACCGCTCTTAATTAAGCGAGGACCTGTTGGTGGACCATGGTGGACCCCTGGATTGAAGGTGAGAGTTGAACAAGATGGGTTCATCCATTCTGGTAGGATTGATTGACATCGTTGCGTCGTTTTGCTGATGGTCATTCTAGTATACTACTACTAGTGTTCAAGTTGGATACTTATTCAATCATTCAAAGAGTGTTTGACCCGTCTCTGGTCGAAACATGGTTACCAACGTCGCTCGTACATTGATCAATGTGTGGGGTTGAAGCCATGCATGAGGTATGTCACTCTCTCAGTGTCTGCAGTCTAACACTTGATGCATAGCTGCTTATTGCTAATTGGCTAAACGGCCATTCTCGATGGCTTTAGTAGACCTGGTATTTTCAGCCAATCGCATTCAAAAGGAGATAAACCAATCAGTGGGAGGATATCATGATTGGCTGAGTTGTAAACGTGTCCAATCAGGTTCGTACAGTCCTGAGAACATATTTCCGAAGTTAGCTAATAGCTGACCTACTTCTGCTAGAGGGAAAATAGCGGGTAAACCTACTGTCTGAACGGTATGGCTCGCAACTTCGCCTTCAACCAACTGGATAAACAACGGGGACGCAAGACCATCATTGGTCTAACTCACTCCGCAAAGATAGACTTCAAGGCTCCTCAATAAACCTCGAACTTCGGAGATCGCCATACTTCGTTTCTTCCATCAGTGCTTATTTTCTCCTAGAACGGCCAAATTCATTATGTTGCTCCAACCTGGAGAAACAACGGATTTATTCAATTTCGCCTTTAGATTACACCAACCTATTATCATCTTCTATTACCGGTCGAAGAGTCCAACCACAAATTTTATCGGCAAATTCCCCCACCCTGCTGCAAAGCTTGATTTCCACCCCTGGACTCCTTGGTGATTTTCCCATTCTAACTCTCATTGATAGACCCGGTGAGAGAAGGAGGATTACGATCTCATGGTTATTTTTCCATGGTGCCTGCGCAACGGAATATCGTCGGCCTCTCATACTTGATATCACGGTGATGCTTAGATATGTCAGACTTGTATGGGGTTTCCGCTCCGTGAAGTGCGGGACAGATGTTCTTCTTCCGAAGTCGGAGTGAACGGGTTCATATGTGGATCCCGTGTTCGAAAAAATGGGAATACTATCGACAACTCTCACTTCTTGACTTTCGTCGGGTGGTTGGATAGTGAGTTTAGGATTGTTGCAAGTTGATTTTATGTGTCTGATTTTAACATGAGCCTCCTTCAACAGATCAATCGACATTCATCGTTTATTGATGGATATTTAACAATGATCATCCATCCGTTGTATGTACCTCCCGGTCGTTTGAAGATGACATCTGCCTTTGTTCTGGGCATCACCGATGTTCGTTGCAAGACAAAACTCCGAATCAAATCCTGTCAGTACCCGCAGATAAGTATGCTTTATAACCCACCTGGGTGACAAAATTTGCGTATAGGCAGGTGATTCTGACCACGGTCCAAAGATATACAATGTGGAGTCAATTGGGAAGAGCGTGTAAAAAGGTACCTTTAACTTCCCTTCGTCCCGAATTCGCGCGAGTGAAAATTGACTCTGGTTTCTGTTCTCCGATATGTTTACTCAGCCTTTTGAATTCGGTATCCGCGACGAAAACCTTTTCTCAACATCGCGCATTCGGGACGAGGAACTATGGCTCGAAGGATATGTGACGATCGATCGCATTGCATCGACAAAATAATAATCAAAATCTGTCCTTGACAATGTCAGAAGCGTGGTGACGATCCCGTTCTGGTATCAACGGTCTATTCTTGGTATACATTCTGCGTACATACACACCGTTTGGTCTCTCCGCAGGTATCAGCATCATGAATATCATCAACAGCCAGTACTCACCATTCATTCTTCTAACTGGCTGCTTGATGAACCGTGTTATACGATTGGTGGATGATCAAGCAAAAAACCGTTTCGGACCGCCTTTCACGCATTGATTGGTATGTGATATCAGCATGCAACACTAATCCTGTTACTTACCAATGCGTTCTTCCTTGCTCATGCTTTCGATATTGAAGGCTGTTGATCCTATTCTTCATGACGCGCCGTCGGAGACTTGCGAAGAAATGAATACACAGGTTATGTGCGCTCCTTCAAGTGTGATTCTCCCGATCGTCAGCGACTTTACGGTCTTTCGTGGCGATGACAAGGGAGAGCGCTGCACCCTTGCGAAGGGTCCTCGCACCTCGGGAACAAATTTCATGGGATCCCGTTCTTTTTCCTGCAGTATCAACAAATATAAGGTGTGACTTTGTCAATCTCAACGGGCAAAGTTGAAGCTGCTTTTTTCGTTATTGGGTAGAGGGTTTGCTCGAGTCTCAAGAGTACCCGGTAAGTATGACTCTTCATAACTACAATCATTACTCACTTTTACGTTCCATAAGTCTCGTTAGCTTTTTCCTTTGGTTTGGTTGAAAGTTGCTATCTAAGGATCCACCGACGTTCCATTCACCAATCGGTCATTGAACGTATCCCAATCATAACCGGAGGGCTCCTTATCAGTTTCTTTCTCGCGCTTTCCTTCATTATCATTAATCATGAACAGCGAGGTTTCATTTCACCTTGCTCCGTGTACAACAACCATGCTCTTGCATTCGAAACTTGATCACAGCATTTCACGCCATACCTAACGGATTCCCGAAACCTGCAGTGCCCATGAACCGTATTCCCTTACTATCCTCATGCAACATACTGAAGCCGTTACACGGATACATTCTCCTCGGTTCATTCGGATCGTTTGATCGTCAATAATAATACTACGGAGACCTCCGAAAGGTATCTTTGAATCTTTCCACCATGGCCGCTGTGTTTACTTACGACGAAACGCCCTGGCTTGTTTTCGCTCCCGAGTGAGCTATCATTGTCGCGATGAGAGCTTGTGGCGAACGGATATCTCCGTAAGGTGGGCGTAACTATGTTATACCGAATTCAGATGCATATGGCTTACAGATCTGGTACCCCATGTGCGTTACAGTTTTGTACAATTGTACCTGGATAGATGAACAAATGTTGAGGATGAACGTGATCGCTTGGCAGAAGACTCACTCGGTTGAGTTGACTTTGGATTGGGTTGACAATACACTATCTACTTACAATAGAATGTGGGGTTATAAGTCGATGGATAGTTATTCGAAATACATGGTATGTCGTATTTTTGAATGAGCTACCATTCCCTACATAGCTGCTGAAGGTTGAACATCATTTCAGCTAAGGTTCGTCTACAAGAGTATCTTGTCAAACCATGGCATTGACAGGTTTCCACTTTGAAAGCTCAAGCCGTCTGATTACGAATTCGAACACCTTCAGACTCCCTTCGGGCTGAAACCCTCGGAATCATGACATCCGAATGTTGCAAATGATCGCCAGTAAGTGAGATCCTTGGAGTCAAATGTGCGTGTGTCGATATCCAAAGTCATTTACAGAAGAGTTGCACATGCACCCACATTGCATCCCCAACCTCATAGACTCATGCTCTGGGGTGTCAATTCAAAAACCCACAAGCCAATTCGGACGGAACCAGTATCAGCTTGGTGACTCGTCGTTATCTTCAAGCATAAGCAGTAACTATTTATTCCCCCAGACGGCCGCCTCGAAACATCTGTATCATTTGCTTTATTTGGGCATTACATGCAGGTCATAGCGTACAATAACGAGTCGTGCGCATGTTGGAGCATATGTTACAACTTGCAATGCGCAGCAGTTGAGTTGACATTCACTCGGTTTTGGTATTGAACCCGAAGCTTCCGGGGTACAATCCTAGGTCAGTTGTCATGAGATTCTACTATCCATACTATACATTGACTACTTTCCTTCGCCCACAGCTGAATTATATTCTATTCTTGGAAATAAAGGAATACCGGTCGGTTTTGTTCATCACTATTCACCCTTGACAGTCGCTAAATACCAGCGCATTTGACCTATTCTTGCTGTGCGCGGGGCCCCGCAACTTCATGCGAATTTCTCCGCGGTTCGAAAGGCACATCACTTCTATGCCCTGTTAGACTTGCTAAACATAGTATGTGCGCCCTCTAATATTTTCATGTGGCGGATGACATCGTCGTGATCATCAGTAGTTGAGATCATGGATGACCCTTCAAACACGGATTTTCCTTATACATAGCTCAAAATGTTTGGGGAGTCAAGCTTGAATACCGTGCAGTCGCCCTCAAGAGCTTGTGATACGCAGATGATCATAATATCGTTATGGCCTCCCGCGTAGTGAGTCAGCCATATTATTTTTCTCTGGAGAGATATCAGTTGATCCGTCTCCTTTCTGCGTTAGTCTCTATCCACATCCTCATCGGCAACTTGGGCCTGTTAGCTCTGTTGATCATGCATTGCTTGGTTTCCGGTCTCTCAGCTGTCACTCAGCGTTCGCGATCATTCGGTATCATGAGCATAGGTCTCTCGTCTTTCACCGAAAAAAAGAGCACTAAACTCATTTAGGGATGTCATGCTGATGCTGATGTTTGATTCCAGGAATCAGAGGCAGGATATCTTTACTAAGATGGTACTGGATTTCAAGCGAATAGCCTCTATCATCGACCCGTAAGGCTCTTCCACGCTATGTCAAAGTTTCATCTCATATTAGCAAATATATATGTTGCAACAAATCTTGAAGCCAGGGTCGGCAGCAACCTTCATTTCCGACCATGAAAGCCGGTCTACTAGTGTGTTAGAAGCAACACTCGGTGAATAGTATGATTGGTTGCTGTTTAGTTTCATATGTGAGTTTTTCCATGAACAATGAACGTTGAACATTCGACTGACTAAATACCGCTTTAAAGCCCCCTCTTATTCAACAGCTCGGTCTTTTTGACTTGACAAGTAAACCGGTAATGACGTACAAAAATATTTTCGAATGCAAGTTGAATGTCACCCTGGAATACTTATCAGAACTTTTCTCGAAAACCGGGCCCTTAGGGGCTTCTTCAACTCAAACTATAGTTTCTTTGGTTCACAGGATAACAAGCTTCAAATCTTAAGAAGACCATGTGGTTGCGACTGGACTTGATGGGTGTTTGGATCATTTTTACACACATATTCAGTCAGAATTCGCATCTACAGAGGATGAAACAAGTACTCAGGAATTTCCCATCTGCGGTTTCAGCAGCAAGTCATTCACATATCGAAGGCCACACCGTGACAAGTCTCACGAATGGGAACGATGGAGGCAGTAGAATGGTGAAGAAACAGTGGTAGAAGATACCTATGTGAAGATATGTTTGTTTTCACACATCGTATCGGTGGCCGACAGACATCTCCAGTACTCAAATTTCGATGCTTCCACAAGGTTCTATTGAGGTCCTCTCAATCTGCATATGATTTTCGTTGGAGATAAGGTAAAATCGAGGATAGGGTGCACAAATATGCTTGGGAGGACTCGACAATTCTATGGACGACCGAATTGATTCCGACTATTTTCAAGATATGCAACACTGGGAGGAACAACCATAATCCCTCAATCTCCCTCAATTGCCTACTCGGTCCCTACATGCTAATCAACATGTCGTGCCTCAGTATCCTATGTCCTGTTCATGTAATATTCATCTGACATTTGACAATGCAATTCCATATGCTAGACTCAATACTTACACATCGGTCCGAGCATAGTGAATAGATGACGAACGTCGGGCAGGTCACCTTAAATTCAAATTGATTATAGTCCTAACGGATTTTTTTTGTAGTGCCTGAATCCACTAATACACTACTGAGATACACAAACATACAGCACGACCCTGGTTCCCGACAAGTCGCAAATAAAGTTGCAAAGAAAAATTCAAACCATAGGAAACTCTTCGAAAAGTCCTTGTCTGAAAGCAAAGAAACTGATATTGCTAGCGTCGACAGCGGCTATGACAACTAATTTCTTTCCTGATTTGAGGACAGCGAAAGGGTTCGGTCTACGTTGCTGTTGGGACGGTCGACCTTGACGTGTGACAGGAGACGACTGCGCAGAAGAGGAAGGGAGAATCCAAGAGAATAATTTATTGAATATTGATAAATTTTTGGGAGGAGGGCCAGAGGTGCTAATCTCGGAAGGCGGGGTGACGGTGGAGGTCGTAGCTGGAGTTGAAGATGCAGTGGCTTGAGCGAGTTTCTTCTGCTCAGCGAAAGCTAGACGTTGACGAGGCACGGGAGGTGGTAAGTCCGGAAGAACATCGAATAAATTGGTCAGTTCAACGAGGTTTGGTACAGGGGTTGTTCGTGCACTAAAGTGGTAATAAATCAGTACATATATAAGGACAGAGACGGAATGAAGAGGCGGAGAAGCTAAAACTCACTTGACGACGACGACGGAGAAATCTGGAGCAGGAGGAGAACTCTTTTTGAGGTTAGTCGAGGGCTTGTAGATATTGTAAAAGATCTCGTAGGGAGATGAAGATGAGTCTTGTATAGGTTTCACGTGTAGGGGCGCTCCGTGTCCTCCTGGCAAGAACCGTAAAGAACGGAACACAGATGCTAGTACGGGTTTGGTGTCTGTTCAGCTCTTTATCCCGTATCGATAGCAAATAAACTGACTCACAATAATTCATGTTAAAACGAAACAATGGGCTATGTTTGAGAGGTCGCCACCAGTCGAACTTTGAGTGAAAGATCATCCTGCCCAGACCGAGGAGAACTGAATGGATCCGTGAAAAAAGTTTTGCAAGTATCGATTGTTTTGGAGGAACTTTCTTGTCGAAAGGTGCAGCGGCTGGATAAGCAGATGTAGGAGGTTTCGTACGCATTACAACGTAACCCAAACGTTTCAAGTAAGCATACACCTAGTAAAATGCAATTTAGCGGGTTTCAAACCTGCAGGAGAACACAGTAAGGTATACCTGATATTTCTCTAAGGTTAAATCTTCCGTTCCAATCATCTCAGCAAACGTTTGTTGTACTGACATAGGTTCCCCTTCCATTCCAGGCAATCCAAGATGACCTTCACTTTCTTTCCAGCAAAACATGGATCCCCTCTCTACCAGATATAGAGCTTCTTCAGGTAGTAATTCCAATCGCTTTGGAACCTTGGCAGTATCGTTTTCCGATGGCAGGGAAGTTGACCTAGCGACAGAATGGCCCATGTTCGTGAAGTGAATTCCTCTTGCTGTCGTGACATGAGTCCTAGCAAGGGAAGGGTACCATATTCCATAACTGATAGATTTACTGCAAAGAATGGATTCATGTTTGGATTTTTTTTGAATAAGAATATATTATTCAGACGTACCTAGACGTATTCCGTTCCGTTCTTAGAGCTTCTAACATAGCATTCCTGGACCTATCCAATACATGTTTTTGAAAGTTGGAACCTCCATCAGCGTTTGGTTCAAAATCTTTGTCTCCTCTTTTCGGAATCACAGGTCGAGAGACCGTTCTATAAAATTGAATGCAAGATTTCAGCTTTGAGTATTTTGTCAAAATGCAGGGTTATTAATAAATGCGAGGAGGGTGACTTACGGGAGTTTTGTCCAGTCAGGTCCTTCATCTTCATCTCCTGAAGAAAGTTCCTCGTTCTCATTGTCATTATCTTCAAAAGATACTTTTGGGGGATGAGGTTGATATGATGGTTGTTCGAGTGAGTCGTCCATGAGGACCGTGTATATTTTTAGTAGAAGCTTGAAATGGTGGAAGAGAGAGAATCAAAGAGCAGCTCGAACTTCGAAGTGTATACTACAGTTATTAAGAGTCGAATTTGATTTATTTGAAGTCGACGTTAGGCGCCCATGACTCCGACTCAACTGGTCCGGAGAAGGAAGAGGAGGAAGAGGATAGAAGAAAGATAATATGCACACAAAGGTAGCGTTTGAATTCATATTATTATAGAAATACAATTTTTTTTAAGATTCTCGACCAATTGCCCACCATTCTAATATATATACTTGAGCCAAGTCCATGGACCAAAAAGAAATTCGAGATTGAAAGTAAAAGTACGAGAGCCAATAGGCATCAGGCTGACTCGACAAGGAAAATAGAGGATGTACGGAAGTGATGGAAAGAAGAAAGGAGTTCCGGGTAACAATGTTGGGTTGGGGAAATGCATCAAAGTGACAACAAAAGAAACGGAAGGTATGAACAATGCACAGCAAGGAACATGAGAGCGATATGTAGAAGGAGGATTGGAATATGTGTTGGTGTAATACATAGCTCCAACATGATATGGAGAGATTGATATGTTAGATGAATGTCATGGAAGGGGAACGTGAAAATGATTTTCTTTGTGGCTAACAAAGAAACCATTGCCACAACTATGAGTATGCAACGGACATGTTCATACGTTGGTATCATGTTGGAGCAAGGTGATTAATGAGATAATGCAATACCCTGGCGATAGTAGTTGTGAAGATTCAAACATGCTGATATTTATCTTGATGCATGACCATTCCCATCGCCGTGACCGGGATGATGGTCGTGATCATGTTCTGGCACCCACAAAGGCAACGTCCCTAAAGCCCTGAACAAATTCCTGACAGCAGTCAGACTCCTTTCGAATTCAACGTCAGGGTTCTGTTCAGGTGGCTGGTATGGTGATCGGGAGTCGTCCTCTTCGGGCGCAGGTGCAAGAGGAGGCGGACCATCATCCTCGCTTTCTTCTTCGATCGGGAATGCATGTGCTAGAGGTGGAGATTGTTGAGGTTGAGGTTGTGAACGACGAGGTGGTGGTGGGTAGCGAGACCGTATTCGGTTGCGGGGTGGTGCCAGTGGATTCGACCTGAGAAAAATGGTTTCTTCCTCGCGTTCTGCAATCAAAGGTGGCGGAGGTTCATTATCATTATCATCGTCGGGTTGGAAAAGCGGGTCGTTAGTTAGGACTGAAACGTAAGGGCGGAGAGTAGGGATAGGTCGTGGAAGAGCACTGAGAGGTTGCGGAGGACCCGTAAAACGAGTAGGGGATATGAACTGAGGGGGACGGTAAGGCGTTTGACGTATTGGGCCATCATCCTCATCTCCGTCTTCTTCTTCCTCGTCCTCATCGTCGAAATCAATGTCATCTTCATCAGAGTCAGTGTACCAATCTTCATCATCTGCTTCGTCTACATCAGCAAGGTGTGGGATTTCGTCTGTCACGGAAAGAGGCATTGCAAATTTATAAGCATCTCAAAGGAAAGGACAATGCAAGACACTACGCACCTGGATCAGAAGCGGGCAGAGGCTCTTCTATAACGGGCTTCCCATCCCTCCTGTTCTCTTCATCTTCTAGCCATTTCCTGAAGCCTTTCGCTTTCGGGGGTGCCCAGACCGCTCTTCGCCCTTGCCTTCGAGCACCGGAATTCGTCCGACGATGTCTATGGGTCAATGAGTGTGGATCGACATCAAACCGGCAAGCTGGACATGTTGATTTTCTCGATAACCAAGGAAATATACATGTGTCATGGTATAGATGCATTCCAGGACAAGGAAAAGCAAGAATAGAAGGAATGTTTCGACGATCGTACGGTAAGGCTGCGAAGTAGGACAGTGCAGTGTCCTTGTCCTTATGTTCCTTTGGATTCGTACTCGAGCTCGGTGATGATGGAGGAGGAACCCAATCGTCTGATAAGAAGGATTCTCGACAGATAGCGCAACCATCCTCATTTCCACCTCTGAGGAGCTGATATCGAGGAAGAAGCTCTTCTGGAACGGTTTCGAGTTTTGAAATGATGATCTCTGCGCGTTTCGGGTCATCTTCTGGTTCGTTACGGTTTCGCAAGTTGAGAAGTTCGTCCAGAAGAACTCTTGGCTCTTGCATTGTCCCGAAAAAGTCTCTAAAGAAATTCATACTCGTAGCATTCTCTGGTCCCTACATGGTCACACGAGATTCTCCACACTTAGAGGATGTGCGTGATAAATAGGATAAGGTACGTACATCATGCTGCGTAGGTACCTCGCCGTCAACTATGGCCTGCTCCATGAGAGCCATATTGATAGCTTCTCTCAGTAGGCCTTCTCTAATATCAGTCGTAGTTGGATGACCAAATAAGAATGGCGGAGCACCGCCCATTAAAGGTTCTCGTTCATGTTCTGCTTCATCGTTAGAAGAGGCAGCATTTGTCTCCCGGATTTCTCTGTGTCTGCGAGTTTCTTCGTCGGAGGCTGAAGCAAGACGGGGCAAGTCGTCTTCATCGAATGAGTCGTCCTCCTCGTCTTCCTCGGTAGCGTACTCTTCTTCTGATGAATCGGATACAGTCTGCAATGAAGGCATCGTTGAGTCGCTTTCCATCCCGTCGTCGTCAGGGCGAGCCGATCGAGGAATGTCTGCCATGATAATGCGTGCAGCGGGACGGCTACTAGATTCAGAGGGAGGTGAATCAGAGTTGTGCAGAGGAGCAAGAGGAGGCATTTCGTCGTCGTCAGAGACATTTCCAGTGCGTTGTTGAGAGTCCATCGCGGGTGTAACGAGTCTTGTCGCTGTTCACCACGATGAAGAAAGAAAGTCAAGATGACAGGATACACAATGGTTTCAAGTGCAGTGGCCACATTTGACTCTGAAGCGCCTGTCCTTGTTATAGAACAGTCACGTGAGAGCAATAACAGGTTTCGACTCGACAGACGCTTTGATTTCTCATTCGTGCAGCAATTGTTCCATCCCCAAGCTTCAAGTCTCAACGATTGAAGTGGCTTCAAGATGGTTGAAGCCAGTGGTCCTACATTCTATCAATCACTTGCGGTGAGTTATTCCTCTGTTTCTTTCGTACTTGGAGTGACAAACGTATTCCGACAGGCTGGCGGTATGGCTGGAACGGCTGTAGATCTGCTTTTCTTTCCAATTGACACCATCAAGACGCGTCTTCAATCCGCGCAGGGATTCGTGCATGCTGGGGGATTTAAGGGTATCTACAAGGGTGTTGGGAGTGTAGTTGTCGGAAGTGCACCAGGAGGTATGTATATCCAGATATTGGTGGTCAAATGAATGCTCACCCAACGTTTATATTGTAGCTGCTATCTTCTTCTGCACATATGACACTTTGAAGCAGAATTCACCGCTTCCTTCCCACCTTGCTCCAGTTACTCATATGCTTTCTGCTTCAGCGGGAGAAGTGGTACGAGGCCCTCGCCCTTCTTACCGCCCGGTTTCTCTGACCAATTCAGAATCACTATCTGCCCATTCCGTCTAGGCAGCTTGTTTGATTCGTGTGCCTACTGAAGTCATAAAAACTCGGACTCAAACTTCGAGTTACGGCAATGCAGCTCGAGGTTCATTTGCAGCCGCGAAGTTTGTACTGTCTAACGAGGGTGTTAGAGGATTCTATCGGGGCTTTGGGTCCACCGTGATGAGAGAAGTATGTCTTCTCTCCTACTATCACCGTCTTTGTGACTTGGCTCATTATCTGCTATTATAGATACCTTTCACGTCGATTCAATTTCCCCTCTACGAGCTGTTCAAGTTAAAATTATCACGAGTCCTCGACAGAAGGCCGCTTCACGCTCATGAAGCGGCAGCATGTGGTAGCGTAGCAGGCGGCATAGCAGCCGCTCTAACTACACCGCTGGATGTCTTGAAGACTCGAGTCATGTTAGATCTTCGAGTATGTTTCTTCCTTTCAAACTCCCCTACATCGGACTTCTTATGTTCTTCTTCTCATTCTAGGACCCAACTAAACATAAACATCCATCTCTACCTGCTCGCTTCAAACAGATATATCTTCAGGAAGGTGTAGGCGCCTTATTCGCTGGCGTCGTCCCTCGGACTTTATGGATATCGGCGGGTGGGGCTGTTTTCCTTGGTGTCTATGAATGGGCGGTCCATGGACTCATGGGTGCTTAGACCATCTAAAGACTGATAATGGAGTATATTCATATGCGTATTTAACTGATATCCTACTAGACTAATCGTATAACATACTAGACCATTCGTTCATTGTGGTATACAAAATATAGACGGACTTCTCTTCTCTTTTCTCGGTCTCCGTCGGCGAACTTTATCTGGAAGCATTAGGATCTGGTCCCAACTTCAGAATAACCCTAGGGAGCTTCTTATGTTGTCCTCCAGCTTCTTCGTTGAGATTTTCCTTCCCGTCTTCTTTGGCTGAGGTGAGACTGTCTGAAGAGGTACTCGATGGCATTTCAGAACTCGTGTTTGACCCTGAAGAATGTGAGTGTGCCCCGGATTTTCTCCCCTTCGTATGGGTGTGAGCATGATTGGTCTTGAGTGGTGGTTGTCGTTCAGGACTGGTTGCTTTCGAAGACGGCTTCGAGCGATCCCTAAGATACATAGTGGAAGGAGGGATGACAGCTTTCGCAGTCGGGGGATTCGAGTCGATGGAAGAAAATATCTCCAATGCGCGATGAAGCCATTGGTGAGTTGTTAAAGGAGGGAGGGTATGTGACTGTCTTCCACCGCGACGTTTCTTGGTTGCTTGTTCCAACTATCCAACAAGAGTTCCTCGTCAATAATTCCTGACATATAGGAATTCGAGCAAGAGCACTCACCAACTCCAAATTTTCAACACTCCACCATTCAGGATCAACTTTCAAATCATCCTCATGAGAGGTTGTATCTTGAGATTCTGCAACGAGTCCAATGACGTGAGCCATAGCGCCACTTGTTAATGCTCTATCGCTATATCCTCCTTCCAAAACGCTGATAAGTCGTCCTTTCGAATATTTATTTGCTAGTGCGCATGCATCTCGTGTAAAGCGATGGTAAAATGACGTCGGCACTTTACGTTGATGGCGGGACATTGATTCGTATTCATGTTCACTTGCGTCGAATCCAGCGCTATGAAACAAATTGTTCATTTGCATGCCAATGGAAAAAGTAACAGAAAATTATCAAAATCGTACCTGATGAAAATCATCACGTCGTCTCCTCCACCTCCGGTTTGCTTCAGGAATTCTTCAGCCTTATTCAGTAATCTCATGTACTTGGCGTCGTAGAGCTCTTTCCAAAATTGTTCTTCGGAGTGGTATCGATGAAGATGTATATTTTCGATGTATTGACCGTGAGGACCATGAATTGACACCGAGGCCGCTTGGATAAGTTCTAATTTTCCATCCTAGATAGTGAAGTACAAAAAGAATGAGAATTAATATAGCAAACACTGTGAAAGAGGGTTACCTCGCATGGGTAGGAAAGGATATCGTGCATACTACCATAGTAGATCTGTGGACCTGGCTTCGTGGTTGGAGGGGCTCCAGCCTCTTGCTCCAAGTGCACTCTGTAGGTCTCTTCGTTTATCTGCCACGCAATTGATTGTGTACCGTTCCCTAAATAAGATTTGTAGGTGTGTAAGACTCAGTCATGCATGCCATGAGTAGAACTGGGAGCCATGTACCATGATGAAGGTCGATATCCAGGATGACCACACGGTTTATATTGTGGTTGAGGTGCGCTATTGAAAGTGGGGTAAGTTAGAGAATTATTTATCAAGAGAAATAACCAATACCATGTGCAGCCGCAACTGAAACGTTGTTAACAAAACAGAAGCCAGATGGGGTATCCTAATCATGTATATCGGGTCAATCGCATATCGTCGAAAAGACAGTGAGGGAATTACTTCTCCGCAATGGTGACCAGGTGGTCTGATAGCAACGAAGGCTCGGTGAGGTGGGGAGCCGTCGGATGCGGTCGCAGTGAGTACCGTATCCACAGCTTCGCAAACAGTTCCAAGCGCGCCTTGAATGGCCTCAACTGAAGTTGGGCATACTGGGAATATTGAAGAAAGTCAGTTCGACGGTGGTCATGGAGATCCAGTAAAACAAAACATTACAGTATAGATCGCCTTGATTGTAACATTCTGGAATTTCGCTCCCTCGATTGGCAATGTTGTCCCTGCTCTCTTTCGACCACTTGATAAGGTTTTCTAAGTAAACATCACCGTCGATATCTCCGTGAACAAATTTCACGGCTGGGTTGTTGAGAATATCAATAGAAGCCGAACTCTTCACAATATTGGCCCTAGGGTGAGATCTGGGGGAGGGGGATGATTCATGGCTATGGACGATCTTGAGTTTATTGAAAACCGCCGTCAGTTCGTCCAGGTGTTTCGATTCTTGAGGAGATTCCCCTTTCACTGGGGTAGGCGACAGAGATTCGCGGTTGGTCCTGGCTGTCTCAAGACGAGATAATGCTGCTGAGATACCAACGTTTATGGCGCGAAGACGTTCGGGGCGTTCTACAATGTTAGAGGTATCTTTTGACCGAATAAATTGATGTTTGAGACAAGTTTCCTGCAGGAATATTGTAGTCTGAGCGGGCGACTCCATCGCCTTTTGCAGACAAGCGTATTGGTTGAAGTTGAGGAGATGTATCTGTTGTCGAAATTGTGGTTGAGTTTGAAGGTTCTGAGGTTCGTTGGCCGCGCCGAATTTGAATGATTGAAGGCGTGTGAGAAACCAAGTTCAACAATGGGAGTAAGTCAGGTGACCTTGTTTTGCCTAGAAACGGAATGAGCGTCTGTAAACACGTTCCCGCGAATAGAACAATAACAATGACATCGAATAGTAACATCCTCAACCTTGACTGTCTCCCTTTGACTCTCTCCACGATCGCTCTCCCTGTTAGATCGCAGCGAAAGCAGATTTGCATTTTATTTGGGTGTTAATGGGACATTATTATCGCTCATTGGCGTCGAATAATTCCTCACGAATAACATACGGAGGTCGGATTCCAACTGCGGTGGACGCTCTGGGGAAATCAACGATAATATACACAGCAATGGGATACAAACATGCTAAAGAGCCTACTATACAGCACAAAAACACATAGAAATGCAAGAAAGCTATATACTCGGCCACAAATTTACAAGGTTTGCAATTTGTCCATGAGAATTGCCCACTCCATTACTGTAACGCCTCGCAACAACGCTTGTTGCTTTAACTCCCTGTTTCTAGTCTCTTCACTCAGTCGGTTGATAGCACGTAAGTGCTCCAACTTATATATGCCTAGTTCTGACAAGATAGGTGTGATGTGAAGCAGTGATGGTTCGCAAGAAGATAAAATTAACTCCACGGATGATCCAGTTGATCTCGCCATACTACCCCCATCTGCAGCGTCGATTGGAATATAGGTCCTCGTTGGGATAGGAGAGGAAGGATTGTCATGGATAACCATGTGTCCTTGCCGACCGGACGAGCTTCCTTGACTATGTGGAGGAGTGTTTGGGAACGTGATCATATACTAATTCGTGTTTAACAGGAGATTATTATTATACTCCCAGGTTACGAGGTACCGATATCAAGGTTACGAAGAAGGACCCACCTCGCTACGTTCATAATCAGACCGACCAGATGATCTACGGACTTGAGGAGACAAGGATCGGTTGTGGTTGGTCATAGCTTGCACTCTTGGGCTCGCCATGTTGGATGTGCGACCGTGACCATCTTGACGTGATCCATACCCAAGCTCGGAGGGAGGATACATCGCCTTTGAGCCTCCACTTCCCTTTCGAGCATGCTTGTATGAGACCATATACTGTTTGCAGATGTAAGCTATCGGTAAGCAGGATTGAATTGATGAAGATATACCTCACTACGTTGGTAGTCCCCGTTGCCATTAATAGGTGCCTCCCTACTCCTATTGCCGTTCAAACTGCTCATCGAATAACCTCTAGCTCTACCGAACTCGTCAACCATGCGCTTTGGAGAGTTGGTACTTCCAGACGGCTTGTGTCGATGAACATGGCTTCCGGTGAAGTCTGGCTGAATCTCATCTTCCCTCTCAACACCACTCTGGGCCACCCTTTCCCTCCACAATGAAATTGTCCGTGACGGCCCATCTTCCATGATCTTATGCTCAACCAACTCAATCGACGCCTTGCGTCCGCTAACCTGTCGGATATTCTCCATACTAGCGTACGCGCCCAGGTTTCGTCGACTGGACGAATGACTCATCATGCTCCCTCCTCCCCCTCCTCCTCCAGATGCACCTCTAGTGTGTCCAAGACGGCTACCGCTCTCATGGCTCTGCTTGGGAATGAGACGTCTGCCTACATTTGGCGACCCAACATGCTGATCACTAGAACCTCTAATACTGGTCACCTGAAGATCGACTTCACCTCCCAACATTCTCTCCATTTCGTTGACATAATTCTGATACCCAGTTATCGATTCTTCGTAGTCTTTCTTAGCATTCGGACTATTAGTCTCGCCTGTGATGTTTCCCCATTCCGTCGGAACTTCAGTGGTCACAGCATCGAATCGATCATCCATCGCAACGCTCGTAGAGGTGGACGTTGGGCGATACTTTGATCTACTGGACGCTTGGGAACGAGATGGAGTGGTTGGGGCGACAGGTAACCGAGGGGAAAGGGGAGATGATAATTGTGCAGGTGAAGAGGTCGCGTCTCGGTTCGCATTGGTGCTCCTTCTCGAACTTGTTGAAGTCTGATAATTGTTGGCTGAAGTTGACATGGTCAGGTTGTTGTTATAGTTCCACCACTCGCCGCGACACCACCAACCACGACAACCTAAATTAAACCCGATTTACACAATTTGATAATGAATTTGAATACCCTTGGAGGGAAACGTACCGTTATTCAAAGCCAAGTTCCTTGGAGCGATGACAGGACTCTTGGAAGAGTAGTTGCTGGTACTGTGCTGATCGTTATTGTTTGTCTCGGAACCCAAATACATTTGATGAAGGTAAACCTTGCAATCTTGAATTGTTCCCTTCAACAAGAAAAAAAAGGTTTTGCCACAAGAGAAGATGTTGAATGAAAGTCGTGACGTGAAACGTTGTCAAAAAGATATGATACAATGAAAACCAGGAGGAAAGAAAGGGAGGGAAAGATGATAGGACAGAAATCCCAATCGCTTCGTTTCGAAACGAAGGGAGAAGAGAAACGTCCTATGAGGCGTATATATCTAATATAGCTCGTCCTTTACATCTTAGAGCTGTACCAGAAAGTGGAATGCCCTAAACACGAGGTTGCAGCGTGTTTCGTAGACCACGTGCTATGTCTCTACTCTTCATCATCATTTCCTCCTTCTCCGGTAGTTGACTGTTACCGCTTTACCCCCATATACATGGTAACTTTCATAGCTTTGTATGCGTATGCGAATTGTAGGTCAATCATATTTGTATGATCTCCGACGTTAGTCGCAACGCTCTATTGCGTGTGTCCATTTGTAGTTAAGAAGTAGTGTACTATGGGAACGGGGGAAATGTAAGTCCTATGTGAAGTTCAAAAGGTGTACATTCTTCCACGAAACCGAAGGTTGTCCATCTTTCGTATCCTCAGATATGAAATATTTGAATCACGGTCCCATGACATCGATTGCGCAGTCTGAGTACTGTCGAGGTTGCGTTTCATGACATGAGGACAGGGAACTCATTCGAAGGAAATCAGATCGATACGACGACGTATAATTCCGACCAGAAAGAGAAGTCTACCGTGTCACTTTAACATTGGGGTAGTCAAGAAATCGAAATCTTGATGGAAACCGTGGAGTTCTGGTTTTGAGTTGCGAAGTGGGCATTGAGAATCTGCATGAGAAATCTCAGAATTGTACCCCGCGGACGAAAGAGTAGAACGCAGGACCGATGTCGGTGGAATATGTGGTACAAAGTTTGACTGGTGATTGTGGCAATCCGTTGTATAGGACCCGCGGAAAGATGATAACGAAGACGACCTTGTTCCGTTTAACCGATGGATAAACTTGGGATATACGAGGTGTATCTATATGTACGTATACACGTTGTTGCAAACAGGCTGAAGGCCAACATGTGTTGTTGGAAAGCCGGATCAAAACACGAGTACCCCAGACGCAAAAGTCCGAAGGATGTCATTTGAAGACTTATTAGAAGATGTGAAGTCAAATGAAGAGATAGTGACCGGTGACCAGTGGGCTGATATAGGAGATTGTTCCATCATGACAAGGCGTTGTGTCATAATGGAGAAGGTATGAATGGCTGACCAGAGCGAGGGAGAAGTCCGTCCTAGAGTAGATGTAAACAGAAACCAGCAGATAGACCTAGAACCATAGCCAAAGCTCATATAAGCAGAAAGGGTCCTCTTTTTTCAGCCAATCCAAGTCTACGCCGTAGAGTAGGAAGTGGGAAATAATATGGTCGTTCGTTTTGAAGTATACGAATGAATCGGTAAAAGAGAGGAATAAGCAGAGTCCATTCACGGCCCTAAGACGTCAAGGTATTGGAAGTCTCGATATCAATTTGCTGGATCGATGATGAACGGATCGATGCGAAAGCCATATAGAAGGTGAAGAATGAGCTCGGTACAGCGGCTTTGCTGAGTTTCTGGACAAGAGTCATATTCGATGGTAAAGCGGGGGATTATAGTGAACAAATACTATCAACGAGGGCTAGAGTCAAATTTGTTAGGATACAATGAAACGAAGAAACTGCGGCGTACGAGGATCCCGATACGAAGGGGGTCTTATTTAGGTCAGGACTTCCGCAGCGAGATAATTTCTGAACAAAGCAATGACAATTGACATGAGTAATTGTACACGTTGAAACAGCACTTTTGGAGTGGAGTAAAAGCCTTACCGTGAACTCGTGATCTTGTTGATACATTCCAAACTGAAGATGCGACTGCAATCTTGAATTTGAGGAGTGTACCCCAGAATCCTAACTAAATAAGTGAATCTTGCAGAAAGTTAGACAATCCTCTCCAATCTATCGATCTAGCATTCACGATTCAGATTTGTTGTACCAGGTTTCCCAAAGGCTGGGTCGGTGGTGGGTTTCGTGAGAGGATATACGAAGAACTTGAGGCACTTTTGCTCGTCAGGATGATCGTCCATTGTCCAAGATCGCAGCGAAGAGAGAGGCCAAGTTTAGAGTGGTAGACACGATGCTTCCTTTGGGAGGGTTGGGCCATACTATTTTCTGGATTCAAAAGTTGGTTCAAGGGCTTTCGCGGAACCGATTCAAAAAGGCATACGTAACGTAGCAGCCTGTGACAGCGCAACTTGGGAATATTTTCATAGTAAAACAGGTGATCATTGCAAATCAGCGGACCATGTATGTGAAGGTATGAATTCGAGTGAAAGACCAGTAGATAATCGCCAGGGTGAGACAAACGGACAGAGGAGCCAAGTTACCATAGGGAGCCACGGGGACCAGACGAGTGAGAGACGTTGACGAGGGGAACAAAGAACTACGATCAAATCAAAGGGAAGACCAGAGACACGTGATCCGAGCAACTAATAGGTTTTCCCCACAAGTTCAGACGATTTCTCGTCATCTTCCGAGCACTTTCCTTTCCCTTTGTACCTATTGCTGAATTGAGGACCAACCAGAGTGTCTCCATCTCCATCGTAGAGACTTAAGCCTGGTGGAAGTTCGTATCCAAAACCTGAGGACAAATCGTATCCGTAATATTCCATATTGCCTGAGTCATCATCCCCAACGGTGAAGGGGTTTTGATTTTCTTTGATCGATGTTCCAAAGTCTGAAGGAAGAGATAGCTCCGGGGAGGGAAATCGGAAGTTGGATAGACGGCTTTGAACGCGAGTATATTCGACTTGGTCGTGGATTGTCTTATGATAAGGGATACTCTTCGTTCTTGGGGTAGGATTACTATGGGCAACATTTTCAGCGGTAGAGGAATGCCCGAACGCCGCACTTGCTTGATTCCTGAATGAGGAGATGTTATCCTTGCGTCCAGTAGGTTTTGGAGGTTTGCATTTCAACAAAAATTCCTTGAAGCCAGTAGTGCGTCGGGTACTTTGATTCTCCTTAGAACGAACGTGCTTGGTTGTCGACGTTCTCACCGGTGCGAATCCAATTTGCGTGAAACGTAGAAGTTGCGAATCGTCGCAGTCGCCATCGTCATCATCAAGTGGAGAATGCGAAGATTCCGGTTTTCGACTTGGAAACGTGTCGATATCCATTCCAGTTTTGGGTTTTCGAGTAAGTGCCATGAGAGCACGAAGACGGTGATGCTGACTATCACCCGGTAATCCAGAGACTATAGTGATCAAGTCAGTATGGCAAAGTCAGAGAGCGTGAGATAGATGACTCACTCGGGCGTATTCGATCATCGCATACGACGACTCCCTTTTCAGGATCCAGATCCTCCATGGCCACAGGTGTAGAGGAAACTGTAGCGGAACCTGAACGAGTGGAAGAGCCGAAACGTGCTTTGACGCGAGTGAATTGGTTGTGGATCCATCGACAGGCCTTAATCGTCATCGGAATCCCCCAGATAACATACCACATGAAGAAGACTATGCCAACTTCATATACGATCTACTTTAGTACCAGATCAGAGAGGGAAGTAGAAAACTCACTGATGGCTTCAGCATCCTTCATACACAGATGTACAGATTGTGCGATTGGAGTACATGTCGAGTCTGAACTATCCATGAGCATCTTGACAGCAATCAATTAGCTGATTGTGGTAAATAACGAGGTAGCCGTCTGTGGAGGAGTAAAGACTGGAGGTAGTTGGTGCCCAAGACCAGGTTGAGGTTGAGTGGTAAGTAAATGGGGAAGCCGAGGAAAGTTTAGAACATGAGCATCGGTTTTATCCTCATCGGAAGAGGCTGACCTGCTTGAGGTTGACATGGTCATTTTCGACATAATTCGAGACTCTACGATATCCGCAAATGTCCAGTGACTTGTCAGTGATTGTGGTATCAATCTACTAGACGATGAACTCACTGGCTTTTCAAAGACCGGATTATGAAAGTAGATCTAGCGGTCACTAGTGGAACAAAAGCCAGAGGATTAGTACGGGGCTCGGGGGAGAGGAAGAGAATAAGAATGATGCACGTGCATAATCGCGTTTGAAACTTTGAAGCTCCGACTGAACTGGTACCATGTATGCGATCCTCCTCCGATGTTCCAAGTTACACTCACGATTCCTATACTGCAGCTATGTCCCATGCTGAACTCCTGCTCATTCAGTCTTGTGAAATTTTCTGGCATTCTATTGCACGCATCAGGAATATTTGGATCGATATCCTTATAACTCGTCTTTCCTTTTCTTTATTTTTCTGACAGATTACAGAAACTAGAGGCATCATAGTAGTATCGTGGGGCATGCCGAAATGTATGGTGGACGTTCAGATCCCCCAGTCCGTATTCTTTCCTTTGACGGCAGGGATTACACTTATCAAAGCGTCCATTGAGTCCCACCTCTGATACTCTTTTTTTACATGGGCCATACATCGCTGAACTGTTCCGCTAATCTGGTATAGGATGTTCAGAGACTGACGACTGCCATTTGGTCTTCACATTCAAAGAAGAATGAAACTCTTGGCGCACGAAGTTCAACCACGCAGCTCGAACTTGCCCTCCAAAGGGTTCGAACGTATCCATTGGTGTTGCTTACCAAACGTCCCGAACGCCATGATTCAGCGAAGGAGAATTGAAGAAGGCTCGGTGAGGCTCACAAACCATCGATTATTAAGCAGGAGACCTTCCTGTAAAGGTAACATTGAAATTCGAATCGCTACTTATCTTTCGATTGGATGTAGACTAATGGTGCAATCTGCTATTACCGGTGACTCGATCATATATAAAGGGCCTTCTTCAAAAGTAATTCCACCATCTCTCAACCATCCGAAGATGTCTAAGCCAATTGTTTTCTACGATATCGCAGGTGGCGACTTTCCATGGTCTCCCAACACTTGGAACACTCGGTGAGTGCTAATAGTCATATCAACATGTTCGATTTGTATACCAACAATGTAATTTTTATTCTTCCCCAGTTACGCCTTGAATATCAAAGGCATTCCCTACCGCACCGAATGGGTGGAATATCCTGATATCGAACCCACATGTAAAGAGATTGATGCTGCACCTACCGGGACATGGCCAGACGGTCGTCCTCAGTACACATTCCCAGTCATACGCGATCCTAACACCAAACTCACCATCTCCGACTCCGACAACATCATTGAATATCTCGAAAAGCAATATCCAGATAATGGACCAAGTCCTAGCTTAATACCGAAAGGTTCTCTTGGTCTCATACTAGGTTTTCGTGAGGGTTTTACCACAATATTGGAATTACCAATCTATTCTTTGGTCGCTTTGGCTACTAGCAAGTATCTTAACCCAAAGAGCGAAGAATATTTCCGGAGGACGAGAGATTTCGGAAAGGAGTTGGAAGATGTCGTTCCCGGTGGTCTTAGCAGTGGTACGGAATGCAGCGAAAAAGTGTGGAAATCCGTTCAGGATGGTTTAGATACATTGGCTTTGTGGTATGATAAGAACGAAGCGGAAGGAAAGGGTCTTTATCTCTACGGCAATTCAGTCAGTTATGCGGATGTATTGGTCGCCGGTAGGTTGATATGGATTAGGGTCGTTCTTGGAGATAAGTCTAAGGAATGGGGGAGGGTTAAAAGTTTTAACGGTGGAAGATGGGAGAGCTTTTTGAATAACTTTGAGAAGTACCATACCATTGCATAGTGTTTATTTATCTCTCTGAAATTGATACCGACTTGGGAAGCGTTTCTGGTGTATGGAGCGGCTTTCATGCATGCTACTATTCGAGTACTACACAGCACTGTCCAAATGAAAGAGATAACGTTCAAACAATTCCGATCCACTGTCCTCCAACTTGAAAATTGCACTGTGCACATGATCGTATGTGCTTCAAATTGGTCACTGTGAGCGAGGATTTATTGTGAGGGGTATCTCATCTTCCGAGGGACGATAGTTTTTGAACTACCCTTATCTCAGTTGATTCAGTTGCAAAATCACAACAGCAAAATTAAAAATCATGCTCCCTGGCGGGGAGTCGAACCCCGCTTTCGCGCGCTCTACAAGGGAATTTAACCACTTGGTCAACTGACAGGCGCGTGTACTAGCCGATATACTACCAGGGATTGAAATACCTGAAACATTTGTTACACATAGAGTCCATGTTTATATTCCGTTTTCACAAATTCTTTCCCAAATCGCCCTCTGTGAATTGTCTACTACAGTCAGTAAAGGAAATGAAAAGTGAGGCTCAGGACAACAACTGCTCATGCTAACGATTTATTGTTGAACAGTGTTTACTGATACGAAGCAAATATCGAGTGGCGGTTGGCCACAACCCCGTGGGAAATCAATAAAGATTTTGTTATCCTCCCGGACTGGCCTCCACGTATAGGGCTCCCGGCCTCGTTTGCCTTTCAAGTTCATCTATTACATTCCACTCCCTCCTTTACTCTTCTCTTGCAACATTCGCACATCCACTTCAATATTCCTGCTATCTGCTTGACTCATGATATCGATGTCTTTGCAACCTGGCCATTCGTCGCAGATATTACTCGTCGATGAGCTACTTCGGGAAATCATCCGTATTGTCGACGAAGATCCAATCGAACGCCTCTCAACTCTCTCTCGGCTTGCCAGAGTATGTAAAGGAACATCTGGACCTGCTCTTGATGCACTGTGGCATACAATGTACACTACGATACCGATATTTCGACAGGCTGATAAAGGGTTTCGATTTCACCAAGATTCCTCTATCATCAAGTGGCCGAATGGGAGTGAGACTTGTAAAACCTATTCTATTCTGGTAATGTGCTACATTATTTTTACAAACGAATCATGTGTAATTTGTTTGGTTTGCCAACAGTATTGTCCCAAACCCTGCGAAGAGGCCGTCTGGGATGATGTTCTAAAGTACTCGTCAAGAGTCAGGATATTGGACCATCCAACAAACGCTACCCAAGGTCGATTCTATATAACTCTTGATAGATCTGCTGTAAAGGAGATTTGCAAGTCTCAACGAATGCTCTTCCCGAACCTCGAAATCCTTCATTGGCCATTGGATGGTATGAACTACAATTCAAGCGACATAGAACCCTTCCTATCTCCACCCATCAAAGAGATTCACGTTCATCGCAGCCGTCACAAAATTGGAGATATCTTTACCGAAGTTCATAAGCACAATCTTTGCAACCTCGAGTCCATCAAAATATCCGAACAACTAATTGGCATGAACTCTGGGATTCAAAAAGAAGTAGTGAAGAACTCACCTCGGTTACATACATATCGAAATGTCAATGATTGTAGCATCGAACTTTGGCTCTCCCTCGCTGCTAGCTCTACCCTTGGTGACGTTCTCGTTACATTCCCTGCTTACAGACAAACACCAGAACTACCTACATCTTCCATATCTGTAACTCCTTTCCCAGTACTTGGAAAGGTATCCCTCGCTGGACACGTCGATACCCTTATCTCACATATCAAGCCGTTCAAATTCCCTTTCCTCGTCAACATCTCTCTTAGTATTAACAACGGACCGGAATGGGAAGACCCACCAGAAGACTCGATTGGTGAACTTATTGATACCTTGGCGGAAAGAATACCAAAGGAACACGTTCATACATTCAACATTTGCTCATACCATGTTTACGAGGACCGATATAACCCCATAATATCCCCTCACGTTTTCGATCCACTCAAGGCAGGGTTCATCAACATGCGAGTTTTTCGTTGTAACACAGATTGGAAAGTTTACTTGGACGACACCATTTTGACAGAATTGGCCATAGCTTGGCCAAAAGCCATAATCATAGATTTTTCACCAGATTCAACGTCAAGAGTTGTCTACAGCGTTAATCAAATCAGTGTCACTTTGAAAGGTGTACTTTCAGTTCTTCGGTATTGTCCTGATCTCAAACTCCTTGGTTTGGTTTTGGATGCCGACGTTAGTACCATACCGCAAGATATAGGAGACAACGAAACAACAGAATTGCAAATGTTGAGCTTAGGTCCATCGGTTATTCATAAGGATGCAATTCAATCGGTGGCGCAATTTTTGTACCGGCTTACTCCTCGTCTAGAGAAGTTGGAAGCGTGGATGGGGAAACCCGTTGATGATGATGAAGATTACTATGGTATACCTTACAGACGTCGATGGAGAGATGTTACTTTAGAGATTCAGAAGTTGAGAAAGGACGCCGGTGTATCTAAAGGAACTGTTGAGTTTCCTTACGCGACTGGGACTTATCTTGACGCATTCGATGCTATCTTTGCTCATCAGAGAGCCCGGTTAGTTTTCTAAAGCTTTGGAACTACTCATACATTATCGTAGCCACCTGAATTCTGCGAATGTTGCCTTGATGTAGTCGTACTACTTGTACTCGTACTATAATCCCATCCGCTCATTTTTTGACATTTGAAATGAACCAACAACGTCGATAGAGAGCAATAGTGGAAACATTAACATGCCTCTACTACCCTCCGAAGGGTACAGTATGTTCACGATCCTGGCCAACCTCACTGCGTCTTCTATGTATAGACTCGGAATAAGACACACGGTCACAGGTGTGACGGATTCAGGCCACCCTGGACAAATCGTCACAAACGACTGAGGACGGAAGTTTAGAGTCCTGGACAACTATGACTGCATCTACGTGCTTTAGAAACTACAGGCAACTAGACGACGTGGTTCTCATAAACGTTCTCGATAGAACCATCCATCTCAAACCACCGTGAATCCAGACTCTAATAAAAAACCCTCTCCGTACTAACATTTACCTTCCTCCAACTCCTTCCTCTCAAACCCCATTTCCAGACAAAGATCCAAACCCAAGTGACGTGTAAAAGCATAAACCAAGGTAACGGATCATCAGGTTCAAAATACGGATCCTTCTCCAACATCAACAAAGACGAGCTCGAGCCTACATCCGAATTCATACCAACTTTCCCATTCCCGTTCGAGCGTTCACCATCGAGATGACTGTGAAGACCTAACCTAGCACCGACTTTTCCTGTTCCTTTCAATATATCCGTAGCCTCTCTGTCGATCTTCATCATCCAATCGACGACGGTAGAAGGAACCAGAGTTCCAGAGATAAACTTTAGGAAAACCATGATGGGATTTTCGTTGGGATAAGGTGAGAGGGTGATGACATCTTCGCCGCTCATCATACCTTGAGTCCTAGAGAAGCGTTTGAGTTTGGCCAGGCCGGGGTGAATGAATGCCAATAGTGATTCTGGGAGGAATCGGATGGGAGGAATGCGTAAGATGGTACAGAGGACAGAGACAGGGAAAGAATGAGCGATCCACGATCTCGGAGGAGTGTCGACGGGAGGGTAGAAAGTCGTTGAAGGAGATTTTTGGAGGTACGCATCTGCAAAATCTTGGACGTCGGAGAAAAGACAAACGGCTGTATGCGCTCTCTACCGGTCGATTGTTAGAAAATGCATGAAATTGTATGCGAAAATGAGACTTACAACATTGCACTCGATTGCGAAATATTTCCCGGTGTCGGTTTCGCGAATGAAGTCGAAGCTGAAATGACCAGTCAATTCTTTCTCCCAACCTTGCTTTCCCTGCTCGCTCAACCTCTCCGAATACTTCTCCAAAAATTCGTGTGCCCAATGTTCCATATCATCACTTCGCTTCGCTTCTTCTTCACCTAGAGATTTCGTGTTGACATACCGCATCAACATCTCGTTACTCCTACAAGCTACGAACGCCGTGACTTGTCCTTCCTTAGCGGCCACATGGGTGCAGTATTCTTCGCCAACTATAAACCTCTCCACGATGTATGGCACGTCCCGACAGATAGGTAACGGCAGCGACTTTAGGAACTCGACAGTTTTCTCTCTTGACTCCAGAGGCAAAAGCGTGCATCCATCCCGGCCCTGATCGTCGACCTTCAAACATTTGATGATAAACTTCTCTCCTTTCTTAGCCGCGTCAGGATTGCAAATCATATCCGCCGCCTGAGCCACGGTTACAACTGTTTTGAATTCTGGAAAATCCAAATTTAACTCCTTCAGTAGCTTCCTAAATTCATCCTTATCATCCAAACTTTTCGTGATCTCCGGGTTCGTGATGAAGACGTCGCAATCGATGTTGAGTTCCTTCAACTGCCTGGCAACTTCCGCGTCTTCGATGGTTGAGTATATGCTGGAACAAGGAACCCAACTATCGATTTTCTCTTCGACGATGATTCGTTTCAGCTCGTCGATGTAAGGCTGAACGCCGAGTGCTTTGTCGCAAGGATCAGGGAGGGTAACATATCTGTCTATCATCCTAGAGAACCTCGCTGCAGCGAGAAGCCCAAAATCCTTTTCTTCTGCCAAAATAACGCGATGACCAGAACGTTTGAACGCTCGAGCGAGAGTCAGAGCCTTGTTCATTCTTGCGCCTGTGACGAGGACAGTCTTTGGATTCTGAGTGTCGTTTGGTTGCTCAGGAGAGGAGATAAATTCATAGATTATTGCTTGGATGTAGAAGAAGACGGTGGTGATGAATGTAAACGGTAAGAAGGCTAGCGAAAGGGTTATTAGGAACGTCGTGGCGAGAAGAGACTGAAGGTAGTTCGGAGGAGCAAGACGGCGAGCAGCATCGGTGCCCATCTCGAGGTCGATGTGGGGGAGAAGGGGAAACGAAAGAGAAAGGAGAATCGAGCGAAGAGGGGTCATTTATGTAGTGACGAGGGTCCGCGATTTGATGCTGTTTTTCTCCTAGAAGAAACGTCAGGAAGAAGTCACGGATGTCCGACAAAGTCGTAGAGCCACGTGAGAGTGAACATATGCACTACTAGGGACGTAAATGAACTGAGTTCATTTCAAGTATCGAAAATGAAGAACTTACTATATATAGCAACTCCCCTTCCTAATACGGAAGGTTCATACGCAACTCCAAGCGGCGGAATCACCCGATTTCGTTGAAATAGCTTACTCAGACATGGAAACAAGATGATTTTGATACAAACGTGTATTTGCATTATCATGGGACATGTATGCATTGGTGATACATAACTAACAATAACAAAAGACAAAACCGTGAATAGTGATGATCATACAATAATCCATAGGTGAAACAAACAACAATAACATCTCAACCAGGCCACCCCCTTTCTACCCGTCTAGGTTCTCTCTCCTCTCAAACGACGAGCCAAGGCCAAATCCTTGGGTTGACTGGGGCAAGAATGTGAGTATAATGTACTACAGGGATACAGTTGTAGATAAAACTTACATAGTAACACGCTTGGCGTGGATGGCAGCCAAGTTGGTATCTTCGAAGAGGGAGACGAGATATGCCTCAGCAGCCTCTTGTAGAGCCATAACGGCTGAGCTTTGGAACCTCAAATCAGTCTAAGGACAAAACGATCCGTCGATCAGCTTCCTCTCCTCTCAACGCATATCACGCTATCAAAATCAACTCACCTTGAAATCCTGAGCAATTTCCCTAACGAGACGTTGGAAGGGCAACTTCCTAATCAACAACTCTGTGGATTTCTGGTAACGACGAATTTCACGAAGAGCGACGGTTCCGGGACGGAAACGATGGGGTTTCTTGACTCCTCCAGTTGCGGGCTTGAGAAGTGAAGTTGTGAGTCAGCTTGGCAACGCCCTTTCATAGAATGCAAAGGTATGCTTACGGGAGCTGTCTTTCTAGCGGCCTTTGAAGCGAGTTGTTTACGAGGAGCCTTGCCACCGGTGGACTTACGAGCAGTTTGCTTGGTACGAGCCATTGCGAGGAGTAGTGTGATAAAGTGGACGAGAAGAGTGACTAGCGGTGGTGATGGTGGTGGTTGGCTTGAAAGAGATGAGAATATCCCGACATTCAGAGCGCGCGGGTTTATATAGCTCAGACGCGTGACGCGTGATCATGTGATTTTGGTGTTTATCCACCTTTTCGCGTTTTTTCTCGCGCCCGACGCGTAAACGACGCGTTTGGTTCTGTTTGGTTTATGTAGTAGTTTATTGTCGCAGCCTAGATATTCTGATTACTCAACAATCCATTACCATTAATAATATGTATCGAGATACCCATATCGGCGCAATGCCATAGTATATACAGGTATGTCTTCAGTACAATAGTCTACAATAGTTATGATAGTATCAAGTTGTTGTGCATCCATTTGAATTCGAACCATGTATCTCCCGCCCGCTTTGCCATCAATTATTCTTTACCTCCGACCGTTCCGTTTTCGTCGTTCACGAACGAGGTATCTTGCTTCGTGTTTCAACACCGACAGAAATCCTGGATCGTAATGCCACCGACTGAGTTGACTGCTTTCAAGCATGTTTTGAATTTCCATGCACATAGACTGCAATCCTAGAGGCACAATGCTGGGCAATATCGGATTAAACTTCGATAACGCTTTGCAGCGAAGATTGAGAATGGAAGATTGCCATTGAATAAAAGAGGAACCAATTCTTTCACTGCCGATGATGACTTCCGAAGTTTCTGTGCTCATAATTCGCAGAACACAGTATATGGTGGTGTATAGAGCCACGGAGTAACCATTGACACCATCAACAGAATACTCTTCCAATCTTCCACAGTCAAATTGTTCCTCTTGGGATGATGATGAGAGTACCAATTCGAGAAAATCTAACCAAAAAATTCAAGCTGAATTGTTCAAACTTCGAAGTATGTGTTGGCTTACCCTCTCGTTTACGGTAGAAATACTCTTCGGATGCTGTTTGGAGATGCATGAAAAACGTCTCCACGAAATCGTCGCATAAGATATTCGGTAGATTTGGTGGATTTATATTGGCATCGGGGACGTATAAACGTTTTCTGATTACATGTATGGCATAGTGGAACTTGACCATACCAAACATTACGATTGTTTTTGCTAAACGTTTTCCAACATCCCGATCTCTTGCACGATGGGTCTCTGCAGTTGATGTTCCTCGGCGTGCAGTTGTAATGAAATCAAGAATGGGGAAGACATCGTTACTTGGGTTTCGCTCCCAGGAGGGATAATGGTCTTCCCCGCAATGGAACGTGAGTGAGACCAAGTCTTGGATTTTAAAGTAGCTGCCGTCAGAAACGAGATTATGGCTGAATTTGGATTGTAGGTATTCCAATGCTTGAGACATGTTATGTATGTTTGGAATATTCGCTCGATGTTGGACAATAGAAACGATAAATTTGTAGCCTTCCGCCTCAGAAACAATGATTTCTTTGTTTAAAAGACACTGCAGGACCGGTGATAAGAATTCGTCATCAACGAATATTTTATCCGCTCTGGTCAGCGCATCTAAGTCAACATCAATCTTATTCCGAGCGAAAGTATCGTCCAGTGGCGCACTGAAAATGATATCTGCTGCAACATGTCTCCAAGATTTCCTAGTTTCCGCCCAGCTTTTGTAAATGTTTCTAGCGAAGTGGGAAAAACGTCCCGAACGCCACTGAGATTTATACGACCTCCGCCATTCACCGAGGAATCGATGAAGGAAAAAATACGCGTAGCGTAAACCCCACAGAAGGGGCTTAAGGGAAGGAGTTTTATAAGGGCAGTAGACTGAGAAGGCTGGGAGCATGAAAGTAACACTCATGAATGACGTCCAAAGGATTAGAAATGGAGTGATAATCAGTCCGATCGTGTAGTCGAGGTCGATTGAAAAAATTGCGAGTCCCAGAAAGAAGATTGCCTGCGCAAACTGAAGGAGCATTGGGAGAGCGGAAACAATCCCCTCGACATGGTAGATCTCTAATCCTTGGTGTCGAATATCCCGAATGCGAATGTGTGCCTTTGGAGATATGCCGACGTAAGTCAGGTACTCTCGAAGCCACTGTTTAACGTACACCCCCAGAGATACGGTTATGAGACTAAATACGAGAGATAGTAGCCAAAGGGTGATAATTTTTGTTGTTACTGGTGAACGGTGGAAGGTAGGAAGAACAGCAGGCGGTATAGAAACCTTTGGGGATGTCTGAGCGGAGGCGAGTTGCTGAGAGATGTGAAGGAGTAGGTCTGTAGTCACCATTGTCGAATCTGGAAATAAGCCTTGATACACCAGCACAATGAATGTTGTTGCTACAGCAGAGAATAGACCAGCCTAGTAGTACCGAACATTATTAATGTTGCTATGGTTCCGATTTAAAGGCTTACAAATATGAGAAGGGTGTTTATATCTTCATTCATTTTGTCGACCTTGTTCTTATCGTGGTCAGAAAGAATCTTCGAGATCTCTGGCAACTTGTCATCGAGCGGATGCCCCTTCGGGTTCGCGACTCCATGCGCACCAGATTCTACTCTCGTGGGAGAGCCCTCGATTTAGGATTAACAAATTGCACGACTGTACCATAACAAAAAGCTTACTGTAAAAGTCATTTCGGAATCGCTTGGACTTGTGATATCGTAAAGTGCAATCTCAGGCTATTCGACAATAGTAGTAGCAGCCGATTAATTCTGAAAGTACGATGTTCAATGAGTGAAGAAACATACCTTTGATACCATGTCAGGATCTTTAGCAGAGCCTGCTACAGTAACATTAATGGCTTCATTCCCATTGTTCTCGGAGTAAATCTGGTAGAGGTTGTGACTATATAGAAGCGGTGAACAAAATGAAAATGCATGAATGCTGACCTGAACCTGTTCGCTCCAATGTTCTACCACATCGATGCTCTTGACATTGTTCACTCTATCGCGCATGGTGATACTCCACTATGAAGATAAATACCAGGAGAGGGTACGCAAGAGGAACAGCATTCACCGCACAGACAAGCAGTATAGTGGCTTACCACAAGGTCGACGAGATGGAGGTGGTGTGATTGCTGTGGGCTTCAGTCGACGAAAGCAATCGCTTACCAGAAAAACACCATATGTAAGCTTGGATTTTTATGTGAATCCAAAGATCCTAATACCTCCTATTAAACCCTGATACTTCTTCGATGCTATCAGAGAACCCATGAACCACAAATTAGCGGGGGTCAGCGAGTGTATTCGGTATCATTTTCCGTGATATAAGGTCCAGTAGCGGAACTACGAGCCTGAATGGCATCCTAATTCTTGGGTCAAGGTTGGGAATTGTGGTAAGCCCAGGATGAGACATCGAGTAGAGGATGAAGAAACTCAGTCAAAAAGGAAACAGCAAATAATTTCGACGAGTATACTGCATCTTTCTTCATCGATTATGACCACGCTGTCAACGAATATTGCTGAAAGCGATGCGATGGGCATATTGAAACCACATACACCAGGGCCGAGGGTTATATCGGTGACAAGGCCTTGTGAATGGGCGCAGTATGTACTGCATACTAGTAACGATCAGTGAAGTTGTCTCCCAGGTTCAGGGTTCAAAGGAACTTACAGGATGCATGACCATCAATGATGATAGCAATCTTGGACCCATGAGCAAAAAGGACAAGATAATTGATCACAGTTACAAGTATGTATCTCCTACAATGCTTCGATGTTTGAAGAGTAGGTCTGAACCCGTGGCCGCGTTTGCAGATGTCAGTTTCGCCTACTCGAAGCTCGAGGACACGAGTGATGACATATCGGAAAGTTTAGTAGCAACTTGATTTATGAGAGTCTGGTGTTTATTTCATAAGTACACATCATCAGATACGAGTGTATGCATCGTATACTGAATACTCACGATAGGCTTGGCCAAATTCGAATCGAAGAGTAAGTTGGTAAAGAAAAGTGTCACGCTGGACTTTGGACGTCACGGCACAACGCGTCACATTTTGCTTTTGGAAATGACTTCCCACGCAGTCAACAACTTACAAGGTGCCCACAATGGTCCACAACTTGACCTTGACCTTTGGAACTCACGCTTCAAATTATCTTCCCGCTTCCTCTACAACTAATGTTCAACCCATGACAAGTATTTAACTCTTGAAGAGAGGGAATAGGAATGAAGCTTTAAGGGTAGTTATCAATCAGTGTGTTCTTTTGCGACAACCAACTTTCTAAAGCTGATGTGCAGATTTTCCCAATTTCTATGATTCGATTGGAAGCTGCTTACAGAGAGAGAAAGAGTCAAAGACAAACAGTGAGCACATTCTTGCATTGAAACATCTCTGTCAATCTATGCGTTAATGATCTATTCTACACGCATACAGCTACCCAATCGACCCGCGTTCATTTACGGACTGCTGTATTTCGGTGAGCGACTTACTAATTCCCCTCATTATTCGTCCTTTCTCCTGATTAACGTGATTCCGTCTTCTATAGTCAACATCACAGCGTCAACCTCATCGTTCATCCTGATACAACCCCGAACACAAGGATGTCAGTTATCTGAACATTTATGAGCAGAGGTTAGACGCCATCTTACCTAACCAACTCGTTAAATTTCTTTATCTCTCTACCCATCTCGTAGTGATTTTCATCTGGAACCCAGGGAGCAGCTTTGAAAGCTGTGTTGTCGACAATTATCATTCCACCTTTCGCCAGTAAGGACGGGGACGAAGACATGATTTTCTGAAAGTAAGTCTTATAGGAAGATTTGTCTGCATCTATGAAGATCTGACACCGTAATAATCGGTATCCGTGATGAATAGATTGGAAGCAACCGCAGACTTACCATGTCGAAGTTTGCTTTTGAATCTATCAACTTATCCAACGAGCCTAACGCATCTCCGATCATAACTTCAACTTTATGTTCCACGCCGGCTTCGGCGAAGTATGGTTGGACGATTTTTTCGAGATAAGGCTCGATTTCTAGAGCCACGACTTTCGTAACTGAGGGAAGGAGAGCGAGAGAAATCGTTGTCGTTCCCATGAACATTCCCACTTCGAGGATCGTCTTGGCCTACAAAATGTCATCCCAAATGTGTTAGCCATTCCGACAAAAGGGATGCTAATGACGACATACCTTTGAAGCCCTACAAAGATGTCTCAAAACCACTCCTTCGTATCCGCCGGCGCTCATTTCAGGAATTAACCTGAAGATCGTTTCACCATCGTTGTGTAACTTTTCCCAGTCAACGTTATCTCCTTCCTCCACCATTCTCTCGACAATAATCGGCGGTTGCTCAGAAACCTCTGCTGCGTACGTATCGTAGTGTTGTGCGATACGTCGTGCGGTTTTGAGGTGAGATAAAGCGGTGGGTATGTCGGGTGAAGAAGAATCGGAGGTGAGAGACAGTTCAATTTGGTGGAGGGCATAGGAGATACGGTCTAACGGGGTATCGCCTGGTTGACCTATCGCATTTGCTTTGGGGGAGGATAGAAAGGAGGTTGGCGAGAGGATCGATTCTATGGATGTCGGTCCTTCATCTGAGTGGGAGTACCTTGGAACAAGAGGAGAAGACTGTCGAGGTGCAGTCTTGTACGGATCGGAAAGCGGTGACATTGTGGGGAACGGTTGAAAGTGTTGGAGGGAGAACGGGGTGATAATCAGGTATAGATGGAGGAAGACTCGTGCGAACGAGGGATGACAGAGATGGACGACGTCTGTCCCTCACTTGACCTTTTCTCCGTCGTCACTGTGACGATGATCGGGATACGAAGACGATGCATCCCACAATCTGTGCCAGCTTCTTCGCGAGGGTATCTATCGACGGCACGTCCCGGCGATGTCCTCCAGCTTTACTATGCCTGTGGTGCCATGTGTTTTTCGTCAGGCCACTTTTTGAAATATGTCGCTCTTCGTTCTCGTCCTCGCCTGCGGTCGAAGTGAAGCAAGTTGTACGTTTCTGCTCCCACTGCCACTTCGACTAACAAAGTATCTTTGTCTAGGAACCTCCGGGTGACTGCTTCTCGCAATCGTTGACAACCACCTTGGGAGGCTGGAAGCTTCCTTCGCGATTCTCCTCCTTCACAAGTTTTCCGTCCATGCGTCCAAATCGGGAAGTGTACTTGCCTTATTGGACTTCGATGTTGTTTCTCTTGCCCCTTCACGGTGCTCCTCACAAGAAAAATCCAGGAACGCGGGATTTAAAGAGTCTTCACTCGATTCTTCACAGACGAATAGCGATGCCCGCCAGCCTCCGTTCTGCCTATAAAATCTCCGCAAAACCTGGCCTCCTGTACCTTTCACCTCTCTGCGATCCCCACCTCTCCTCTCAAGCATTTAAAGCATTATCCTCTGTTTTCTGCCCTATTTTCATCCGTCGTTTTTGTCATCATGAGCGATCTCACAGCTTCGGTTACCTCCACCTCCAACGGCTTCTCTGTTGTTGGCGTTGAGCAGATCAAATACGGTTCGTATTGTTGTATGACCGTAGTATCAAAATTTTCATCTAACTAACGTTATGTATTATTCTCCTGACAGGTTTCCAATTCGTCGACAACATCTTTGACGTTTCTCGTGACCACCTCGCCAAGATATACAAGCCTTGGGGTCGTGTTCTTCTCGTCACCGATGCGCCGGTTTCTCATCACTATTCGTCAGCTTGGGAAGCTTATTTCAAACATCATAATATTCCTTTGACTACTTTCGTCATAGACGGTGGTGAAATGAACAAGACTATGACAACCATGTTGAGTATCGTCGATGCAATGAACGACTTCGGGTTGGTTAGGAAGGAACCTGTTTTGGTTGTTGGTGGCGGGTAAGTTGGCTTCTGTGTTTCTCGTGTCTGGTTTGTATCTAGTGATTGACGCATTCCTCTGTCAGTTTGTGCACAGACGTGACAGGATACGCTTGTGCTTCTTATCGTCGTACTTCGAATTTTATTCGTGTACCAACGACTCTCATCGGTCTCATCGACGCTTCCGTCTCCATCAAAGGTTTGTTTCGCTTCTCCTATGTTGCAGATCATCCTCATCGTATTATTATCGCAGTTGCCGTCAATCATGGCAAGCACAAGAATCGTTTGGGTGCTTATCACGCTCCTATGATGACTTTCCTTGACTTTAATATGCTCAAGACTCTTCCCGAGTCCCAAGTTCGTAACGGATTCGCAGGTAAGCACCCTTCTCGAGCTTCACATCTCATCCTTGACATGTTCAATCATACTGACATTCACATCGACGATCGCTTTCATATGTAGAATTGATGAAGATATCTTCATGCGCCGACAATGTTATCTGGCGTCTTCTTGTTCAAAATGGAGAAGAACTTATCAAGACAAGATTTGGTCGAGCCGACGGTTCGTCTCCCGAGATGAAGAAGATTGCAGATGAAATTTGTTGGAGAGGGATTAAGGTTATGCTTGATGTACGTTTCCCTTCGTTGACTCTGTTCTTCCATTCATAAATCTTCTGTGATATTCATTCTTTACTTCTTCAAGCTCGAAACACCGAATCTTCATGAAATCGGGTTGGATCGTGTGATTGCGTTTGGTCACACCCTATCACCTACCTTGGAGTTGGCTCCTGTGGTCCCACTTCGCCACGGTCACGCCGTGAGTTCCTATTAACGCTTTCTTGTATTGTCTATTCATTTTCGGTTTACGTTGACAGATCAACATCGATATGTCTTACTTTGTCACGTTTGCGTGTCACCGTGGAATTTTGACGGAGAAGGAAAGAGACGAGTATCATATGTTGAGTCATCGGGTTGGGTTATCCATGGACCATGAGATGTTCACGAAGGAGATGATTATGGAGGGTACAAAGGCGATCTTGTAAGTGACATTTATTCTTTTCGTGGTCAGGGGTTTCATTGCTGACATCGGTATCTTTCTAGGAAAACACGGGACAACAAGCAGCGATTCGCTATCCCTAGTCCTTACGGAAAATGTTCCTTCGTCAATAACGCTAGTTATGAAGAGCTCTTTGAAGTTTTGGGAATTCATAAGAAGTTGATCAAAGAGAAGTATGGTAGTGGGGATGGAAAGGATGTGAGTTTTTATTTCTTCCCTTTCGCTCGTCGCACTTTTGGTTCTCGATTGACTAACTCGATATTCTCATTGATGTTAGGCGCATGTCGATTCTGGTGATCTCGGCATGGATCCAGAACTTTTACGGGCACGCATGCATTCTGACATGAGCGTTATGGACGGATTTGATGATGCAAGTGATCATCGCACACTTTCCAATTCAACTTCTACCTCACAGATACCGGTTTCTGTTCCACACAATGGCCAATTGTTGAACGAAAAGCTTCTCCTTGACTTCGGTAATGGTCGTATGCCTCACAATGTTCTCGGTGGCTCGACGCCCCTTCAAACATCCCGTATGGCACCAATGATGGATAAAGATAAGACGGTATCTGTTGGGGGAATGATACGTAGTTCTGGTAGTAGCAGCATGATGATGGCCGATGATCTTCTTACTGGGAACGACATGGATATGGGTATGAGTTTGGGGAATGGAATGGGGGTTGGGTTGGGAGGTGTTCAAGGTGATATGATGATGAGTAATGGAGAGAAGAAGAAAGCTATGAACGGGAGTGACGTCGAGGTTATCGCGTGAAGTGGTTTGGATTGTTTTGTATTCAGTATGGAAAGAATTGTATAGTTGTGTTATCCTCATCTTGTCGCAAGCATTCGATCGAACCGATAAGCGACATATCCTATCGGTTGAATATTGAAGACTCCAAGTTGGTATGTATGTCTAGCAGACCAGAAATTTGTTGGAAAAAAAATTCTTTTCGACTGGCAATTACTACTCCCTGGCGGGGAGTCGAACCCCGCTTTCGCGCGCTCTACAAGTGAGTTTATCCACTTGGTCAAATGACAGGCGCGTGTACTAGCCGATATACTACCAGGGATTATTTGAAAGCAATAGGACATCAATCTAGTCTACATGTTTTATAATGTTTTATTGTTTATCTGGGTCCCAGGAATTTGTGCAGATTCTCCTCAACCCAGATGGAAAATTAGATATGCATGTATGAGCAAGAAATACATACGTATTCGAGTGAAAACCTGATAATATAAATGGTCTACCAAATATCAACTTGTTCCAAATCTCCATTCTAATCAAACACGAGTATTGCGATACTCTGCTACATGTTACACCGTCAACTTGTTGGACCGCTATATATTAGGAAGGGTAAGCAAAGTCAACGTATTTGTTCTTCATCCCCGCTTCACCTCTCAAATCCGCTATCTCATTCGTGACCTCTTCCCATCGCTCCCTGTACGGTAATCCATAATAATCTCCTCGATGTCGTACACGAGGTCGTCCCATCCACGCTTCCATCTTACTGAGTTTAGGCATGTAATTATGGAAGAATTTAGCCACAGGTTTGATGGTACGTTTATGAATGATTGAAGGTCCAAGTTTCAACGTTTGTAAATTGAACGCTGGGAGTTGAACCATGTCCTCTTCTTCTGGCATTGTATCAATTTCTGCATGAAGGACGACACCGAGAATTTGAAGCTTGGGACATGACTGAAAGACTGGGATGAGACCGTTGATGGTGATTTTGATGTCATCTTCGGGGTAAGTGACTCTGGAGAGATGACGAGGGGTGAAATCGATAGCGGTAGCATTAGGCCATGCATTCGATAACTCCATTAAAAGGTTATCATCAAGGTAAACTCTCCAATCCGTGTTCATATAGAATCTTCGCAGGTTTGAAAAATCGGTTTTGAGAGAATCGAATACTCGTGAGGATATGACGGGATAGTTGTCGTTGTTTCGTTCGTAGGTATTGGACTTTATGGCAATTGTTTGAATTCGATCTTTGGATATTCGGTTGGATAATGTGGAGATGAGATCTTCGACCAAGTACTGTGGTGGGTCACCATCTTCTTCACTATTCAAGGTCTCGCAAACGACCTGATAGACCCTAGGAAAACTCAAAAGTTTCATGTGTCTTAGGATGGATGGAATGGAACCGACAACGGTCAGCTTCTCGAGAGATGGGAAAGGGTTTTCCGGGGCAAGGAGCGGTTCTTCCCGTCTAGGGACTCCCAAACGAGCGTAGAGAACTCGCAGAAAAGAGCTGGCAGCGAGACCGAGCCAGAGTTTCGTACTACACTCGTTGAAATCATGGTATGTATGCAAACGTGGTGAATTCTTGACGATTTCAAGTTGTATATGAGTGTTGTCCAACATGCCCCATAGTTCACCATGAATAGAGATGTTTTCGAGATTTTGAAGGTTGTGTTTGTGTACAAAAGGAAAAATATTATTTTTCCTCTTCGAGTCTCGACGGATATGGATCTCCTTGATATTCGGAGAAAGGAATGGTTCAATGTCCTTCGCATTATCGCCCAGATTATCCAACGGCCAGTGGAGAATTTCGAGGTTTGGGAAGAACATTTGGTTGGAGTTACGGATCTTCTGTATGGCGTCGGGTGTAAAACATACTTCGTGAATGTTGCATAAGGAGGGGTCCAAGACTTTAACCCGTGAAGAATATTTCAAAACAGCGTTCCATACTGCAGTTTCGTCAAACTCTTTACGCGAGTACTATAGTCAACATATTTATATTAGATAAAGAATCATCAGGCTAAGAATATGACACATTACCAAGGTATGGTACCATGTCCACGTTTCGTGCCCATTAGGCCATGTTATGCAAGAATAGTCCTCGTCGTAATAAAACCCTTTATCAGCTGATCGGAAAGCAGGGACGGCTGAGTACTGTGATTTCCACAGTGCATCTAGAGCTGGTGTAGAAGTTCCTTTGCATACTCTTGCAAGTGCAGCAAGGGTAGACCACCGACGGTAGGGATGCGCTTCAATGATGCGGATGATCTCGCGAAGTAACTCGTCGATCAGTAGGATTTGGGATGTATGGCCTACTTGAAGCATTATTACGCGGAAATTTTGGCCAGAACGTATTGATATGTGCGCAAAGTTTCTGCGACGCGGAAAGGGAAGATGGAAGTACTTAGTAGGAAGATAAGGGGGATGCTGGCCCTCCGTGACATTTATGGGCAGTCGTGACAATCAACAAGAATCAAAGTTCTCACGGGTAACTTCAAACACGTGTTCGCATGTCCGGCCATCATATTAATATTGTCAATTTTTCAACATCTCCGCAGATTCCTGTCTCCACTACTTAAGCATTCTTAATAATCGATACGAAACTGAGTGTTGCTTGTAGGAAGGTAGAAAAATTTGGCCCTCGTCCCACACGTAGGTAATTTCTACAATTATTATTCACTATGCGACGTCACTGTACTATACTGTACACATGTACAGTATACTCTAGTACGAGTACTGTATGTGAACACCTGTCACCTCGTAGTATAAAAAACAAATATTATGCTTCAGAATTCATCATGGTATTGATCTCATCGTCATTGAGTGACTGAATTTGATGAAGTTCTCTTTGGAACGCTATCCGCTCTTGAAGTGACATGCCATTAGGATTTTTCCGCAACATACGATGCAGGTCTTCCAGTGTTTGTAATTCAACAGGGGTAGTCTTCGCTCTGCGCAGTAAACGAGGGTTAGGTTGTGTTGGTGGGACTGGAGCCGACTGAGATCTCCCTGGGCCAACATCCTTGCATTCTGTCAGAGGTATAATAATACTGTTGGTCAGGCGCGGGAATGAAAGAAATAGAATGTGGCTATGACACATACCCTCAGAAGTTGGCTTCGAGGATGAGGTTCCCGCCTTCAGATCACTATTTACTGTGCTTCAGTCAGTAGTCAGTGCTGCCATGAATACATGCGAGAAACTCACTATTGACCTCTATACCCAGCTCTTGTTGGATTCGTCGAGCTTCAGGTGTTGCAACGGAGACTTCCCAGGACTCGTAATCATCTGAATCAACATGACCGTTGTAATCAATTGCCGATGGTTTCGTGTCAGGAGAACTAGGATCATCAGATATGACCGCTTGAATTCGTTTCGCCTTCTTGGTCACAGGTGTTTGATGCACCTCGTCGATATCGTCAAACTTCTCTCTATCTCTGCGTTGTGATACAGAAGTCAACTCATCCACTCCAGATGTATCTCGTAATCTCTTTCCTGTGACAAAAATGAGCCACGACTACTGACAGGCTGTCAAGAATACTCACGAGTGCGTTCCATAGATTGCCCTTGGAGTGGCGAGCTGGGCACGTGCACGGAAAATGACAATTCTGGAATCTTGGACGAATCATCCCTCAGGGATGGGAGAGGAATCTCGGGGCTTTGCATCAAAGGATCAGGAAGTGAATCTTCTCGTCTCAATGGCGACGATGGTGTTGGAATAAGTGTGTTGTTGACGAATATATCAGATGACGTAGGACTTGAATTAAGAGACATTCTGTGGAGATTCGACAATCTACTACTGGGCGTCGCTAATACTCTCTCATGAAAGTTGGGAGGAAAGTCGACGAGGTGGTCGTCTGTGGCCTCTGGCTGAGAGTTCGGGACTGAGGTCTACGAACAAAGAAAAAGGTGAGAGAATGAAAGAGATATTCGTGTCGTAAAGCGCTTACCGATGATAGATCGGAGTGATATTGGGGTTGGCTTTGTGATTCGAGGATCTCGAATGAACTTCCATGAGCCATTCGGTAAGCTTCGACACAAGTTTGTATTTCCATTGGACAAAAGGTTGTCAATGTTTCATTGTCGATATGGGTGGCACATAGGTCGAAATATTTGACAAACGCTTCGGGTCCTAATCCTGGAGACGGTGTATACTTGAAAACGGAGATAAAGAATGATTCTAATTTCTGCAATATCTCAACGTCAGGGGGAAGGATTGCCAATCTTGTCAATGCGGAACAATAGAGCTTCATGATCTTATACCGAAACTTAGTTGAGGAATTCTGACGACCATGAACGAAACGACGTACGACAGCATTGTATTCGGCTTCCAGTGTGACTCGCTTTTCGTCACCAATCCACATCAATAAAGCTTCTTGAAGTCCATCTCCCAAGAACGTGACCAGTTTGCTAAGAGGATAAGTCGTCACAATCTTCGTTAATGTGTCGAAAATTTCGAGGGCCAAAGGTAGTTTTTCGGTTGGTGGTGGATACACGCCGCATAAGAACTCGTTGATAGAATACAATAAAGATAATGAGATTTCACAGTGTGAGGCTTGAATAGATGTTAGGAGAATAATGATAAGGTGATGATTTAAATTGTTGGTCCTGAGAGAAAGAGATTATTAATACCATATGCAAAGCTGAAAAATATATATAGATAGAACATACTGTATTGGAAAAATATGGTCTGCAATCCCGTCATAAGCAGAGGGTAACGTTGCTCTCGCTTTCCTGGCTGCAGTAACAGCATGTTGAAGTAGCTGGATCCAAAGAGAGGTTTCTTCTTCGGATAAAGTCCATGTTCTGACGAGTTACTCAGTAAGGGAGTTGCTGACCCAACTTAATCTGACAAGATTAAACCTACCGAATAGGAATGGCGAGGAAAGCGATAGTAACTTGCCACTCCTTACACTGCCACGATTCTGCTAGAATGTGCCACATCTGTCTCTTCAGTTGTGACTCTTGGTTTTCATGAGATCCTATCAAGAAGGAGGGTGGCAGATTCGGTGAACTGAAGGTTAGGAGATCAGAACACAAATCGCTCCAAACAGCTTTGATGTTGGCGTCGTCTAGTGGAAAGTTATTGGTCAAAAGTGAACGGAGAAGTGAGGTAGCCGACTGGGTAACCCATGGCGTAGCGAAAACGTTTTTCAAAACAGCCCACAGGTGGTGAATTGTGCGCAGACGGAGCAGTTGACTAAAATTCACGCCCTCAGTATTGGCTTCTTTAGACTTTCCTGTACCGGTGAGGAGACAGAGCATCAATAAAACCACACGATTCGCGATATCTGGTTCGGGGGAGAGATGACCACAGCCTTGAGTTAACTGAGTCTGACAGAGCAGCAAGGCTTGCCAAATTTGAAGCAACTCATCCTGAAAATGTTTCAGAAAATTAGAATGTCAACAGAAGAGAGAGAAATTATATGGACGCACAGATAAAGGAAGTTCTCGGCCCTCGCTAAGAGCCTTCTCAATGCAACCAAACCAGATCTGTATGATTGTGTTCCAATGAATAGACAGTTCTGCTTCGGTCAAGCACCTGACTTTAGATGTCTCGAAATCCCATAAAGGTACTCCCGTCAGATGAGTATCTGCACGTAAGACTGAACCATCGAACATCGCCTTCCCCAGAATACAATCTATATTCCATCCTCCTGGAAGATCGTTGTGTGTGACAGGAGATCCAATCGCACTTATGAGCCTGGATAACAATGAGATTCCTGCTATATGCACGCTCTGATGCTTGTCCTTGACCATTCGATCGACGACATCTAACGCCTCTTTCACACTGTCTCCTGGTATTGGGTGATCATTTCCAAGTAAGGCGTACAGTATAGCAGCTCCAATACCTCCATGAAGCTCTTGCTTGATAACTTTCAAGCCACCAGTGAAATTGTCGACATGACGCCCTTCTTTCCGGTTGCCAATATGGTCCAATTCTCTGAACGTCGCCCATACAAGACAGCGCCATAAACTCGAATGGACTTGCTTGGGCAGAGTTTTCTTCAATCGACCCTGTTTTATGGTGTTGAATAGAAGAGGGAGGAATCGAGTTCGGAAACAAATTGTGCCATCGGAGATGACGATTATCGAAGATAAGAGAGAATAAGACCATAGCGGATTATTTCTGTTCGAACTTTGCAGAGAATCTTCGATGGTCTGCGTTAGTGTTTGGGAATTTTCTTCTCGGATACTAGAAGAAGTATTCACTCTGATGAATGTTGATACAGCATCAGCGAGTCGCAAACGGTCATCTGAAGGGACATCACCCCGAAGAGAAGCAAGGGCGAAACCACCCAAGGCAAAGGCAGCCTCTGTTCGAATGGTCTGCGCCGGAGATAGTAGATGATTCAGAATAGGTGGAAGAAGCTTTGAACAGGGTGACAGGAAGACCGTTGGATGACTTGTCATGAGATTGTAATGAAGCTAAATTTCTACTAGTGAGTTGATTACATAAAGGAACGGGGGAAACACTTACCCTGAAAACATCCTTTATAAGACCTTGTTCGCTCTGCGGGATGATAGTTTGCTTGACGGCTTGAAGGATCTTCAAAATTTCTGTACTCTTGCTCTGGAGTACAACCAGAGGCAGTCGTTGAAAAGCCACAGCACATGTAGCGTGAGCATGAACCTTCGCTTCATTTGGAGTTGGAAGAAAAGGAGCCAGAATAATTTGACAGACTATCCCAAGTAATTGGCTCAAATCATCATCTGTATATGAATTCATTAGTCAAGTGAAGGAGGGTTCAAGAGATCATTTCACTTACCCAAGAAACACGACGATAGGAACGAAAACTTGAAGATAGTCGAGAGGAACGTTAAAGCATATTGACATAACGATGATACGTCCGATGCATATTTAAGCTCATCATCAGTACATTCACGTTGTGAATCCGGGATAGAAACGGGGATGGCGTTACTGTAGACCACAGGTTCCGGTACAGGGTTGATCAAAACAGCGCCAATATCCCTTCGAAGTGCTTTTACGAGTGACTCTGCGTGACTTGCGAGATATTTTATCGACGGGGGAATATCACCGCATTCAGACAAAAGAGTGAGCGCGTGACCGACACGCGTTGAGAGAGTGCAGTACGCTTGGAGAGTGTCGACAAGGGTGACTTGTTCAAAGCCATCTCCCTCCACGGTTTCAAGGAGGGTTTCCACAGGGGACTTGAAATAATTTTCATTCTTACAGAGGTCTTCAATGTTGGCCATAATGCGCTGACGTTGTGAAGACAGTAAGAGAAAGGAGGAATTGAATGTTTAGAGATGGTGTTACTCTTCAGATGCGTGGAAATTATTGAAGTTGGTGTTATTGAGGAGTTTGATTTGTGCCAAAAATTCCAGAGTTATGTTCGTTAACACCGCGCATGTAGGGACGGAGTACGGTCTCTTTACAAGACAATGGCCGTCAATGTGATCGCGATCTGAAAATCGCTCCTGTTCGTGAGATATGATATCAGCTATAGCATATTGTAGCAGTTTCGTTCGAATCGCTTACTGAACTAAAGCCGTATTGAAGGGACGAAAACGTCGTGGAGTCAAAACATACAATCAGATGGTTTGAGGCGTACAGTGAGAAAAGAGTTCAAGGGGAAGACGCCCGAAACAACAGAGGCGGAGATTCAAATTATTGACACACGTGACCGTGATGCGAAGGTAAATATTAATCTGTACTGTACTAGTTACCATAATACAAGTTTTTTTTTGCGAAATTCTCTTCAAATAGAAGCCTTTCCTCGCGGCTCAAAGGGCAGAAGCAACGCGATCACCCCCGCCACAATGAACAATGCTCCACTAACATATATCGGTACGGGTGTGGAAAGATCAGCATATAAAGCAACAATCGGAGCCTACAAAACAGAGAAGCCAAGCGATACGATTCCTCAGTAACATGGCCGATATTAAGATAAAATGAAACACCCACCATAATGCCGAACACACGATTCGCCGTAGCGACAATCGCATTCCCAGTTCCCCTATCCTTCGTAGGGAAAAGCTCCGGTGAAACAGCATACAAAACTCCATACATCACATTACTGGTGAATGTGAAACCACAATTCCATCCTAACAATGCATTTGAAGTTCGAGCGGTCGTGCTTGCAAACAAAAATACACCAGTGATGACTGCCCAAGAGACCGTTAGTAAGCTAGGCGACCTCATTCGGCTGGAATCAGAAACATACTTGTGAAGATGGCCAAGGTCCCCTTGCGACCTAGGAGAGGGATCTCGACGAGCCATCCAGCAAGGAGAGCTCCAGGAACGCCAATGACACTTAATATGACTTGCTGCGATGGGAGAGTGCAATTTAACATCATTACAAGGGAAAATTTATCCAAGTAGGATGCTTACATTGCGATAAGTGGTGTTGATAGAACCATCACCAAAGTCAGCACCCCGTAGTTGCAAGCTGAGCATGGAACAATTAGAAATCAGCAACGAGAAACCGAAATCTCTCGGTACTCACAAAAATGTCACGAAACCATTGTACCTATAAAGGCGAGAACATCAATATGAGCAAAGAGGACGCAAACCGCGCATACGAAACTTACAGAGGGAATGCAAGGCCAATAAGTGCTACAAAACCGTTATCAGTCAGACAATTCAACAGATTTGCATACGGCTTACCCCATATCACCGTCAACAAACTCGTCGACCAAGCCAATTTCTTCGTAGCGAATAATCCTCTAACATGATCACCATTGAACTTCATCAACTTTCTCTTCAAAGCACCTTTCGCGCTCGTGTCAATCCCACCCCCTGCTACCCCAGTTTTGTCATCTTCAGTAATCAGCGTTCCAGCGACCTCAACTTCTTTCAATGTATCAATGGTGATTTGACCTCTCCCTCGCTCTTTTCCGCTATCATCCCACTGAATTCCATTATATTCCGCAACTTTCCGAACAACCTCAACTGCCTCTGCATCTCTTCCCCGTCCCATGAGATACTTTGGAGATTCATAGAGTGTGAAGACGAAAAATCGGAGTACCCAGAGGAGGAGCATTAAACCTCCCATCGCATATACGAAGTATCGCCATCCGTTGTTAGTAGAGGGCGGACAGGTTTCGGGTGTTGTGCCTGTGCACGAAAAGTTTGCGATAAGTGGCCAGGCAATCTGTATGGAATAAGTTGAGCATGAAAAAATCAGATATGTGGAGCAATAATTACTAACTAAGCTACCGAAGAGTTGACCAAACGCCCACCAGATGGATAGAACAGTGAGAAGGTACTGGTGTGACGCAGGAATGAATTCTACACGATTGGTTAGTATCGGAAATGAGTTCTTTTGCAAGTAACTCACCGAGGAATACCGCTGAATCGACTGGTAAGTTACCTCCGACGCCAATGCTCCAAGCAGCAGCCAAGGAACATAATGCAACCTCACTACGGGATCCTCCTGCTGCCACCGCAAATACACCTACCGCACGACACATGTACTGTCAGGATTAGATGACATTCACAGAGTGAGAACTTTCGTACCAGTTATGAATAACGTAGCATTGAATGCAAACTTTCTTCCCCATATATCCGCGGCAACTCCCCATACGGCAGCACCAATTAACAAACCAATATTCTGACCAAGCTTGAGAAATGGTCCTTTGAAACCAAGTTCAGCAGTTACTGGGCCGAGAATGAGACCTGTTACTATCTGTGAATATGACGATTTTGATTGGTATGCATTTCCTTCCAGTAAAATTGGAGAGGAAACATACAGGCCAGAGATTGTCACTGGGAATGAGATTGTAATCGACATTCAATATGGTAATTTTAGAAGTATTAAGGGCAGTTCACTCACGAAAACCATCCAAATCCAGTGACAATGAACAAATACCACTGTCAAAAGCTGTGAGTTTTTGACCGCGACTTCAAGACATTGCAAAAAGAATGAATGGATAGCAACTCCTGGTTTCGATCCAGGGACTTCGGGGTTATGGGCCCCGCACGCTACCACTGCGTTAAGTTGCTATGCCAATGATCGAAGTGACGAGAGAAAGCTGCACGACTCTGGAAAAATGATAGATAGAGAAGATTGTCTTGACTCTTCCCCGTTGGAAAAGTCAAGAAATGAGCCTACTCGCATACCTGATATCTGCCCATCCCGATCTCTTGCAATGCATCGTTCAGAATTGTAGCCTTCGCGTGATACACAGGGTCCATTCCAGCATCTTCTTCATTGTAAATGTCTTGTGTTTTTTCCTGCTTAGACTGTTCGACAACTTGTACATCGTTTTCTTTAGATTTTTCGTCGCCTATATGAGGACTGGACGCGGTTGAGTTCATAGTGACCAAGAGTTGTGAAAAGGGAGTGACGGGTGCGAGATAGTTGAAGCGAGAGAGAGTTGGGTTTTCAAGGTTCTGACTTCGGGAAGCGATAAGAAGACAACCATATCGTGCGCCTGTAAAGCTCTGCAAGAGAAGAAGATGGTTAGTCGTTTACAGCTTTCGTTCATCAAAGTCAGCAGAAGCTACAATTTGTCCACATCATATCCGTTCTAAGTGCGTGGTGGAGTTTTTCCACTCAAGCATTGGAATATTGGACCGTAGTCCTGGACCTTACATAAAGTGGGTTTCGACGTACCTTTCATCCAAGGATTGCGCAATTCAGCCCCAAATCTTCTCATCGAGTTCTCTCTGCGACATTGCCGCAATGGAGAAGAAACGCTTCAAGCAATGTTTGTCATAGAAATCTGTCGCGAGAGGATATCACCAAATAAAAATCAGATTGACATAGTCTTGAGATTCGAAGGATGGGCCCTTAAGTATTAGCACAGCGAAAAGGTTCATCAAGTTCAAGTTTAGAGTCAAGCTTCTCGGCGAGAAACAAGTTGGCGCTTGGTAAACTTTGTATCTTGATCTACACGCATTATGTAATCAACGGGATTCCCACGAATCAATCAATGTCATCTTCAATTTCAACTTGAACTTGACAGACACCTGAAATTTGAAACCTTGAACGATACTTATTCCTTCGATCTGCCGAGTACGTTGTGGTAGAGTGAGAAAGCTCACTCGTCGAAAAACTAATTCTTCTTGTTTCTTATTTAGGTCACTAATCACACCAGAAGAAGCGGGTCGAAGAATCGAGCGCCTTCAAGCTTCAAACGCGACGACGAACTTTCACCTTCGACCACGACCTCAACCTACTCCAAGATGGCTTAACTCCCTTCAGTACTCGCGACCGCAACTCCTCAAGACTCCGGAATGCACAAGAACATATTATTTCGTGGACTTTGAAGGATCGGGCTTGGCGGATGATTGAGGCACACGGAGTTTTATTTCATTTTCGTATGTTTTTCTTTTTTCTTTCATTTGTTTTCATTGGGTTTGCCTTGTGTTAAGGTAGCCGAGTACATGCGGAACGTAGGGGTTGAGAGTGCCGTGCAAAATACACGCAGCCTGGGGCAGCTGCATGGCTTTGAGGGGAGCCAGTGTATTTCTCGTCGACGCCGGTGATTCTCCCCTGAGCAATTGTCCGTAGCACGAGGCTACTGAATCTCTCGGTGAATTACCACCTTTGGTTTCGTTGGTGATGTCAATGGCGCGGCAGAATAGTTCTCTTTCATTATCTTTTTTATTTTTCGCTTTTATTTGATTTTATCTTTCGTTTTTCATTGGCTACCCGAGAAGGAGGCGGCAGCGTGAGCAACGCGTGCCGCAAATCCGTTTGTACTTAGCCCGCCGTTCGCGGTAGTGAGCTCCCTATTCAACCTTTTGACTCGAAAAGTCCACTGCGTGCTGAATCCCGTCGAACGCGACGGTTATCGAAGTTTTATTGATTTTTAGTCTAAGTCTTACATCAGTTACTCTACTACCCTCAAGATCATCCTCCTCCTCTCCTCCTTTTTCCCCCGACAACTCTACCGACACTTCAAGAAACACTCTCGCCGCTAACGCGGGGTGTTATTTTCACTCTACTCGTATACTCACACACGCTCGGGTTCCGACCTCGAAACGGATCTACCAACGCGCGGCCTATTCTTCTACAAAGTGGTGACCACCGCAGGGGTTCAGGTTTTCCGTGAATCTTTGCATAACAGGGCTTTCGAGGTATCGTTTGCTCTTTCTATTTCTGCTAATTACTATTTTTTAGATACTTTCTATGGGTTCTCTTGGAGCTACTCCCATGAACGTCGGTGGTAGTACCACAACGGTCGGAGGGGGAAGTTCTGGGACAACTGGAGCTGGAGTTCAGAGCCAACCTGGCAATGTCTCTATGCTCGCGGTTAGGTCTTCGATGCCACGGCCGAATTCTAAGGATGCACCTCAATTCAAAGGACGACACGTTGAAGATTTTATCGAAGAAATCGAGGAGCTTGCACGCAACGCGAACGTCGCAGAGTCTCTCTTACCAAACTGGGCACTTCGTTACTCCACAGACAAGGTCAAATCGACACTTCGTTACCTTCCTGCATTCAAGAGTGGCAAGGTTTGGGATGCAGCCAAGGAGACTCTCCGTGACCTTTATCAGTCAAAGGACACCAAGCGGCATTTCAATGAGAAGGATCTGCACTCGTTTTGCAAGAAATCGGGGGCTAGAGATCATTTCAAGTCTCGCGCCGAGGTCGACACACACGTTCGCAAGTTTACTCGAATCGCGTACGAACTTCTCGAACGGGGCATCATCACTCAGTCTAAACTTGACCACTCCTTTTACAAAAGTCTTCCTGAACTCGTTCGCCGCCACGTTCGCAGCAAGCTTTCATCCACCAACATCAAATCTATCGATTCCATTAACATGCAGCTCAAATACGTTCGGGAATTCTATAGTGAGGAGGATATTGATGCGGATTCTGACAACGACGAGCACTTGGAGGTGAATTCGGATGATGAAGAGTCTTCGGGTGATTCCGACTCTGATTCTGATGATGAACCTACTAAGTCTTCATCCGAGAAGGAAACCAAGTCACGCCCAACTCCTGAAGGATCTTCAAGCGTACCTCCAGCACCCACGTTGCCTGTTCCACGAGATCAAATCACGGAGCTCAGCGAGCAGCTGCAGCGGCTTGCCATAGTTGTTCAGGGCTTGCAGACCACTCCAGGCCAGGGTATGTCTTCGGTAGCTAAGGTGCAGGTGTGCTACATGTGCAATAAGGCTGGCGAGCATCCTGGAGGGTATGGAAGGTGTCCAGAGACGAGGAGGTTGATTGAGGAAGGATTGGTGATGTATAATCCTATGGGTAGGTTGGTTAGAGCAGATGGGACAGAGCTTCCCTTCTTGCGGCCAGGTGCTGGAGGTATTGCGTTGGCCTTAAGGGCAGAAAGGCGTAACGGAAAAGGTAAAGGTCGCGAGGAACCACCACACATGGGCCAGAGTGTGAGCACGATGACATTGGGTCTCGTTTCGGGGTACAGTGGTCAGGATTTGCTCCATGGTGATGTCTACGCTATAGCGGCACCAGAGTTTGATGCATTTCCGGCTGCTCGTTCCTCGAAAAAGGACGTTCATTTTGACCCTATGTCAAAGAAGGAGGATGGTTCAGGTGCAGGTAATACTGGCATCAAGATTCATGTTTCGGGCAAGGGCCAACCTCCATCCATCACAGTTCATCACCCAGAGCTTTCGACAACTCCACCTACTCTTGTTTCCAGCAAAACTGTCCCCCAGCCTGTCATCGAAGAAATACGTTCACCGGGGGTTCAGCAACAGCAGAGATCTGTCGCGAAGAAAGTTCCTAAGCCTACGGTGGTCGAAATTGAGGACGCCGACATGAAGGACCTTCCATCATCACGAGCGAAGACTCCAACATATCGTTTTACCTCCGATGTTCAAGAATCTATCAGCTTCGATGACATGCAATCCCGTATTCTTGACACGCCGGTTACTATTTCACTTCGAGAGCTCTTAGCGTCGTCGCCAGAGTTTCAAAAGAGGTTGACCACCATGACGAAGACTCGGCGCGAGTATCTCTCGGGTGCTCATTCAGTTTCCTTTGGCGAGGTTGAGGAGGAAGAAGAGGAGGTAAAGGAAGTCTACCATATCACATCGAGGTCATTTTTGGAGCTTAGGCAGGGAGAGGATTTGGACGAGGTTTTGGAACGGTATGTACATGCAGTCATGATTTCAAGACCCCTTCCCTTTTTCGCGATGACTACGGGACGACTCGAGGCTACGATTGGCCCCCACACCTTCTCCTGCATGATTGATACTGGCTCCGAGTTGAATGTCATGTCGGGGGCCGCATTTGATCTACTCTCATCTCCCCTCGACATGGATGGATCTCGTTGGTCACTCCGTGGTATCAGCGGGGAACCGGTCACCATTCAAGGTTGTGCTCGCGATGTTCCTTTCGAGATCGGTGGATACAAGTTTCCTCATCACTTCTTCGTCGCGCAACCTGGGGCAAGTATTGGCAAGCAAGATGTTATCTTTGGGCAGCCGTGGCTTCAGTGGTTCTCAGCATCCATCAACTACAGTCGAAACAGTGGGAACATGACCATTACTGTTAGGCCTTTAGGTGACGATCCGGGTCCTTCGATCACGCAGAAACTTGTTCATCCAGATCATCATCGAAACACAGATCGTCTGGTGATGGACAAGGGTTTTTGAAGCAGGGTACAGTGCAGCACTCAGAAAGAACGTCGACTGTGCCTGCTGCGATGTTGGGACGTTCTCTATATACCCTACTAGGCGATAAGTCTTTCTCCTCACTCTCTGACTCTAATAATTTTTCTTCTCTCTTACCCCCTCCCGAATTTGACTCTATTCTTCAAAATATCTCTTTTATTCTTCCTTCTAATATTTCCCCTTCTTCACTTTCATTGCCGTGGGTTAAACGAGCATTAGCTGATGACGCTTCACATGCTTCGGCAGTATGCAAGTACAAACCCGTGGCGAGAAAAGTTCATCCTGTTCCTACCTATATGCCTAATCCTTCAGCTCAGGTTTTTAAGCCTATTCCAAATCCTAATTTCAATCCTTTACCTTTTCATCCCCCTCCTTTATCCTCTTTCATTCCCTCAGAATGTTTAACTCTTCCTCGGCTAACTCAGATTCTTTCTACAATACCTAACGGTTTCCTTCGTCCTGCCGAAATTGACCTTTTAGTTTATGTTTTAGATCTTCGCCAGAAGGCCCTTGCTTTTACAGATGCCGAACGTGGAACTTTTTCCCCCGAATACTTCCCTGACTACGAGATGCCAGTTATCGAACACATTCCCTGGCAACTTCCTCCTATCAAGGTACCGAAGGCGTTGGAGTGAGTTCTGTATGACTTACTTATGGAGCAACGCAATGCCGGCAAGTATGAACCATCCATGTCCTCCTACCGATCCAACATCTTTCTCGTCGAGAAGAAGGCCAACAAATACCGAATCGTCCATGACTTACAACCACTCAACGCTATCAGCATACGAGACTCAGCCTTACCCCCCAATGTAAATGACTTCGCTGAGAGCTATCTTGGTTTTGCCATCTACATGATTGCCGATCTTCTTGCTGGCTATGATGGTCGACTCATTGCTATCAGTTCTCGGGATCTTACCATGTTTGGTTCTCTCATTGGTGCTCAGCATCTTACTTCTCTTCCTATGGGGTACTGCAATGCTGTTCAGGAGTTTCAGCGATGTGTCAATCACATTCTTCGAGACGAGATGCCAGACTATGCTGGTGCCTTCATTGATGATGTTGGGATCAAGGGCCCTCGTTCACGGTACAACGACGAGCCTATTGTTCCAGGTTCACCTGTTCGTCGATTCGTTTATGAGTTTTTGACAACCGTGAATCATGTTTTTGGTCATTTCGAGATTACAGGGATCACAGCGTCGGGACACAAGCTGGTGGCTGCTACCCCCGAGCTTCACATTGTTGGTTCTGTGGTTTCATTAGAGGGTTGGAAGTTGGCTCATGGGACAGTTAACAAGGTTTTGAAATGGGCATCTTGTGCTAACGTTTCTGAAGTTCGCAGTTTCTTAGGTATCGCTGGAGTCGCTCGTCGGTGGATCAAAGGCTTTGCTATCATCGTTCGACCACTCACAGCTCTCACTCGAAAGGACATTCCCTTTGTCTAGACCCAGGAAGCTCAGGACACAATGGATCTTATCAAAATTAGAGTCACTTCTCCCCCAGTTCTTCGACCTATCGACTATGAGACTGCTCGACTCATCTCACCTCTTCTCACTCATTCATCAGATCATGGCCTAGTTATTCTCGGTGTTGACTCATCGAAGTATGGTTCAGGTTGGATTTTGTCTCAGATGTTCGAGATTGAAAAGCACCCAGCGCTTTTTGGGTCTTGTACCTTTAATCATGTGGAGGCAGCTTACTCACAGCCCAAGTTGGAGCTTTATGGCATGTTTCGAGCTGTCAAAGAGCTGCGACATCGAATTTGGGGTATTCATTTCCGTTTAGATGTTGATGCTAAGTTTCTCAAACAGATGATCAAAACTCCTGACCTTTCAAATGCGCAGCTCACACACTGGGTCACCTACCTTCAGCTTTTTGATTTCACTATTAATCATGTTCCAGCTACTCAACACACTCCTGTTGATTCCCTCTCACGACGACGTCCTTCCTCTGACGATTCTGAAGAGGAGGATGCCGAACAATATTTGGATAAGTTTTTTGGTCATCTTTCTTACCGAGAACAATTTTCTCTTTTATCACATCAGCTTACCCTTCAACATTCATTATCACAAGCTCCCTTCTTTGATTTCCTTCCATTTTCTCCTTCAGTTCATGTTTCTACCCTCGGAATTTCTCCCTTTAGCTCTGTTGGTCTTACCAGTCTCTACGATAGTGGCAGCTGTGAGATCGACGGGGCTAATTATTCAAATTTCTTTACTCATTCTCTTTCTCAAACAGACGGACAGTTTTTTGTTGGCAATGATTTCATGTGTCGAAATGTTGCAGTGGAGACAGCGCAGAAGTATGAGTTTGGTGGTGAAATGGTGGAGTGTTTGGTGACAGAGTATCGGTATGCGTATGAAGTTTCACCTTCTGACAGTTTCAAGTTTCAGCTTGCAGCTTATGATTCATGTGCAACAACAAGGGCTTTGTATCCAGATTCAAGCATGAGGACTGTCAACTATGGTCATCGGTTTGGCAAGCGAGACGAGGAGTCAGTGGAGCAGTGGGAGGAGGTGAAGAACTATCTCAAGGATAGAGTTATACCCTCACATTGTGCTAATTTGGCACAAAAGAAGAAGTTTCTCTCATTTTGCTCTCGTTTTATTTTTTCAGATAGTCGTCTTTGGCTTGTCAAGAGTGGAAAGATGCCTCGCCTTGTTATTACTGACAAAACTCGCCGTTCTTTTATTATTGCAGAAGCCCACAATCAGTGTGGTCATCGAGGTCGCGATGCCACTTATCTCCGACTCTCTGAACGTTACTACTGGCCAAATCTTTATGATGAAGTCTCTCAGTTTGTCCAGTCTTGCAATGCTTGTCAATTCCATTCAAAATCATGTCCAGTTATGATGTACAGTCCCTCATTCACTACAGCCATGCTTAGAAAGTTCCATCTCGACACCATCTTCTTACCAAAAGGTCGAAAGGGTATGCGGTATATTCTTAAGGCTATTGAACCTTCAATCGGATGGCCAGAGGCTCGCGCTGTGAAGAAAAACACGTCGAAAGCATGGGCGAAGTTCATTTATCAAGACATCATTTGTCATTTCTCTTGCATTCCAGTTTTCGTCTGCGACAATGGGTCCGAGTTCAAGGGAGCCGTTCGAAGGATCTTCGAGAAGTATGGAATCATTTGTATTTTGGTTGCACCTTACCATCCTCAGGCCAATGGCGTCGCCGAACGATCACACCAGACACTCATGAGTGCACTACTGAAGGCTTGTGGGACTCATCCCGAGGACTGGCCATTATATTTACATGGGGCTTTACACTCGATGCGTACAATGACCTTTCGGATGACCGGTTACACTCCCTACTACCTTCTCTATGGTCAAAATCCCGTTTTCGGCTTCGATATTGCAGATCGTACTTGGGCAGTGCTGGATTGGGCTTCGGTGAAGGACACAGATGACTTGCTGGCATTGAGGATAAAGCAGATTACTCGAAGGGAGGAGGACATCGGTAAAGCGTTTGAGAAGTTGAATAAGGAAAGGGCGAAGTCGGTTGCAGATCACGAGAGGAGGTATGGGTCGCGAATCGTGTCAGAATTGTTGCCGGTAGGGACGTTGGTGCTGGTGCATCAGACCTGGTTAGATAACCAGCACGGAAACAAGGGTGCATTGAGGTGGGCAGGTCCATATGTCGTGAAGGGAGTGGTGGATAGGTTTTATCACCTAATGGAACTAGATGGAACAGAGATGAAAGGAGCTTTTGCGGCGGATCGCGTTAAGCAATTTTATTATCGTTTCGGACACCAGAGCATGACGGACTTACCTGGACACAAAGCCTTACTCCAACCTTCAGCGTCAGACTCAACCACTCCACGGGACTCCCATCTTCTTTCTTCAATCCCTTCGGACTCATTTTCTATTTTTTCTTCCATTGTCGATGGATCGCGTTGCCTCACGTTGGGGGAAATCGACGACGAGAGAACCCTCCTGGATGGCCAAACCATCGCCGAGACCAATCTCGCCGAGCTTTCTTTGCTGGCACCTTCAGTTCAACCTTGGTGGTGATCTCTTCTCGGAGTTGTGGTGTTCTTGTATTGTTTCCTTCTACATTCCTTTTGGTTCTGCCTTTCTTCCATTCTTCTTGTGGTTGTCGATGCTGAGGACAGCATTGAACTGTCCCCCACTTGTGGTAGAGTGAGAAAGCTCACTCGTCGAAAAACTAATTCTTCTTGTTTCTTATTTAGGTCACTAATCACACCAGAAGAAGCGGGTCGAAGAATCGAGCGCCTTCAAGCTTCAAACGCGACGACGAACTTTCACCTTCGACCACGACCTCAACCTACTCCAAGATGGCTTAACTCCCTTCAGTACTCGCGACCGCAACTCCTCAAGACTCCGGAATGCACAAGAACATATTATTTCGTGGACTTTGAAGGATCGGGCTTGGCGGATGATTGAGGCACACGGAGTTTTATTTCATTTTCGTATGTTTTTCTTTTTTCTTTCATTTGTTTTCATTGGGTTTGCCTTGTGTTAAGGTAGCCGAGTACATGCGGAACGTAGGGGTTGAGAGTGCCGTGCAAAATACACGCAGCCTGGGGCAGCTGCATGGCTTTGAGGGGAGCCAGTGTATTTCTCGTCGACGCCGGTGATTCTCCCCTGAGCAATTGTCCGTAGCACGAGGCTACTGAATCTCTCGGTGAATTACCACCTTTGGTTTCGTTGGTGATGTCAATGGCGCGGCAGAATAGTTCTCTTTCATTATCTTTTTTATTTTTCGCTTTTATTTGATTTTATCTTTCGTTTTTCATTGGCTACCCGAGAAGGAGGCGGCAGCGTGAGCAACGCGTGCCGCAAATCCGTTTGTACTTAGCCCGCCGTTCGCGGTAGTGAGCTCCCTATTCAACCTTTTGACTCGAAAAGTCCACTGCGTGCTGAATCCCGTCGAACGCGACGGTTATCGAAGTTTTATTGATTTTTAGTCTAAGTCTTACATCAGTTACTCTACTACCCTCAAGATCATCCTCCTCCTCTCCTCCTTTTTCCCCCGACAACTCTACCGACACTTCAAGAAACACTCTCGCCGCTAACGCGGGGTGTTATTTTCACTCTACTCGTATACTCACACACGCTCGGGTTCCGACCTCGAAACGGATCTACCAACGCGCGGCCTATTCTTCTACAACGTATGATCATCCATGGGTTCAAAGTTTTGTGTTGCTGATACCCCGTACACTAATTTGTGTAGTATTAATTCATCTCCAGTGACAATGCATCGAATATTCGAGATTAGAGAACTGACCGATATCATCTGTCGATGCTTGAAAGATGATGTAAACCTTCGAAGCCTTGCACGATTCGCCAGAACCTGGAAGACCTTGGAGGAGCCGTCGTTGGATATGCTTTGGTCTCATCTAGATTCACTAGTACCACTCCTCCTTGTTATGTCCAATATCAGGTTTTCTCCCTTGGGTAGACCACACATGTCTCTTACACTGGAACAAATTGGGCATTCAATTGCGAGTAAAGTCGCCGAGCTGGTGAGCAACTATACTTTATGTTACGATTGTTTGTAGAATTTTAACTCTTTTTCTATTCGCAACATCAGCATTTGGTTGGTCAGACTCCAGAAGTCGACAAAGTCCGACTTCAGAGATATGCTCACAAGATTCGCGAACTTGGTCCTTTCACCAATGTGGACACTGGCACAACGTCGTACAGAAACCTCATCAGTTCCAATATTCTTGATGAATTGATCAACTGTCTTGGACGCCCAGTACTTCCTGAACTTTAAGTCTTTGAATGGCCAATTTCTGGCTACCATTCTGGAGACATCGTTTTGATCCTCGACAAATATCTAGGACCTAAACTTCTTTCTTTCACTCTACAGTGGAGCTCTGTACACAAACTTGATGGGTCAGTTTTCGAAGTATTGACCAAGAAATCTTCATCACTGCAACATCTCCGCCTCTTTGTTCCTTTCAAGCCTGGCAACCTACATCTTCTAGGCTCGTTGAAACAGCTTCGGACAGCGGTTCTCCACGGCCAGCGAGATCTTTCATTCTGGGATTCACTGGCTATACTTCCGAATTTGGAAGAGCTGCAATTTTCTGTGGATCTTCCTCGAGTCAGCTTTCCATCATTCGACAAACCCAATGTCATCCCCTTCCCTTCGTTGAAGAGTCTTCGTGTCCGAGGCAGCTTTCAAGAATGCGCATTTCTATTCACTAGCCTCGGCGTGCCGTTACCATCTGTTACTAGGCTAAATGTGGACATTTTTAATTCCTTTGGCAAGATCGAAGGAAATAACTTGCCTATGCTCGTGAATTCAGTCGTTGAAAGCTTCACATCCAACCTAGTGATGCTAACACTTCGAGTTCCGGGCTACAATGTGAGAATCGACGAGTATTCTAGCTCCACGCCCACGATTACTCCCCGAATCATGGACAAGCTCATTACTCGTTTCCCCAATATGGTCTATGTCCTAAGCCAAGGCGGGGTTTTGTTCGAACTCCACGATTCAAATATCCAGCTAGTTGCATCATCCTGGCCGCAATTACAGAGTTTTCAACTTGATCCAACGGGGTGTCGGTGGGTCTTGCCTTCCAAACCTACTCTTGCTTCGTTAGAATTCTTCGCTCGATATTGCCCACGCATTACTCTTATTAGCTTTCACATGCACGCCGATGGATCTTCTATTGATTTGAAGGCACGAAAAGAAGGACAATCGGGTTTGAAGTACCTGAATGTTGGTGATTCAAGTATCGAGAATCCGTACGGCGTCGCTGGATTTTGCTTCTGGGAGTTTCCTCGTCTCCTGCGGATTGTTGGTGGGAAGGATTCCGTGGTGTGGAATTTGGCCTTTGAGACTTTGCTTGCTTCTCGACGGGCAGGTGTGTTGGTGGAAACTTATCTTCCTCACAACTGATCAAGAATAACGTGATCCTCCCTGAATTTAGTTGAATATATAATATCTACATGTATGACTATTTTCTTGGACATGAACCATTGAAGGCATGCACTTGAACACTGTCGGTTTACTTGTTTCTCGGAAGCATTCAATGGAGGCCTGCTCAAGCTTGGTATATTCCTGGCGATCAGCCTTGTGGAAGTTTGTGGATTGGGGGCGGTCCAGGGCAACTCCGTGGGCGCTGAAATTGTTATTGTTTACAGCGGCCCACTGTGGATTCGGACTTCTCGGGCCATATACTTCAAATTTATTGCCACCCCGGGCCCAAGGACAAAAAGCCACAGGACAAAAGCAATGGACACTGCAACCATGCGACCGTAGAGATATAAATACGGTATGTTCTCCGAGTTGCAACATGAAAAACTCTCTACAAACCCCGACCATTTACTTCATCACCCCGAGCATGCATCAATTGTTCCAAGTCAGAGAACTGGTCGATTTCATTCTCTGGAATCTGAGAGCTGATGAAGACTTGGGTAGTCTTGCGAGGATGGCCAGAACTTCCAAATCACTAGGGGAACCTGCTCTGGATGTCCTTTGGTATGAGCTAGACTCCATACACCCTCTGCTTTACCTCTTGTCGAATATTAAGCCTATCAAACCCAAGAAGCAACCAAGGATAATTCAGCCGCCAGAGGTACGCTAAATGTAAAAATCCTTATTTTATATGTATTGACACTTCCCCTTTAGCAATTTCATCTTATGGGCCCAACTTCGCTGTCGGACAGAATCCGATTGCAGAAATATGCTCAGAAAGTCCGTCAGATCCAAAAATCGTTCAGATATCTCAGTGGTTCGCGTTCAAAAACCTACAGTCGCACTGTCAGTAAAGAGGTCTGGGATATCTTCGTCAATGGACTTGGACGATCGCCACTGCCTGAACTTCGGACTCTCGAGTGGCCATTCACAGGATGCTGTACCGACGACCGTACTTCAGTCATAGATATCCTTGGTCCCAAATTGCTCCGCTTTATTGTATGGGATCCTGCTTATGTTTCTCCGCATGGCAGCTTGGATGGACCAGATTTGGAAGCTTTGGCCATTCGTTCACCATCGTTGGAACAGCTGCACATCTGCCGCCCCGGGAAACCTGTCTCTAAGGGCTTAGCTATGTTACAAGATCTGAAGCAGCTTCGAACAATTCATTTCGTATACTTTTGGCCAAATCTGACGTTTTGGTCCGCGCTAGCTGAACTTCCACGGTTGCAAGACTTGCGTTGTTCCATTGACTTTGTCGGACATCGAGCTGCCAGTGTACCGCCCAATGACAATGCTTTTCCTTCGTTGAAGACTCTCGAACTCAAAGGCAATTCTTTGGGATGCTCATCACTGCTTTCTTGCTTCGACCTACCTAGGTTGATGTCTCTGGAACTCAACCTCTTAAGTGACTTCAAGGAGAGCGGAACTCCATCCTTTTTCAACGCAATCATGTCACGATTTTCAACCGAATTTACAACTCTTACATTGGTATATTGCGAAGTCATCGAGCCCAAACGTTTTCCACACATTACTTCCTCGACAATGCACCAATTGACCTGTCGATTCCCCAATATCGTCAAGATTTATTTCATCGGCACCTGGTGCTTTGAACTTGTTGACGAAGATCTTCAACATATGGCACGGTCTTGGCCACAACTTAAATTCCTTCACCTTAACCCGGACGCTAAGTGGCCTCTATCAACTAAACCTAGACTCGCGTCCTTGGAATGTTTCGCCGACAATTGTCCCCATCTCGTCACGCTTTCAATGCAACTGGACGCTGATGGTTCCTATTATAACCCGTCATCGTCCTCTAAATTTGACGGAAAGAAACAGGTAAATGGTAGACGACTAAAACGTTTGAACACTCTCAACATCGGAACAATGTCCACAATCAAGCATCCATTGCAAGTTGCTGCATTCTTATTCCGACATTTCCCACAACTTACACAGATCCAAGGCAAGCTTTCTGGTGAGTGGGAGATTGCGTTGAATTCATGTCGTTCCTCCCGAAGAGGGACAGATTTAGAAGCAGCTTATAACAACCCCAAGTCGTATGAGGTGTTACCAGTCTCAGTCACAGGGAGACACATTTAACTTTTGAAATGTTGATTGTCACGATGTAGTTAAGCTTGCAGACGGTTGTGTGACGTTTACTTTATAATTTTCAAGGATTATGCTGTACTCTACTTGTAGAATCCAATAAAAGATTGTTGACAAAGGTATTCATGAAGGCCGTTCAATTTAGAACTTTTTAATCAGTGTGTGGTGTATTGGAAACTCCGAATTCTGCGAAATCAAAACTGAGCCACGTTGGCGTCCGCATTAAGATCGACTCCACTACGCCAACCCTCCATTTTCCGCAGTTCATGACGAATTCTTGTTTTTTGGGCCTCACGCGTCAGCACCGTCATGGCTACATCATTTTCATAGGGGGTTCGGATTTCTAGATTTCAGGATATAAGTGAGGGGACAATCGTCAAGTCTATTCTCATAAACCCTCCCCACTCCATCCAACACCCATAACCACAAACCTCGATCGCGTTAACTTCCTTCATTCATCATGGCATTCAACAACGACAACGACAACTTTAACAGCGATCCCAACAGCTTCGGCTCAACTGGCGGTGCTCGTCGTTCAAGTAAGTGGCCTTGTCTTCTCGCTGGCATGTAGATGGTATTGATACCACCCCTATACCAGACCGCAACGATCCCTCCGGCAGAGCATACTCTGATAGCGACTTTGGTTCACAAGGTCCTCTTTCCGGTACCCAGGGACAGCAAGATCTCAGTTCCGGACAACAAAAGGGTGACCAGTGGGACTCCAGTGGTATCCAGAACCCTCCGTTAGGTCGTAGCGGCGGTAACCAACAATGGTCCTCCGACCGTGATACTTCTGATATCTCCGAATCTGGCATCTCAGGTACTGGTGGGAATCAGTTTGGATCGTCTGGCCGTCAAGGTCAGCAAGGTCATGGTGCATACGATAGTAGTCACCTTGGCAGAAGTGGTGGTGCAACAACTGGTACTGGGATCGGCGAAAGTGGAAACAATGATGAATGGGACAACACTTCTGGTGATAACTTTAACCAGAGTGCTCAGAAGTCATCTGCCAAGCCTCCTATGGGTGAACGTCTTAAGGGTACGTTGCTTATGTGGTTGTATCGAATGTTTTTGCTCATGTTCGGATAGGTACCATGGAACAGATGACTGGCAAAGTCACTGGAAATAAGGGAATGGCTGAGCGTGGACAAGAACGCAAGGTAAATCATTGATATTCTGCTTGATGTGAATTTGAGACCTGAACACTTCACTTCAGCTTGGAGATGACACCTACGGCGGATCGACATACTAGGCCATTCGTGTCCAAGGTTATTGCGGGTTATGTTGTTTCTGTTGTACGATATTGAGTACGGAAGTCTTTGTTAAGAAATGTAACATTAGTTTATAATGCATGTCTCATTGGTGCTTGTGATCTTCAATTGTGTGACACAAAAGTTTGAGCTCAAATGGTGTTGATTGAGACACGTTTTAATTGCGTAGCCGAAAGATAAATACAATGGTTGAACTTCAGATATAATGATCTCAACCGCTCCAGACAGCCTACATCAATTGGGATCAGAATAAGAATTGGTATTATTGAACGAGCGAAAACTTACGGGGCCCGGTTGAGTATAGTTTGCAGGCTAGCAACCAAGAAGAAATGTGATCAGTAAAAAGAGAGATATTTCAAGGATATCTTCGAGATGGTACATACAATTGGATAGTTAATATCTATACGGTGAAGCAACATACATTGTTAGCTGGATATACAGATGTTTGTTTTTCAAGTACTTACTGATGAGAATACCGGGTTCATAACCTGTATAAACACCAGGAATAGCGACAAGAGGTCCTGGCTTACCACTTCCACCTCCGGTGACTGTAACTTGACCACATGAAATATAAAATTGAGCTCCCCCGAAACTTTGAGCGACCTATTAAATCATAGACATGTCAATCATTTTGAAGATTCAGAGTAACATCATGGTGAAACATCGATGATATATAAGAGAAAGAAACTTACATGAAGCGCGATATCTTCGACACGGAGAAGATAGTCACCGCTTGGAAGGGATGGCGGAATAGTAAACGTGACTTGATCCATATCTAAGAGAATTGAATTAATCTCGTTGCAGGAAACCGTCGCAGAGACCGAGACAAAACCTGATAAATACTCACTCAACGATGGCCAGTTGATAGAAGATCCACCATCGGTAACGGCTGAAACTTCCTTGACCTTGAACCAAACAGTACCCGAACCGTCAAAGTCAGATGCAGCTCCCGGTGCTTTGGCCATATACACTGGAAACATGTCGTGTTAATTGAAATCACTACGTTCAGGTAAAATAAAATAATAGATGAATTTCTCACCGTTAATAACACCCGGGTGATAGATTGGTTGATCAAGAGCAAGACCGACGACAGATCCCGCTGAGACGATGTCAGTTTGAGTACTTGCAGCGGATTCCAAGCCCCCGACGTTGCAACGAAGATCGGTGGATGTCACGTCCGTGACCTAGGAGATATGTAGATTAGTATGAGTTCGGCCATGAAGGGAGGGCTTTGAACAAGTACAAGCATAGATGACATACAGGAGAGTTGTAGTTTGTGTTTTGACGAACGTATTGATAAGGCGTTGTGACGGTAGACCCTGCGACTAATGATGTCCACCGGTCTACGATAGCATGTAGGAAAAGGACGGCGAGTCAGGTGTTTGTTCCGACCAGATGAATTGAAACATACAGTGAGCGGTGACAGATGGCACCAGGGCCAACGCAAGAGGAACCAAAGTGGACGGCTTCATTGTTTGCAGAGTTGAAACGATACCAGTACCTTGAGGGAACTGTCTATGCTGTAATATATATCTTTTTGTCATGTCAATATTGACAGAACCAACTGTACTTTTCTCTTGAAACTTTCAGCATGACGCCTCATTGGTTCCAACCTCGGATACTCGTCGATCATTGCTAAAGTACTGATTGAAAGTTGACTGCACCAACTGAATGCCTTCGGAGATAAATTCGGGTGATCTGCGGATGAGTAACCAAGACCAAGAGCGAAGCAAGAATTGAGGAAGATGATGGTCTCCACTCTCCTTCCGAAGGTTGGCCGATTCTTCAATGAATCGTGGAAGACATCGGGTAGACTGTTTGGTTCACCATGTACCGCGGTTGAAGGTCTATCCGGAATGACAGTAGAATGTCAGCTATAATTGTGACGATGGAGAATGTACATCATCAGAGATAGAGATGTATTGCATGGGGTAAAATTCTCTCCTTCGATAGCCCATCTTCAAAAGACCTTTCTCAGTCACATACGGCAGCTTGTTGCTGAGATCCCGAGCAATATCCGTCGAGAGTACTCGAGCAACTTCACGATAGTCATTCCTGGGTCCATAGTCATTGAAGTCGAACAAAACTTCCTTCACCCATCCATATACCCCCTGTTCCTTCGCACCATTGTCAATTACATCCCATTTAATCCCTGTCAGTGTCGATATGGCAATAGAGTCCAATTGAATAGGCAAAGAGATGCGGAAACGAATGGTATGGAGCTTTCGTGATGCGATTGTTGAGATAACTTCGGATATGGTTTTCATGTGTGAAAATGCATCTGATGTGAATGCGCTAACGTCAGGCTTATACCTGAATATAACCGCCTCCAAATTCGCGTGATTTTTCAACTGTAAATTTCCTAGTGGAAGCAGATTCAATGTTAACCCAAGGAATGATAAAGAGAGTAACGTTGGAATATAAATACCAATCACTCCGTCTGTAGATTCATGTATCGGTAACGTGAGCTCTTGAAGAGCTTTGCATGCTTCTATCAAGGCAATGGTAGAGAGAGCTAGATGATTTTGGTACGCCTTGCACCCAGATATGTCAATGGAAACCAGTGTGGTAGGAGAGGATGTTGAATATAGCAAGTAAGTCAGGATATTGAGTTCGGCAGGAGTATCAGTATCACCGATGCGAGAGATAACGAGTTTAGACAATGAGATGCGTTTGAATCGAGACTCGACAGGGAACTTGTTTGCAGTGTCGACTTCTATGAGCTGTTCAGACTTATCGATCCAGGCGATCTCAAAGTAGAGCCGGCGTAGGTTGGGAAACTTGACCAAAAGAGAGAGGAGCGCGTGTATGTCTTGGAACTCGAACATGACGAGTCTTAAAGTCGTCAATTGTCGTGCTATGGAGAACAAATGGATAGCCTTGGGATGAATTTTGTTATGCGAATAAGAGACAAGAGTGAAGGTTTTGATTTTTGTTATCGCCGCAGACATCATCACGGGGACACAGGATATCGGCGATTCCTCAGCATCGATCCATAGGTGAGGTCGTGATGTTGTGTTCCATTGTCCTCGACGTTCACGTTCTTGGAGTATCCCCTCCGGAGAAATTATGTAGATCGCTTGTGCGAGATGATACCTAGCTCTCCATCTCCAATCTCTGCATACAAGCGCACAAGAGAGTGCTGTATACTTTCTGTCCACCATCCCTCCCGCTGAGCTTAGCATCTCCGGAGTGATTTCGAGCGCGATGTCGATGATACGCTCACAAATCTCTATCGGGAGCCTTTTCCGACCTTCGAGTATTGTCGATGTGACCATGGTGTAGAACTTGGGGAAATAGATGGATAATTGATCTAGGTATAGCTGTAATATGTTGAGTTATGATCAGTTGAGTATGAAAACAAAGAACAAAAACACGCCACTCCATAATGTAGTTAGTACTCACGCGTGCACGTGATATGTGCCATGGGCCAGCCGAGTTCAGGTAAGGACTGAGCCTGAAACTTGAAAGTGTTCATACCGTACCACAGGAGGATATACGGCACCCTCACGCGAGGATTTATGAACATCAATACGAACAGTTTTTCATTCGGAAAGGCAGCGTGCCAACTAATGTAATCGTGGAGACGATCAATAATAATGTGTATCATCCAAGACTCCTGGCCCGGGAATATAATATTGCATGGGCTCAAACTCCCTCCTTCGAAAACCAACCTTCAAAAGTCCTCTCTCAGTCGCATAGGGCAGCTTGCTCCTGAGATCCTGAACGATACCGCTTGAGATAATGAGAAGGACGCGATCACCATCCCGGAATCCAGAGTCGAGATCAAATAAGACCTCTTTCACCCAACGATATACTGCTTGTTCTCTTGTACCTTCGTCAAGGACATCCCAGCCAACGCCTTTCAACACGGCAATATTCCGATCCAGTTCATCCGGATTTGGATCACTTGGCAGTGAGATACGGAAACGTATGGTATGGAGTTTCCGCGATTCGATCGTCGATATAACCTCAGAGATGGTACTGATGTGTTTAAACACAGCCGCGGATAGAGTGATCATTTCAGGTTTATACCTGAAAGTTATTATCTCCAGTTCGCTGTGGGCATTCAAACGTAAACCTCCTTCAAATAACGAAAGACGAGCATCAGAAAATGAATCAGGAATGGGATGTCGTTTAGAATGAACCTACCTATGACATTATCTGTAGACTCATGCATGGGTAACGTAAGCTCTCGCAGACTTTTGCATGCTTCAACAAAGCCTTTCGTTGGAAGATTGAGCCTCATAAATGGTCTGCATCCAGATATGTCGACTGTGGTCAAGGTGAGGGCAGAGGATGTAAAACGCATCAAGTAGGTTAGGATATTGAGCTCTGCGGCACTTTCTACGCCGTCCACTAATGAAATCATGATTTCCGACAAGGAGATACGTTTGAAACGAGAGTGGGTGAGGGTAATGTTGGGAGTATCTGAATCTAACAACTTCGTCTCCGCGTCGATCCAAGCGATCTCAAGATAGAATCGTCGCAGTTTCGGAAATCTGGCCAAAAAAGACAGGAGTGAATCTATAGTCCGGGACTCGAACATCACAAGGCGTAGAGTCGTTAGCTGCCGTGCAATTGAGAATAAGTGGACAGACTTTTGGTTGATGAGGTTGTGTGAATAGACGACAATAGTGAGGGATATCAGTTTTGTCATTGTTGTAGAAAGCATAACAGGAACACATGATATCGGTGCATCCTGGGCATCGATCCATAGGTGAGGTCGTGATGTTATGTTCCATTGCTCTCTACGTTTTCGTTCTTGGAGGATGCTCGCTGGAGAAACTGCGATGATCTCTTGCGCGAGATGATATCGAGCCCTCCAGCTCCAATCACGACAGACTAGAGCACAAGCCAGTGCCGTCAACCTTCGGTCCCCCATCCCTCCCGCAGAGCTGAATATCTCCGGAGTGATTTCGAGCGCAATGTCAACAATACGCTCACAGATCTCTATCGGCAATTTCCAGCCTTCAAGTCTTGTTGATATAGCCATGACATAGAGCTAGTCTAAATCAAGTGAAAGTTAGTCGTGATATAATATGATGCATGATGAGTTACAATTAGTTCAGGTATGAAAAAGCACTCCCTCCGACCTGCACGTGACGCGTGGCGCGCACGGACAGTGACAGTCACGCCTACTACTAGTGTCACACTGTGTAGAGTACTACTTGTAACTTCAAAGTACTCTACATGCTCATTCACTGTTGCTTTGGTCCAAACCCTCCTTTAACGACTTACTTTTATTCCATTTCGTCTTACGCTATGTCAGTTCGCAGGATTACTCGTCAGATGTCTGCGAAATGCTATGACACAGACGTCATCAATTCGGAAAGTCCACCACCTCCAAGTCCAAAGCGACCAACAAAGAAACGCATCAAAGAACTGGCAGAAAAGCCAGACGAGGTTGAGCAGGAGAGACCGGCGAAGCGTGTTAAATCTACTAAATCGACCGTTGAGTACAAACCCGAAGATTTCAGCACCCGAATCGACAGTCCTTGGAAAGTAGGACCACATGTTTCAGCAGCTGGGGGAATAGAAAACACAATCATAAATGCTGCGTCAATTGGGTGCGTGTCGCAATCACTCTCACCAATAGAGAGTATAATCAGTTAAATGTATCGATATTAGAGCCAATGCATTCGCGTTATTCGTCAAGTCCCAGAGAAAATGGGCTTCTTCTCCACTCACAGAACACTCTATCTCCACTTTCAAAACTCGTCTGAAGGAATTTAATTATGATGTTAACCATATCCTTCCTCATGGAAGCTATCTGGTGAATTTAGGCAACCCTGATGAGTACGTCTAACTTTCTCGACTCGGATTGTGTAGTATACTGAAAACGAAAACTTATCTCACATAGAGCAAAGAGAGAGAAATCATACCAATGCTTCTTAGATGACCTGAAGCGGTGTGAACTACTTGGTTTGAAGTTGTATAATTTTCAGTGCGTTGGCTACCCCCTCATTCAAACCCGGAGATTAACATTCATTATTTAGTCCAGGTTCTACGGTTGGTCAAGCGACACCAGAAGAATCCCTATCATTCATTGCCGAGTGCATCAACCGAGCTCACAAGGCTACGGATGATATCACGATCGTGCTTGAAAATATGGTGAGTATCTGTATGTCTTTTACTTTCGATTCATCCGCTTATCAGCATCCAGGCAGGGTCAGGGAATGTTCTTGGTTCCACATTCGCACAACTAGGAACAGTGATTGTACAAGTAAATGATAAAAGTAGAGTTGGAGTGTGTTTGGATACATGTACGTTGTCCTTTTCCCTTTTAACTCAATAGTTCTCTCAAGCCTGGTTGATGGTTTCTAGGTCATATGTTCGCGGCAGTAAGTCATTCTCCGTTTATTTTGAACTCCTGTTCATATGGGACCAGGGCTATGACATACGAACTCAAGAAGGTTGGGAGTAAGTCGTTCTTCTTTACGAGAACTCTGTCTATATATCTGATCTATATTGCAGTGAAACGAGTAGGTCGATATTTGTTTTGCATTTCCTAATAAGTTGATGTTCACTTTCCCATCGTAGTGACTGTATTTGACCGCGAAGTTGGCTTAAAATACCTCCGCGGTATGCATCTCAATGACTCCAAGTCAGAACTTAACAGTAAGAAAGACAGACATGAGAACATTGGACTGTGAGTCACCACAGGCATTTACTAGAAGCACTGAACATAACGTACCTTTGTTTTACTAGGGGACACTTGAAACTTTCAACTTTTTCTCATATCCTCACCGACCCTCGTACACAAAACATTCCTCTCATCCTTGAAACCCCAGCATTCGATGGTCCGGGAGGTACATTAGCTGAAGGGATGGATATTTGGAAGAAAGAAATTGAAGTTCTGAACAAAATTTCTCTATCGACCATAACATCGTCTTCGAAAACTGAGTTGAACGAAGGTGAACTGGAAACGTGGCAAGACGAGATTGAGAAAGTCGTCAACCGTGTATCTGCTGAAAAGGATGCTAAGACCAAGAAAGCCACGAGTCGACGCTCAGGAAGGAAGGGGACCAGGAAACGCGGTTCAAACAAGGTGAAAGAAGATGTAGACGACTCGGAAGACGATGAAACTGGAAGTTGTCATCATGATGATAGTTGAGCGTAGTCTGCAGGGCTGACCGGTCGACTGCAGTAATAGTATGCTCTTCCTGAGAATAATGTATGATAGCATTACAATGATCTATTCTAACAATGGCATACATAAAAATCCAAGGAGATGTGACGTATGAAGTTCCACATAAGTGTTTCGAAGAACTAACCAAGCAAGCGGACATGCATCTAAACTCTACACTTGAGATCTGCACCAACCATAGCGATAGTAGCACCCAGACACCATCCCAGCTCAGTCCCATCAATTTTCTTCCCGAGCTCGACGGCTCTGTTGGAAGAAAACTCGTATCCGAGTCTCAGTAATGCATGCATGAAAGTCAAGTCGAGACACCATTCGGGTCTATCCTCTAATTCTTTCATCAATTCATCGTCGTGACCGAAATGTTCTTTCCAAGACGTTCTACCGAGGCATACTTGTTGAGCGAGAGTAGCGATTGTTGAAATTTGGATAGGTGAAGAAGAGGAAGATGACGAGATGAGAGGATTGACACGGTCATAGAAGTATGAAAGGAGAAGGATCTTCCCAGTGGGGAAAGTTTCGAGGAGAGAGGGTTGGTAGACACCATTGAACGAGCAAGGTTTGACCTCGCAGATCCTGTAACATCGAATAGAATCAGTGAAACGCATCCAATGAATGAACTTAAAGACTTACGCGTCCTTTGCCATTACGAGCTCAACAACCCTGTTACATGCCTCAAACCCGCCAATATCTTCTCCAACCATGGTCACGTTCCTTTCCTTTCCGATCCTCTCATCTTCAATAGTAACCAACTTGGTAGTTCCCCTCGCTAAACAAGGGTTACCGACGACAACATCTTTCCCGGGTTTATGGAATGAACCCATAAACTCAACCAATCTATGAACGCTTCCTCTAGCTTTCTTCAGCCCATATCCAAGGTACGAATGTTGATAAAGAACATGCTCCTTTCCACCAAATTTCAAATCATACTTATGCTCTCCTTCTTCTAGGGTATTGTCAGGTTTCGACATATCGAAGGAGGGTTCGAAGACGATCTGAGTAGAGGCTCCTCCGAGATCTAATACGGCATAAGGTGTCGTGCCAGGCGGGGTATCCGAACGTATGGTGTTGAGTAGATAATTAGCAGTGACCCATGCAAAAACTCCTTCATCTTTGCCATCCATAATCACAACACTATCCTTCCCTCCATGTAAACTGAAAGGATACTTCTCCGCTAAACGATGTCGTACCGCTTCTAAAATGCTTTCACTTTCTTCTGAACCAAGCAAACGAAGACCTGCTGTAGCCTTGACCGCAACTGGAGTACAGCTTTGGAAAGACTGTGGAACGACTTTGAGAGCCTCGTCAAGAAGAGGATCCAATGACTGGGCAGCTTCTACAGGTCTACCACGATAAGATGATAATCCGGGTTGAATTTGTTTGAAGACTTCGTATTCATAGGAAGGTGAGGCTCCACAATTGTTGAACTTGTATATGTGAATCCGTGAACCAGTTGACCCAGCGTCGATCATCAAAGCGAATTGGACAAGTGGTACACCTGGTTTGTGAGGAGATGTGCAATATACTGTTTTGGTAACATCAGGATCTGTTTCCAGAGACGTAGGACGAGGTTGTGGTTGTTGTGCTTTGGAAGTATCTGGAGCTGTTGGTGTACCTCCACCGATGACTGTTGTGTGATGGGTTGGTTCCGGTTCTGGAGGCGGTGGGGGAGGCTCAAAGTCTACGTTTCCAAGTCCCAACGCTATCAACATTGTCAGAAAATCTTTAGTGAAAGCTAGAAAATGAAATTTACTCACAAGGATTATATTTCTTCGGTAATAAATCCTGTCTTCTAGGTCCAAACACCCAAACCAGTCCTATTATGACCACAGCACCAATAGCAAACTTCTTCCATCCAAATCTCCGCAATCCACTCATCCTACTTGGACCTAACCCTCCCTCCAAACGCTCATAATTTGTGGACCGTGGTGAGAACATGTGGGATTTCTTCCTTTGACGAGAAGTACGCTTTGAGTGAGATACCGCTGAGGTTACTGCCGACTTCGAAAAAGAGCGTGTGTTTGATGCTATGGGGACCGTTGCGAGGCCAGTGGGCATAGACAAACGAAATTCTCAAGCCAGCTTGGAAAAGTGAGCCAGACTTCAGAGAGCGGTCGTGGTTTGTGATGAACCTTTAATGCGTCACGCGTCACATATTATCAGGAAATGTGAGGAAATGTGTGACCGTGTGACATCCTTCAACTTAACTTCAACCTCAGCCTTGAAACCGTGGCTGCGTGCAAGGCAACCAACTTTCGATGGGACCACCGTCCATCTTTCACCTCATAAACCTGTGTGCTTGCACTCACTGTTTATTCGTGCAAGATACAACAGTCTGTGGCTCTTTTTCGCGTTGAATACTTCACACATCTAACTATTTTGTTAACCAGGCCACCTAGATTGCATTATGGATTCTGCATCCGAGGCAACCCTTTCACCAACAGATGAAAGAATTTCGGTTTCTCTTTCAGTAAACCTCAACCACGTTCTCCCCGCAGAATTGCTACTATACCTCTTTCACCATGTCCGTGATTTGTTCAACGTACCTCCCGGCAGTCCTATTCCAAGGGGCATCAAAGTCTATGCTTGGATTCCCGTTGTCACACATGTTTGTCGATACTGGAGGTCACTCGCCCTTCCATGCCAGTCCCTGTGGAACGTTATCACCGTCAAGAGATCGGTAAATAACCAATGCGTTGAAGCCATGATTCGCCGTTCTGGTACATGGCCTCTACATGTCACATTGGCACCTGTTGGGATGGGCACCGAGCTCATACAGCCGATCTTACAGGAGATGCACCGAATCGAAGAACTGGTCATCACCTCTCCTCTGAGGCGCCTCCTGAGTCAGAAGATCCGTCCTCTTCTCGCTCTCCCCGCTCCCTTACTCCGTGCTCTCTACTTGTCAACTGAACGCACAAGTGAGGATTCCCGACTTATCGACCACCCACGCGCTTTATTTAACGCCAGTCTGCCAAAGCTGCGGTTGCTCGTTCTGAATGATCCTACAAACTCCTTCTTACCGTCACACGCTCGACCTTCGCTCCGAGAGTTTCGATGTACTCTCCAGGTTCATCATGGACAACCCACCGAGCTCATACCGCATCATACCGCCCTTTCAGCTCTGCGACTTATGCCGTGGCTTCAAAAGCTATCCATCGATATCGACGCTCCCGCCTTCGATGGGCCAGTGGAAGAAAGCAGCAGTCAACACTATGCTACGCTGCGTCATCTCCAGGAAGCCCACATCGATGCGCCTATCCAAACGTGTATCTTTCTTCTTCAACACATGCATACATCGTCGCTTGCGCACTTGGACGTCAAGTGTTCTTCCATCAGCAATGCCGACATTCTTCGGACATTGATATCGGTGATGAACGACAAAGTCACGCGTCAATTATCTAGTTTGGTCTTCCAATTCAACGAGTTCGATCTTGTCACTCAATGCTATGATTCGGAGTCTTCCATCGTTCAGATCCACAATAACTCCACAAAACCGAAACCGAACATCGATCTCTTTCTTCCCATCTATCACATGAGATTCGACCATTATTTTCCCGTTCAACTCAATAACCTTCAACTATCCTTCATCCATACCATGTTCTTCAGATGCATGTCTTACTTCCATGAAGTATTCACGTTAGTTCCAAGGCTCATCTCAATGGCACTTCGTGAAACTCCCTTGCTACGGCATCTGGGCATTGAAGGGTACCCTTCGAAGAACATCGTAGAGCTTTTCTCCACCTCGCCTCAGACACTGTTCGAGGTCTCCGAATCTCAGGATCCTGACGACACTTCAGAAATATTTCTGCCAAACCTCGAATCGTTGACGTTCGTGGCATGCTCATTGCATTGGTCCGACGATGGTGAATTGTTCGCAAGGTTCATTGAAGGGTTGAATATGCGGAAACGGCGGAATAAGGGGTTATCAAAGCTTGTGCTCGTTGATTGTTATGATTATGGATCGGTGGAGTTGGAGGCTTTAGATGCAGTAGTAACTGAGATTTTGGATATGTAGCTGATGATAAAGTTAAATTGCGTTCTGTGTTACCCGGGCCACTGTGACGTGTCACGTGCGACTGTAGGTATGTCACCATCACGATACCGAGGCTATGAACATCGATACTTATCATGACTCGGAGACTATTAAAGTATCAACCACTATCAACCCGTATTGCAACTTCAGCTTCAAAGAAGTGCGCAATGGTTTGTGGTATCTCCTTATACCTTACCGATCTCCCTCTGATAATCGAATTTGCACACTGCAGGCTCAGAAGTTTACGAATTACATGGCCAATCTCATGCATTTCAGTTCTGAATCAAGCTCCGAGTCTTCAAAACCAACAAACGGCAGAATAGTCACCCCTCTTCCAGGAGACATCAACCACATCCTTCCTGCAGAATTGATATTGCAAATATTCCATCATTACCGCGATTTATTCAACGTACCTCCCGGTAACCCGATTCCAAAACTCACCAAAGTTTACACTTGGATCCCTGCGCTTACCCATGTTTGCCATCACTGGAGATATCTTGCTCTTTCATCCCCCTCTTTATGGAACGTTGTTACAGCGAAGAGATTCGCAAACATGGACTGTATCAAAGCCATGATCCACCGCTCTGCCACACATCCTCTCATAGTCACCTTGGATCCCGCAGGAATGAGCGTTGAGCTCATACGTCTACTCTTGCAGGAAATGCACCGCATCCAAGAACTGTTTATCTCTTCTACTCTACAGTACCTCCTTAGCAAGCAAATTCGTCCATTGCTTGCTCTCCCTGCACCCTTGCTTCGCACCCTTCTTTTGGCAACTGAACCCAGCTATGGGGATGTTGGACTTGGAGTCGGAATCTTTGATCGTCCGGATGCTCCATTTCATGTCAATCTCCCAAAGCTTCAATTGGTCGTCCTCAATAATCCTATAGACTCATTCTTACTGTCACTCGCTCGTCCTTCAGTACGAGAATTCCATTATACTTTGCAAGGTCGTCAACAACGCACAAGCATAGGTTTGCATCGCACTATCCTTTCAGCTCTACGACTCATGCCACAACTCAATAAACTATTCATTCATATCGACATTCCCCCTTTCAGTGATAGGCCACTATCAGATATGAGGATTCCTGAAGACTTCACTCTAGGTCAACTTCGGGAGATTCAATTAGATGCTCCTATTCATAGTTGTACCATTCTACTCCAACACATACAAACCTCACCGCTCGTTCGCCTAAACATCAAATGCGCTCCCATCGACTCTGGACTTCTTCGAACACTCATTCTAGCGATGAATAACAAATTCTATGATGGCGTTAATCTCATTCCCGCCTCAACAAGTCCAAGTTCTACCACTATTACTAGTAACAACCGTCAAATCTCTTCTTTGGTCTTCGGATTCAACGAGTTTGGTCTCGTCACTCAAGGTTATGATTCAGGTGTAGAGATGATGCATCATCACGGCGCTCCAACATGGACAAAACCAAAGCCAACCTTTGAACTTTTTCTCTCTATCTATCATATGACATTCGATCATTATTTTCCAGTTCAATTAAATACATTCCAACTATCCTCCATTCATACGATTCTATTTCGATCAACCACGTATTTTCATGAAGTCTTCACATTGATTCCAAGGCTCATCTCAATTACACTTCGCGAAATTCCTTTATTGCGACATCTAGGAATTGAAGGATACCCTTCGAAGAACGTCATGGAGCTCTTTTCCATCTCCACATCGCAGCAGGTCTTCGAATCTCCACTCGGTCAGGATTATCACAGCGAAGCTTCGGATATATTTCTACCAAACCTCGAATCGTTGACGTTCATGACATGTTCGTTACATTGGTCTGACGATGTTGAATTATTCGCAAGATTCATCGAAGGGCTGAGGATGCGGAAACGGATGAACAAAGGGCTACCAAAACTTGTGCTGGTCGGTTGTTACAACTTTGGACGGGTACAGTTGGAGACTCTTAGTGCAATAGTACCTGACATTTTAGTAACTTGATTTAGAGTCATTAAAGCCATTATTGAACACATTACAAGCTGTTGAAGTCATTCCAACTTTTACATGTACTCGTACATACCTTGTTTAATTAGAGCCTGAGCATTGCGATACTTATTAGCAATTAACAATCAACCGCCGGCCTACATTGGGATTGCAAGAAGACGATGTACACGACGATTTCGATCTTCAAGTGAATGAAGTACGGTGGCACAAAGAGGTAGATGTATTTGGCGCATAAAGTTGAACAATGGACATGTGAAACAAGATTCTTTGTAACTATGGCATACGAAAAGAGAGATTTGGGAAGAGAGAGAGATGATAGGAAGTAACGAAGACTGCATTAGGAGAAATCGAAGACGATAAAGATCATTGAAAGACAGAAACAACGACGACAAAGAACATGGGGGATGGGGGGATACGACGATACTCCTGGCAAATGGGTGGGGAATGATGATGAGCAATACTAGGTACACGGAGTATCGAAGGTCATCTTGAACTGATAGATGACGACGATGAGAGAGAAAAAGACGCAAACGATGGATACAATGTCCCAAAACATAAAAGCAAGAGGGGAAGTGACGACGAGGAGAAAGAGCCATGAAGGATTAGAGCGGTACCTGGACTCCGTGGCTCTTCAACAAAGCCTCTAACATAACGGCCCTCGACTTCCAAGCCTCCTTCTCCAGCCTCTCCCGCTCCACACCCTCCTCAAGCTCGCGTTGATATTCCAACTTCCTCTTCCTGCTGCGTCGAGCAGCCAATGTATTTTGACGCCGCTTGGCCTCAATCGCATCGAGTTCTGATTGCGATGGAGGGAACTCGTCGGCGAGTTGATCGTCTTCCCCAAACGCTGCACTGCGTGACCGTTTCCTAGCAAAGACTGCGGGTACCTCCTTACGAGACGTAGCAGATGGAGTCACGTACTTGCGAGTTTGAATAGGAGCATCGTACGGAACTAAAGCCTCAGGAGTGATGTTCTTGCGAGTCCCTGTTGGGTTGTTCTTTCTTCCAGAGGAAACAGTGTTAGACGCAGGATGAGCGATAGGCGAGACGCGAGGGGAAGGATTGAGGGAAGATGGGTCAAGGGAAGGAGTGTTGGGTGATGGCATAGTATACATTCCGTCGAAATTGAAGTTGGAAAGTACGGGAGCAGGCGGCGGAGCCACAGGTTTTATTGGTTCCAGAGCGGCACCGAGACCGTCAGAGAAAAGGGGTAGATCACCAAAATGTCCGAAATCGTCCGCATCGACGATCGCTGGACTGGTGAGGAACTCAGACGACATGTCGTCCGTACCAAGTGCGGGAGTGGTCAACATGTCCTCCCAAGGCGACTCATCCATGGGAGACGTCAAGTACTCGGTGAAATCGTTCGCCATCTGGAATTCTGGCGAAGCTGTGAATAAGAGTCATTCAGCGTCACCCTTTGTGGCGTTCACAAGTACACCGCTATACTCACCTTGAATGACCTCCATTAGAGCCTGCACGGCCGCAACGTTGTCGGTTTGAGCAGGCGCAGAGGTGGCTGCCGAAGGCGCAGCGACACCAGTGGAATGTTCCTCTGGTTTTTGTGACAACATATTCAAGTAGTTTGAGCAGAGACTGGAAAAATCAAAGTCGTTGCTGGAAGTAGATGGAGAGCTGGTTGATACTGATGAATCTGTTCTGAAGCGAGTTGTACGAGGAACAGGTGGAAGAGACTGGGGAATGCCATGATGAGCAGCTAATGCCGAAGTGGTATGGAAAACCGGGTGTGGCGACGTCCTAAGACGGGCAGTAGAATAGTTTAAGGATTCATAATTAGAGGGGGAGCTCGAAAGCTTGTTTGTTTGACCGGGTGAGAAACCATGATGACTGGTATGCTCCGAAGTGTCGCTAGTCGACGACGCGATTAGTGCTGACGGAAGAACATCTTCGCGACTGTTATAATGTGGTGGGTGTCGAAAGTTGGGTAACAAGGTGGCGAACTGGTGAGGGTTAGGGCGGTCGTTTGCAGGCTGCAAGGTGGGCGGCCTGAAAGGTCTGGACGACGACGAGGGGATCAGTGACGAGTTCAGAGACGGCTGATGGAGATGAGTATCGTCCGCCGGGGATAAACACAATGAGTCGAATGAGTCGGAAACAGTCAGAAGCGGTGTCTGGACTTCGACTTTGACATTCGCCCACGAACTCGATGATGCACTCGGTGAAGTGATCTCAGACTGGTATGGAGATGTGCACAAATGGTGCGCACCGCTGCCCGAAGGCACTGGCATCGACTCATAACCCGACGTGGACATTTGGACGATATTTGCAACAAGCGGTACCGCAGGAATGCTCTTCTCAAAGAGAATGAAAGCAAATCTGCTTGGGACGCAGAGATTGAGCAGGAGAGAGTACTCACGAGTGATTCAGAAACTGGAGTCAGTTCTCGATCTCGAACAGCTGGTCAGTCTGTCCGGGAGTTGGTGGTGGTGGAAAAGATGAAAGATGAAGGCAGAGAAAAAGTTGACTCGTCTAGATTTATACGGACTTTGCGCGCAATTTCAATCCCAGAGACGCCCATCACCCGGCACTCGGTTGGCTGTCCAGATAAGGAACAGCTTGAAGTCACACGCCCAGCCACGGTTAAATTACAAGAAACGTTTCCCCGCAAAAACGGGATCCCTCCTCCCGAGCCAAACATCCACCTGGATGAAAATTAGAAGTCATTTTTCTGCGACGAATCCAGAGCGATTTTCAGAGCTCAAAAACTCGGAATTTTGGCTTGACTCGGTGAATCCAGTCTCCGGCGCCAAGCGGCTCCGAAGGGTCGAGTCAAGCCTACAGTCCAGGATAGGCAGTGTTCGCTGACGAAGCATAACATAAGCACACGGTTACGCGTCCTTAATGAACGCGTTTTTCTCATGTCGGCCATTCATCAGCGCCTCCAAGCACAGCCTGCGCCCCGCCCAACGTGTATCTCGTCGCTGTCAACGTCGACAACGTGCCCGCCGCGCGCAATGCAATGCGCCTCCCCGCCTCCCGCCCTCATATCCTTATCAAAGCGCCCAATCCCACCAATCACAAACACTGATTTCACCGAACTCCCGCCGTTCCCAAATCACCTGTCCAGAACCAACGGCGTTCTGGGCAGAGGGCAATGCTACTGAAAAATCATCCCGCCTCTCCGCCGAATTTGATGAATACGCAGCATCATCCAATGATCGCGCTTTTACTGGTTTGATATCGATGAACGTGGAACCACAGTCGGCGACAAGGATACACGCTTCAGCGTTCTCCTCCCCCCCTCCACGTCCCAGCCACGTCCTCCGCCGTTGGACAGACAGACGCCCCCGATGTACAACGTTCCACTTTCAATGCATCCATCCATGTGAACACGTATCGCTTTTGAACAGCATCGTTATGTATTCGTATAAACAAAGCATCTCCTGTAATGTCAGGCACACGGATATAGCGGTGTGAAAACTCACTGCAACACAGATCAAATATTCCTCAGATGCCGCAGGCCCCGTAGTTTAATGAAAAATTATACCATTGTTATCAAGTAGTTCCGTTCGTATGCATATTTGGCTTCAACTTTCTTGCTTTTGCGTCCTCCTCGTCCGAAGTGCCTACAAGAAGAAAACAGCCAGGCGCTCCAGACTGTGCAGGTATATCGGAGCGCTTGAACAAGAACCTTGTGCTTTAGCAAGCGTTTTTGACAACTCGTGTAGATGTAAGCATGTATAAGTGGACCTATGTATTGTTTTCCAATTCAATGCATGGCATGGCTGTTCTTGCATTCCCCGCAGTGGTCGGAGAGTGGGGTGGGAGCTGACGCAAGCTGTGAGAAAGGACGTCCTCGAACTTGATGACCATTGGTGGACGGTGAAGAAAGGATCTAGGCGGAAAATATATGTACGAAGATGTAGCATCTTGGTCAGTTGAAACCTTGCTGAGTTCAATAGTCATTGACGGTGAAAGCATGATAGACGACCAACGGTGCGTACTCACCGATGTTATAGGTAACTTTCGTACTCTAATCCGAAAGAAAGACTCGGACCTACGAAGATGAAGAAGAGGTCAACGATAACTCGAGGATGAGAAGAACGTACAACCTAATATCCGACAAACGGACATCACAACAACACTAGGTCAGTTCAACTTCAAGGCGCTGCTGAAAGTTAATAGAACTCATTGTCTGACTGTATATCCTCATGGTGAGTTGTAAAGACCAACAGGACCGACTAACAATGATCGAGAGGTCCGAAGGCGTTTCTTCACATGCTGGGAGCATCTTGAAGTTCAGGAGGAGCACACTCACCTTTGTTTGAATCGACTTTAGACAGTTAAAAGCTACGCTCGAACGTGAAAATATATCCTGTTGCAAGAAAATATGCTCTTTTTTGAGTTTCGTTATTTTGAAATCCGTCCTTCGAAGAGTTACAAAAAATGAGAGCGAGCTAGAATGGAGAATCGAAGCCCAAAATCGCGATGAGGAGGGTAATCAAAGACAAAGAAGCAAAGAGTGTCTGAGAAATATGTAAAGCAAAGTCAAGAACAAGAACGCAAAGAAAAGTAGTCACTGGTCAGGAAGGAGAAAGAGAAAAAGACTCGACGAAAAAAATCACAGAAAGAAAAAGAGTCAAAGCCTCATGTCGGTAGCGTGTTTTTTATACTGGAGATCTATGTTCGAGTCAGTATGGTTTCTAAATTGGTAAGATCACAGACGTTGTGGTCCCGCCGATCGTGTTTTTTCTCGGAAGCGGATTCCACGTGGCCAAGGTGTAAAAGCTTTATATGGCAATCTTGAACGTGGTCGCTCGGGCGGGTCAGAGTATTTTCGCCCTGCGCCAGGGCTTCCGTTTACCCAACTAATTCTTCCATTTGTTTGAAGCTGTGGATTGAGGCTGAGGATCAGAAAAATATCCGGGGCGGTAGGTAGGAGTGAAGAAAGTTCTGGCATCTGAGAGACGAGACTCGGATCTTTAGCATACACTTCATGTTCCCATTCGCTATGGGCATGTTCTACCTGCCAAGTGTCCTTAAGAAAAACCAACTGCTTCTAATTCATAGAGTAAGTAGGTAGCAAAATCTTTTGATGCTCCGGAACAAAAGCTCCAGCACGATCGAAATGGAAGAAACGGAGTTTGCTACCGTACACAGCGATAGCGAAAACATGGATGCAGCGTAAATGTGCGAAGCACCTAGATACAAAAATAGCCAAACAAAGGTCTAGTCTCATGAAGAATGGTTACTTCTCCTCGGTGTCCTGTCCTAACGCACGTCCACAAATATATTTTTTACAAATTGTCTTCAGTCTCTGACTCAGAATCTGAAAGCCCTGAAAACAAAAAAAACCACAACAACTGTAAACCCAGACAGAATAGGAATATCGAAATGTATTTGCACCACTTACCAGTATGAGAATCACAATATTGTGTCTTTGACCTAGTAATCAAAGTTCTCTCCTGCTGTCGAACTTCCAAAAAATAAGAACACATCTTATTAACTATCTCCCACTGCGGAGAAAAGAAATCAGCCTCCCTACTATCTTCCTCTTCGAAATTTTCCCAAGCGTAGATAGATTGGGGAGTCATATTAGGGAAGAGATCTGACAAGTAACTGGCGACATGGTAAGGATTATTGAGTCCTGCGTTTCCTACGTGAAGTTTTCGAAAATGAAACCCTCGTTTGTTTTCGTATCTGTGGCTGGGGCATGGAAGGTCATTTCCCCACATAAAACTCATAAAATGAGGTAAATCAGATGGAAATGGAGGGAAAGTTTCACGACAGTCGAGTTTTGCACCGAAGGCTTTTAGTTTAGGACAATTCCTTGCTAAGATAGGTAACGAGTATAGCGTAACAAGCGAGATTGGTAGCCATATTCCATTTTCAGGGTCAAGATGAAGACGTTGAAGTTTAGGCCAAGATTCCGCGATGATGCCTATATCCGAATCGTTGAAGTTGAAGCATATGTTGCCTTCGATCTTAAAAACTCGCATGTTGGGGAAAGAGAGAAGAGGCTTGAGTTCGTTACTGTTTAAAGCTTTGGCATAGGAAAATGTGTTCTTCGTTCTTGATTGATAGTCTAAAACGATTGAGTCCAAGACCGCCGGAGAACAATGCTTAGCGATAGCGTTGAAAATTTCCCGTATGTCGTCGAGTCGAGGAGGCATATGGTCGTCCGATGGAAACCATGAGGATTTGATGGATGAAAGATGGTTAAAATGACGGAGACCAAGAAAGGATGGTAATGTCCTAATGTCTTCGGATTCAAGTTCGACGGTTGTCAGAGAGGGAAAAATAGAGGGGACCGAAGAGCACAGATCCTTATTGATGATTGTTCCCTCTCGAATCTTGATATTGAGAACTTGAAGGTTCGGAAGGCTGGAAAGTGGAACAAGATGCGAGGAATCCAGCGCCATGCTACATTCTACTCGACGCAACATACGCGAGGCAGCAAACAGGTCACGAAGTGCCAGTGCCAGTGCTGCGGTATAAGCGCCGCCAATGGAGAGGTTGGATAACATAGGGCATTGGGTTCGAAGAGTGTCGATTAGTGAAATGTCAGTTCCATGTTTGCCGTATGGGGCAGGAAAATTGAAATCATCGAGTTTGGGACCTATCAAGCGGGTAAGGACAAAATAATCTGTTTCTTCTACGTGATCAATAGGCCACTGCAAGGAACGGAGGTTGAGGAATAGATGCTGGTCGTTGTTGTTGTCGAACAGAATTGGGACAACGGAAGGAAGGTCGATGGAAGGACCTCCGAGGTGGTTGCACTGAAAACGTTTGATCTTCGAAGAATATTTATTGATTCGTCGTCTTTCGAGAGGTGAAAGTGGCTTTACTCCGTACTGATAAGAAAGAGTTCAATTGAAATTGGTATTCGCGTAAGAGCTGACAGAAATCTTAAGTTGGCTGGAAAGTACTCACAATGGTCCTTTCGGACAAAAGTCGAAGAACGTCATTCGAGTCGAGTCGAGTCTCGTTCTGAATTTTATCCAAGGCCTCTTGATTTTGTTTCTCTTCGAAAGCATTCGGAGCACAGCGTAAAAGAGGGACCAGACTTGATTGTGTATGCCAGAGATGCTCCAATGCGGGTTCTTCGAAAAGCTTGCATGTTCGAGCTACAGAAAGAAAGATGCTCGGGCTCTCATAGTCTTCACTGCTGCCAGCAATAAATTTGAGAACGAGGTTCAAGATTTCTGGAACTTGAAAAACGCGGTGCATTTGGGATTTGATAGTGGTGGTGGAAGGAGAAATGTGGTAGGCGCTGAGACTTCACGATTGAGTGCATATAGCGACCCAAGACATCCTTTGTAGGGTAGAAGATATACTTAGAGGCGTCCTGTGTATAACTCGTTCTTCGCATGCAGATACCAGTAGTCATTCAGACGGGAATTCGACGTCCAAAACACCTGGAGAATTCAAATTAAAATGCATAAAATACACACAAACCGAAGACAATTATCTCGACGGGCCTGCGACTCAGTACCATTGATTACCAGTCAGAATACAATTTCAAGGCCCTAATAGAAAGTAATGATAAACATCCAAAAATACAATTATGCACACCTAGAGTAGAATTATACGAGTTTGAAACATCTGAAAGCACCCATCACATCTGCAGTCAATCCAAACTTGGTTAGAAAGGTCAAGCTAAAGAAAAAGGCGAAAACATTACATTTATTCCATACTAATCATCCGTCAAATCAATTATGATCTTTTTCCCTGGATGACGAGGAGGTGGAACACGAATAGGAGAGGTTTCTCTCTTTACTGGTTCATCGACGATTTCAACTTCATCATCGTCACTGTCTTCATCACCGCCGCCAGCTTGAACTTGATTTATTTCGTCTTTCAGTGCTCGAAGCCGATCCTACGAAAAGACAAAATTATGTCCGGAAGGGCCTGCAACGAAACAAAAATTGAACATACCATCATCTCCGCCAATTTCTTACGTTTCCTTGGTTGAGACGTTGATGATTCCGGCTTCTCAGGTTTAACGTCCATGTGAGGTTTTTTCTGTGTTGGTTCGTCGGAGGGTGGAGCCGGATCAGAAGGTCTCTTCTTGTTCTCTTTCTTTGGTTTCACAGAGGGAGGTGGAACATCTTCAGAACTGTTCGATGCAGGGGACGGAATGATGCCTTGGGCTTGCAAAAGAGCTGAAATGCCTTGAGTATGAAGCTCACAAGATTGAATTAAATACTCACCTTTCGGTCGATATCGAAAAATGAATTTGGCATACGGGGCTTTTGGCGTCTCTAACGTAGTAACGTGGGCATGCTGCTGCCTCTTCTCTACTGGGTCACCAAGGCTGAAATTGGTCAGATAGGAAACTAATGATACTGAGATATAGCTATGTCTTACGTGACTCGATGAGATCCCGCCTTTTTACTCAGTTCATGCATTGGTTGAGAATTCAGGGTTGGGCCAGCGCTGATTGGTGTTGAGTGTTGACTGACTACTCGACACACAGCGACTTCGATGACTCCAATCTGATCCCATAGATTGCGGTTCGAGTGAAGTACGTTATCATCATCTAGAGAAGTCAAAAATAAGAACGTGTGATACAACACATCGATATACTCACCCGTTAGCTGCATAGCAGAGAAAAGAAACGGTTGTTCAGTTGTCTCTGAAAGGACCGCGCCGGAACATATCGCAGTATGGCCCTTGGGACATATATTTCCACCACAATTTGTTCCGTCAATCTTCAAGTAAAATGCATACGACATATTCGAGGTTACATTGCTATTCCTGAGCTTAAAACAAAAACGCTGTCGGAGGGGTCAAACTTACTTATGGAAGGTTCATATGTATATAGCAACATACCTGCCCTTCTTCACTGGGGATATAGCAAGCAACCGAGTTATGGTTCGGATGCTCTGTACTATATTCCTCAAGCTCCTTTCCATCCACAGTAATCCAAACCCCGGCATCCAGAATTTGCGGCATTCCTAGCCCCTTTCGAGGTTTTCAATATAGTTGGACAGAGTTGTTGATTCGAGAAGTAGGTTGTCGGATGTTTGTGGCCTAGATTGATATCACAGGAAGACGAGTATGGAATACAATATCGAATACTTATGGGTAGAGTTCAAAATGTGGAAGCGCCGACCAATATTATTGCACTAGAACAGACGCTTGTTTCTCTTCGGTATCACGTGTACCTCGTGACCATGCGCGTTCCGGGTAAGAATCGTTCAAAAGGAATATTCCTTGGGTAAGTACTGCTTATGACCTTTCGTGGTATTTTCTTATGCAAGAACAGAATTAGAAGGTTCTATGATATTTATGTATCGTAAATAGTAATTCAAAGGGAAACATTCCAACAGAATAATCAAGGCACACTTCTAGATAGTCTACTAACTCTCTCCAATGTTAAACACTACGACGATTGTAAATTAACGAGCTGACCATGTCCCACTCTTCGACCCAATCATCGATAACCTCTTGCTCGTATATATGAAGGAAATGATGAGGCTCGTCGGCGTAAAAGAACTGACGGAGGTTTGGGAAACAGCCAGTCAAGAAAGAAGCTATCTGATGTGCATCATGAATACAATACACCCCTACGCATAAGTTCTTGAGATTGGGTGGTGGATTGGACGAGGTATATGGCGCAATCCTGGGCAATTCCATGTCGGTGGTATCGGCGTCTATAACTAGGCTGAGGTTCTCGAGTCCTAAGCATTGTTCAGTGAAGATCTGTAAGATAGAGATGGAGGGAATTGTTTGTTCCACCCGTAAGCCCGTAACATCCAATTCAAGCCTCTTGATCATTGGCCAAGACACAGCCATCTTTTGAAGTATATCCTCCCTAACGTCCATGAACCAAGACGTCTCCAGGGTAAATCGACGAAGCTTCTTAAACCTTAGAAGAGGTTTGAATGCGACCGAAGCGTTGATGAGGTTACCTTGCGCAAAGACGCGCTCGGGGGTAGGCGAATCGTGCCAGATATTGATGGATACTAAATGGTCTGGAGAACAAGCTGATGAGATGGCGTGGAAGAAGGCATATGCATGGGCAGTGAGAGGCTCTTGTGTGTAGGTCATCTCAAAATCGAATTTCTCCAGCTGAGGGAACGAGCACGTTGCAAGGACTTTGGACAACAGATTGAAATCCGCATGCGATTGAGTCAGCATAAGACGCTTCACTGTTGATAGTACGGCCTGAATACCAACGGGTACAGTCTCTCCTGAAGCGAGTGGGGCATGCGATAGTTTGACCGAGTAAAGGGAAGGAATTGAGGATAATACGCTCCAGATACTCCAGGAACATTCCGTCAAATCCACTGATTGAAGGGAGATGAATGCTGGAAGATATTTGGCCAGGGTAGGTGTGAAATCCTGTGGGTCTGGTTCATCCTCCCAAGGTCGTTCCATAAGCCTCATTTCTCTGAGTTGAGGACAGCGAAGTCCGATGAAGTATAGATGTGCCTCGTGCGCCCTGGAATTAAACCAAGTAAATCGCATCTCTTGCAGAGAGGGAACGGTGAAAACGTTGAGGTACCCTGAAGGAGAGCTTGGCATGAATCTCTCAGCGGTAAGGTCCAGACACTGCAATTTCGTGAATATGCAATGTGAAAAAGGGAATAGTGCCATTGTGAGATCTACACTCCATTGGACCCTCCATGCCGTGCGAACCCAAAGTTCCTTGATCCTGGAAAGATACTTCCTCGCGGACAGTATCTTCTCGGGCGTCACATTTTCCGCCACGTCCTACGGAATTGTTAGCAGTGAACGGAGAGGTTAGGTGAGAAAGAACCTCTTACATAGGTTACGACCTTCATCTCCTGTATCACCACATTACGATCTGGTCCATAATTGGGTACCAACGACATCGAAGATTTCTTGACAGCTATCCCGAGAGAACACAGGCAGGAAGAGATGTTTCGTAGTATGACATTTTCCCAGAGGATATCTAGAATTGGGTCCTCGAAGAGCTTTGATGTTAGTCTTAGAGATAGGAGTGCTTGGGTCGCTGTTTGTTGGTCTTCGCGTGCCAGTCGAACATATGTCACGATTTCGCGCACAAGCTCGTCAATGAGGAAAACACGATGCATAGTACCAGGATTCTAGACAAGATTCAGTACCGAAGTGAATCAGGATACTGAGGCCTGAGGACTCACCTGAAAGTTGGTCGTCAATGAATCCACAGTCATCGCATCCGAAGGTCAGAGAGTGCTGAACCTGAACTTGACGCGTACTGGTCGGTCGACAGTAGAGCGCGGCGTCCAATAAAGTCATGGAACAAATTAACAACTGATTTTGACATCACGTGGGTCGCGTCAGGAATGCAAATTCAGAACGCGTAACGGGTTGAATCTGAATATTAAATGCTGTTCTTAGCATTGGATGCAACATTTCGGGAATCAAGCTAGCGTTTTTACGGTTTCTTGCTGGAGATTTTTTGGTCGTCAAATTGAAAGATAATCCGGACTTCATATTTCTCTACGTGAACAAAATCATTCTTTATTAGCATGTGCACAAAGTTCCAAGATATAGCACAGCTTGTAGGACAACAGCAGAGATGAGCAATAGAATCGTTCATGAGGATTCTTCATCAACTTGCACATGAATCTTCCAGCGAGATTAGGTACGACATAACAACTCGATTTAGCGCAGTCGACTACCCAGCAGAATTCATCTGCTTAACAACTTCCTTTCATGTAAGCGGACAGATGACAACAGGACGTATGTCTTATAAACGGATTTCCATTGTTCAGATTGAGCTGCAGCATGCGTGTCATCTTGTGCGTAGCCAACCCAAGAATGTAAGCTCGTAATTCCGTAAAAGAGTTCCGACAAGGTAGCAGCGATATAACCAACTGCGTCCGGTTCTATTATCTCCGAGGGGCCGACATGCAAGTGTCGGAAAGCCTTTCTTCGGATTCCACAATATTCCATCGGCATATGAAACTCCTTGACTTCGAGTAACGCTCCAAACGATTGCAGAGCAGAGCAGTTGTTAGCCAAAGAATGTAATGCCCGCAACGAAACAAGCGAGGGTGAAGGCCATAATCCGCAATCGGGGTCAAAGAAAAGAAGGCGGAGCAATGGCCAAGCTGTGGTGATATTCTCAATATCCGAATCGCTGATATTGTAGCATATCTCTCCACGGACTTTGAAGACCTTTATGTTTGAGAAATGGAAGAGTGGCTTGAGTGTATTTCCGGTGAGAGCAGCAGCTCCCGAGAATACGTCAGATTGAGTTGGTTTGATTTCTAGGACGATTGAGTTTAGGACGTCTGGACAACAATGTTTGGCGATGATCTTGAACAGGTTTTCGATATCGTTGATTCGAGGTGCATTGAACGAGGAATGGTGTAATGATATAGATGATAGATGACCAAAAAAGTTGAGTTGGAAGAATGAGTGCAATGCCTTGAAGTCGTTCGAATGAAGTACGAGGGACTCGAGGGAGGGAAACGCGGAAGGAGGAGAAGAAAGTACGTCTCGAGAAGCAGCTGCACCATTACGGAGAGAAATCTCGAGCGATTCAAGGTTGGGGAGCTTGGAAAGTGAAACAACATGGCATATATCCAGCTCAACATCGCAATCCACTCGGCGCAGCATATTTGAGCTATCGAACAAGTCTCGGAGGGCGAGAGATAATCCTGGATTGTAGGTACAACCCATGGCGAGCTCGGACAACATGTGGCACCTGTTCCGAAGGATGTCAATGACTGCCATGTCGAGATTCAGGTCCTCGAAGCAGTATAGATCAATGCTGATCAATTTCGGACCCATGAAGCGGACAATGATGGAATCGTCGGCTCTTTGAATACCTGCGATAGGCCAATCCAAAAAACGCAAGTTACTGAACAAATGTTGATCCCTATCACAGTTGAAGAGAATGGGGAATACAGAAGCAGCGTCGATGGAAGGATTAAGGATATCACTTGTTTCGAAGCGTTTGATCTTGGACGAGTATTTATATATTCGTTGGCTCTCTGAAGGTAAGAGTGGTCTGACTCCATACTGTTTCAGAAACAAGACAGTTTGTGATATTATTAAAGCGACGAATTTAGATAGGAATGTGAAGCACTCACCAAAGTTCTATTCGACAAAAGTTGCATAACGTCTGCGGGCTTCAAACTTTTCTTGCTCTTAATACTATCTATGGCTTCTTGATTTGGCTTGTCTTCGAAAGCATCCGGAGCGATCCGCAAAAGGGGGATAAGACTTGACTGAGTATGCCAGAGATTCTCTAATGCAATTTCTTCGAAAACCTTGCAAGTTCGAGCTACAGCAGAAAGAGTCGCATCGCAATGGTCGCCATCAAGGCATCCGAAGATGATGTTCAAAATTTCTGGAACCTGGAATATGCGATGCATTTGTGCAAAAGCCCGACAGTGGTCACTCGCGTTGGTGACAGTGGTGGAAGGAGAGAAAGAGCTTTAGGCGCCGATACCATGGGTGAAAGTGCATACAATCACATTGAACACGAGCAAATTTATGTAAATAGCAGTCCTTGAAGAAATAAAATGACATATAATAAAAATAAAATGAAACATCTAGAAGTAACAACGAGCATGCTTATCTGGACAGGATCCCTACTGTGTAGGTAAATCTGGGACGGGAGGTGCTGAAGTAGGAGCCGTGAAGAATCCTTCTGCAGTGATACCTGCAGCCTCTACAGCAGACCCTGCACTCTTTCTGGTAGTACCCCTCCCAATAGCAATAGAACCTCTCCTGGAAGTTCCACCACCCTTCTCGATACTAATCATTGATTTCGCCTTGCTATTTGTCTGAAACACGCCGCCTCCCGTCGCACCTGCTGTATGCATCGACCTTGCAACAGTACTATCCCGTGAAGCAGAATTCTTGTTGTGTCTCGGTCGATACGTCGAGGTATTCACTACCCCATTCTGGTGCCAAGCTGTGGGTGGAGATGAGGAACCGTTATTCCGAGCTCCCGGTGAACTGGGACCGATGGGCATTACCAGCATGGCATCGTCTATGTCCTCGTCATCCTCGTGCATACTGCTTCTGACACTATCACGATTGCTCCTCCGCCATGGTTGCTCGTGGATTGACGGTTCGTTGGATGATGATGCATCTTCTAATACATGTGTTGGTAGTGCCTCTGTTCGATCAGGCAGCTCGTCAAAAATTTCATAGTATCGTTGGATGCAATGTTTGATGACAGTGCCTAAAGTGGTTTTACCCTCTCCTCCGTGTGTAGATGATGGGAGAGAAGTGTGAAGTGAAGGTCCACCGGGGACTGAACACATCATAATGTCTTTGATAGGGCTAGAACTTGAAACTAGGTTTGGACAGATGACCACAGCTAGATTGTGAGCATCCATTCGATTAGAAGCTGATCTCAGCGAGACTTCGTGCAGTAGATCTGGAGACGTTCCATCAGATATTGCACGAGTAACGGAAGAAATACAACGTACTGAGAACGTGGCTGAGCAGAATATAGGCACAGTGAGGAAGCTCTGGGAGCAATACATCACGTAAATAGACAATGGACGTCATGTCCGAAGGATCATCCGTCGGAACAGGGCAGCGACGTATACTAGGATAGGTCGATTCTGGGAACAACGGCTCCGGTAAGTCACGTAAGTATTTCTTCAGCAACACTGCTGCCAAGTGTGGATCCCCGAACGTATCTAGAGATACAACGTGACCTGCGAAGAAGAATCAATATCTCAGCAGTGTCAACTGACATGTTTGCAAAAAGATCAACCTCTATCGTACGCTTGCTGTACTTGCTTCAGCAAAACAGAATTTGGGGACCGACGGAAGAGTCCTTCTTCTTGCATTCCTTCAAAATGAGGGATATAAGTGACAGTCGGTGAATGGATGGAATGACGACATACCACTCTCGCGCAGGAACTGTATACAGTCCTTCACGACACGAGGAACACTTCCTTTCTCTCCGTTGAAACCCATCAACTCTTCCAAGGGAACTCCAAATAAGTCGGCACGATTAGGTACAGGTAGATTAATTTGCTTCTCATGTTTTAGATTTTCCCTGTGGTGAATCCGTTGAAGACATCGCAGCAGTGCCAGAACGATAAACTTACTGATACACAGCAGGGGGTATATCAATTTGTGTCAAAGGGATATGGTATGCGAGTTCCGATAGGGTATCTATATAAGTTATTTTCCGGAAGAATTTAGGACTGAAAGGCGGATTGAGTAAGGACGATTCAACCGAGTGAGAAAGACATACCTAATAATGGCACCAGCCAAGGAGAAAAGCACTAAGCATAGGGAAAGGTGGTTAATGTCGTAGCTCAAGGTGCAATGAAATACATACTCTTTGTGAAGAAATTGGAGTGGACGATATACTTGAAGTTTGGCCTGAGGTTAGCCTGAGCAAAACGAGATACCGACGCAAGAGCACACACCAATCGTTTGAGATTCTTTCGGTACTTCCTGCTCAAACTTCGATACGCCTTCCACACCCAATTCCAACCAGGAGTATTCCTGCCGCCCGCAGCAAAGAATACGACTGTGTAATCCGCCTCGACTAGAGAAGTTAAGTTTAATGATAGACCCTTTGCCACAACTCCCCATGACTTACCATACAAATCAAGAGTTGAAAGTATCCGGCTGGAGTTCAAGGTCCTTGAGTACATGTGCTTGTTTTAAATGGAGATTAACTCACGAGAGTAATAGGTCATATGAAACCTCTCGAGGATCCGGCAACGCAGAGGCACACATTACGACCCTGTAAATCATGAGGTTACTCAGAGTAAAAAGAATTTGTGCTAACAGGAAGCACGAACATAGGTCTTGTCCTGGATAATTTATAAGGTCTGAGGGAAAGCAACTTGGGAACTTGACAAGGGGCACTGCTTACTCGAAATCAACTCCTGCCTGAAATATGAGCTTGCTCATGATATCTAAAAATCCATCATGGCCACTACTAGCTCCGGGAATGTTGTCCGCCGATGTAGTTGGACGTTTTCCTAGAGCAGGGTTGAAGAAGGTGCGCAATCGAGCGGTAGGTGTCTTCGGACTTGGTAACGACGGCTCTCCTCGAGCATTAGAATTGACAGTGAGAGCAGCAAGTCTTTGCTTCAGGTTAAGGGGTGGTGGCATGATAAACAAGAAGACAAAGACAGAAAGCCCTACAAGTCTCGAAGACTTTGAAACGCTGTGTGACTCTGAGAGGAAGGTTGGAGAAAAGGGCGCCTAGTCGCAGTTAGACTAATTGATTATGATTTTAAGCACTTACATTACAATTATGTAATTGGATTATGTGATTACGGAGCGCCCGAGGGGTGTTCCGCTAGGCGCTCACTTTCACGCCTATTTTATACTAAGTGATAAATTATAATTATTGTACATAGACACTAATACTACACCTTGCAACTATGCAAGCTATCCTGAGAAGAAGGAAGAGAGAATACAAAATATGAATGAAATACAGTGATATATATCATACGTTCCTCCTGATATCTTCATATGTTGGCAATTCGTCGAATCCTCCAGAGGTACCAGCCATCTTGCCGACGTGACCTTCTACTCTCCACGCCCACTCATTTCCTTCCTTCCATCGGAAGACATCCCCACCAAAATTCACTTCAAAGTTGCAACTTCCTTCTACGCCTATTGCCGCATAAACGTCGTACTTCGTTCGAGGAACATAAACTCCAGAAAACGCATCTGGTAATCGCATCCCATTATAGGTGAAGAAGATGCAATTTCTTAAAAAATCGTAGCCACATCCAACTGTATCGCCGGGAGATATTCGGGTCAGATGAGGGGAATAGTCTCTACCGCCTTCAGGATCTTCGAAGAACTTTCTCATATCGTCTAGATGAAGACCCGCACTTTGTCTGTTCCAGCCCGGGAACCTCCAATCTGGATATGGTTTACAAGCAGTACCTATGAACGAACATTATTCAGCTCAAGTTTCGGATGAGGTATAATGTGAATCCTCACCTATCGCGATGATACCGTCCATCTTGTCAATCCTGACTTCGTAGTATGTTCCAATCTTGCCTTGAATATCATACAAACCAGCAGCGAGAGGAAGATCGCTCATGAGACAAACGTCCCCACAGTGATTATGGGTCGTGATCTTTACGATGTTCGAACCTCCTTTCTCTCCGTGGGTGTGTATATTACCAGCGAATCTTGGAGACCTTGGCCATTCGATTCCCCAAGCTCTACAACCTTCTGAGTCTATCCTTTCGACGATGTGAGAAGGCAAGAGTCTGGGAACCTCGGGTGGATGTCTGGCACAAAAATCCTCTGCGGCCTCGTATTCATCTTCCGTGGCGTCATGACATAAACCAAACGTATGAGAACGTTCAGGAGCAGGTGCCCATTCGGGGGGTGCCTCGGGTCGAGGGAGCTTAGAGGAGACTACGATGTCGCTTGAAGATCTACCGAAGACTTCTTTGAACCAAGACATGCAATGTTTGTTGTTAAGAGAGTATGGTAGGGGTGAAAAGGAGTTTGATAGTATGACGATGGAAACCCTCGAAACAGAGCTTTATGAGGTTCAGATACGGAGGCTAGGCAACAGCCACAGACTGTATTGCCTCCTTAATTGGGTCGGAACGTTGGTTGGTATTCCCCGCAGTTACAATGGCCGTTACAGCCTTTCACAACTTTTTTCGAGCATAAGAAATCAACAAAATGGAGTCTGGATTGAGACTATGGGTTGTATTGAACTCACCACAATTATTTTTTGCCTGTCTTTGACAGGATACCTACAGGACGTACCTTGGGCGAGGTCAGTTTGAGAGTCTATCTGGACCAATGAATTTGTGCTAGCTCCGATCGTTATTGAAAGATAAGAGATACCGGACGCGTTCACAAGGATTGTGCAATATTCGATGAGTACGACGATGAGTGTAAGTAGCTGACTCTGTGACTGAATGACCGAGACGATCTCATATGTCCAACAAACGAGCGCTAAAGGCCTCTTTCTCATATTGTGCCATTTACAATCCTCAGACTCGAGCTCCTGATCCAATTTCTGAACTTGTTGCCTGATACATGTGCATGGACACTCCATATTTTGGTTACAATTGACTACAAACATATTACAAAACAGATCAATATACACACAGTACAAACACAAGTAAATTCCAGAGCGAGACAATAGTTAATAGAGCAAAGCAATACGACAGGTGCTAAACAGCAGAATGCACACACAAAGGAGAACGGAAAACATGTGGGAGAAGAGGATAGTAGAAGATAAAAGCTTCACAATGAAACGAAGCCATTCAAGATGAATCCTGAAGGCAGAAAACAAGGTCAGCTGAATCGGGAATCAAATCGACTTCACGATGGCCACAAACCTCCAAGTTACCAGATTCAGTAGAGAGTCATATTTTCTACCTCTTTCAACAATTCCTATGCAGTATATCGTAAGTTGGAATGACTTGAACATTACCCGGAATATTGAAGAAGAAGAGGGGACACTCACGTCAACATCAAATGGCTTTTCTTTTTGACAACCGATCCGGGAGAGAAAAGAGTCAAGCTGTGCTTGAGTTTGTTTGAAGACGACCATTCTTCCAGTCGAAGACCATTCCGTCCAGTCGGGGGCGGAAAGACCGCTACCAACGTGACTGTCTACAATGGTAGTTTCTTTGGAGATTTCGTGTGTTCCATCGGCGTGCATCTTCATAGTCTTCATGAGAAGACGATGTGTCTCTGGATCTTGGAAATCACCCTCGATCTCTCCCTAGTCCCAATATTCAGGATCAGTAAATCAACGCCGGAATATAGTATTAGGGAGTAAACTCACCTCAATCGTCTCAACTCCGATGATACAAAGCACATCGTCGACGTTCAGGGTCAACAGAGGATTTGGCGCAAGATCAGAAACTGTGGCGTTGGAAGTGAGCCACTGGTCGACTGGTCCTGGGAATCCCTTTTCTCGTCTGTACTTTGCTCTTATGACCTCTAATTTAATCGGACGTGGTCCAAACGAAGGAGGAGGACGCGAAAACCTGGGTTTTGTTTTCTTTGCTCGAGGAATCTTTGTAGAGTTACCCATGATAGTAGAGGACGTGGAACACGGATGCGACGATTGCAAGATGTGTCCTTAAAGCCTGTAGGGTGTACAGGATTAACATACAGGATCCTATTATCACGATAAGTGAATCTGCGACTAAAACGTATTTTTTAGTAGAAAATCACCGTAGCTGTGGCCCTTGTGGGTTTCTCATTGATGCGAGTCTGTGTATGTATTGCCTAACAGACCCTGAAAGGAAGAAACGACTGTGGGATGAATAAGGTAAGTTGTGCTTCCAGGAACGAAGATGCCTGCAAAGACGAGGATCAATATAAGCATCGCTGTTAAAGCTTCATAGACTAGTGGATGTAAATACCTAGGTTCCACTCTCAATCAATTGACTTATTGTATTTCATAGGGGAAGCAATCAATGAGGCCTCATGTCCTAGAGCGTGCTCTCCTCCATGCTGGCATGATATGGATTTGGTTCCCATGATTTCAAGGGGTTCAGCGACGGTGAACATAGGTATCTATGTGAGATTGAAACACGAAATATGACTGAGCTAGGTTTCATGTCTTCGGCTGTCAAGAGAATGACTGAAACAGAGGAATGCGGACCCACAAACGACAACAACTTCATCGAGGGTGGGAAAATCGTTGTGAGAATTCTTAAACAGCGACCACAACTTCCGGATGAGATAACCTATATAGAGGTCGGTAAGTTCCGCGGCAGCATTGCAGGACATGCCTCGTGTAAAAGGTGAGGTCCAAAAGTGATGCTCGTACCGGATGCCTGCCTTCGACCTTCTGGTAGCCACTCCTTCAACTGCTTAGGTAGCAGTTTGAGGGCCTCTCGGTCTATATCTGCTCGGGGAGCTCGACTGCGGGGCCCTTGGATTAACAAGTCGCGCTCACAGACGACGTCGATAGTCAGTATCGCGCTCGGTACTGGCGAAGGTACGTTTAACGTTTCCCCGAATGTTTAGCCTATAACTTCTTGTCCCCGCAACTCTGACAATGTTTCCCCGCAAACCGCTTGCATAGTCCATTATCCCTTCTCTACCTACTCTTGGTCCCCCGCACGTTTACGTCTTACGATTACGACTCCTTTGTTTCATTCACGATGGATTTTCTGAGGATGCTGAGGAGGAATCTCGACATCACATCAACTCCACTCGCTCCCAAGATTGGCAAGATACCCTTGCCAGAAGTTGACGATAGCACCGATGGTTATGTGATACCGAGGATGCCATGCATTGAAGATGACGACTATTCTGAAAGCGATCAACCTATACTTCGTGCCCCAACACCGAGGAAACCCATCCGAGTTTTCGATCCTTCCATCTCGTCCCCTTCAACATCGAGACCATCCAGCCCCCGTGTATCAACACCAGTGATTCCTAAATGGAAAACTCTTCGTGATCCCTCAGCGCGCAAGCTAGCGACACCCGAAACTGAATCAAACTTGAAGGCAAAGCCTTCACGGACATCATCACCTGTCATTCCATCGCACGCGCCTCAGAGGAAGGTATCACCGACGGGTTCGGACACCTCATACAAGCAACCTTTGAAAGGTATATTAAAGCCTGGTATGTTTAGGTTCTCTTCTTTAGATGAAGAAAGGTTCGTTCCCATCGCTTTACTCATCTATCTGTGTCTTGTCGTCTTAGCATCTAAGCAGCCATTGCCTGAGGAGGTGCTTCTGCATTGGCAGCTTATCCCCTATGATCCTGAACTCAGGAAGTCACCAGTGCATTTCGATGTATCAGCCGCCGCCATGGAAGTACGCTTCGACTCGGTGAATCCGACGTATCGTATACATCTAACCAAGGAACAACTGGATAAGAAAGCGGCTGGTAACAATGTTCATTTGACAAAAATGACAATCCGCTGTGAGCAGCTAGAGCATTGGAAATTGGTCGTGGAGAACCCAGACGGTATCACCTGTGGAGACGTTTTCAAAGCTATTCATGAGACGTATCACGTTCCGTTGACTACCGAAGAGATTAAGCTTTATATTTCACGGCGTCGTCGGACTGCGTGCGAGGAGGCATTTTCTCGAAGGTGCAGGCGAAACCCTGAGGTCCGAAGGAAGGGCATTATGCGGATTGATCTCCTACAGGATAACTATATGTTTAAAGGTCTTAAACGACCTCCGAATGCTAACGACAATCAATGGGTGCTGGAGTTTGGAAAGCCTTTGCATTTGTAGGTAGGGTGATTCTCGTTGACGACTCCCCTGCCTCACACTGTATTTCGTGCATACGGTGAGTCTGCTTTGATGTGTCATATTTTTGTGCGATTAAAATGACAAATATCCTCTTTCGACTTTAGCACTGGTCCTCCGTTTCTCCTCATGCTTTCTCAGCACACTCATTTTCACGACCTTTACATTACGCCCCCGTATACCTCGCAAGATATGCTTTCGTTCATTCCCCCGCCATCCATCGATATCATCATCATCTCCATTCAATCATATCTTTACATTTTTCTATCATGATTCTTTTTCGCTCTGTGAATCTGTATGTGAACACTATCTGTTTCTTTCATGTTCTTCTAATCGCTCTGTTTCGCATGTGTATTTTTGCAATCATATCCCTCCCCCTTTGAAATACCCCTCCTTCGTTCCCTACCTCCCCTCCATCATTGGTATAACACGCCACACGTCTTCAACTGTTCTTTTCCCGTCATGTAAATATGCATCATGGGAACATATAGAACATCTGCTACCTACTATACTCGCAACCTCCGCGACCTTATGATGTTGCTCATGGAAACTGGTACGTCCTACACGAGGAGCCTCGTGTCCTGCTTGGGTGTCTTTTGTGCGTCTGATCTGGGGGCGTGTTTGCAGTCCACCGTCCATTCGGCCCTACCATCATAATTCAAGCCCAGCCCACTCCCAAATCATAGAAAACAAGCTTCCGTTTTCAATAGCAACATGGGGGATTCGCGTTCTTCTATATTCAGCATTTACGGTCGGATGTTTGTCGGAGGTCTCATACGGTGGCCCACTGTTTAGAGAAGACGACAATCCTTTCAAAACAAATATAGCCGTTCACAAAGCGGCGGCATGGGCTAGGTGGTGTTATTCCATTTTCAATACATATGTTCGCCATCAGGCAGCGTTATTCGTACCTACCTGTTCAAGATCAACACTAGAAGCGTTCGCCGATTCAGACATTGGACTTCTGTATACGAACTACCAAGGTTTTCCTGGTATCTAGAATGTGCTTGACGTGATAGAAGGATATTTTATGAGTATAACAGATTGCGTTCAAGATTATCCCGACTAATTGTCCAGAGTTCTCAGTGAATCATTCTCTCTGGAAGAACTTGAATCATCTACTGAATAAATTGTTTCAGTAAATCGCAAAGTCAGCCAAAATAAATTATTGTCGATATCTACCTTTCGAGTAATTATAAGCAGATAAGTTGTAATAAATTGGGACACAGAGGATCAGACCGAGTGGCCAGTGATTCCGATGTGTGGACGTACAGTAACCGCGTTTCAGTGAATTTGAATTTCCCCAATCGCGAATTTGATTTCATGTCATTTGGTGAAACTATAGCGCGCTTAGAAGATATCTTCTCCTCTTCACCACCATCCTCTAACCACTCATTCTGTCACAATGCATCGTGTATTCCTAGTCCCCGAGATTTTAAACATAATTTTCGAACGTCTTCCTGATGATGGAAAGAACAACACCCTGGCCTCTGCAGCGAGAACATGCAAGCTCTTCGAAGAACCTGCTCTGGAGAATCTGTGGCATACCCAGTCTAGTTTGGTTCCCCTTTTACGCTGTGCCCCAGGAGCCTTTGTACAAAATTTCGAGAAGGACACTTTGAAGGACATGAAAAACAAGGCCAAGATCAACATGAAGCCTACGGAATTCGTTCAGCTACTTGGGAAATTAAATACCTTCGTGAGTGCAGCTCGTATTCAAACTTATGCTGCAAATAATCACGTTGTATCTTAATCAGTACGCCGACAGGCCACTTTATCCCTCCGAAAGAAATCGCATTCAAAAATACGCGATGAAAATCAAGTCATTTGTAGAAAAGAACGAGGAGACCTCGACAGCCGTTCACATCGACGGTTCCGTGTTTTCGGTACTTTTTAGCATCGAAGATGACTACCTATTCAATAATCTCCGCTCGTTGAAGTGGCCTATATCTGGTTTGCAAAAAGCAGACTATTCTCTCCTCGCCCGCTTCTTGAGCCCCAAACTCAGTCATGTCGACTTGTCCTATTTCCAACGACATAACCTGGACATGGCAGTCATCGACATGCTTCGAAAGCAGTGTCATATGTTGTCCCATTTTACCATTAACTGTAACCATAATGCAGCAGTATCCTTGGCTCTCCGAGACTTGTTTACCGTATCGACTATGTTGCGTCGGGTTGAGTGCGACGTAGAATTGGACGCGGGTCATCTACTTCCACTTTCCTGCATTCCGAATCTCGAATACCTCGATATCAGTATTCGATCTGGCATTACCCTCAAGAAAGATACCCTTTCTTCGGTCCATTCCATTTTTCCTTGTCTGAAATCCCTCACAATCCATTCCGACGCTATAGCCCTCCTGACCAATTTTCTCAACCTCGGTCATTTCAGTCAGCTATCGTCCATCACTTCAACACACTCTATGCTACCACAAATAGGCGACTTCCAAGAGCTTTTTCAGGCTATCGCGCGACATTGTTCTCCTCTCGTCCTAGAGTCCATCACTCTGAAGATAACTCGATTTCGTTTCACCCCATATTCCAACCCTCTTGATCGTCAAGACATTGAACCTCTTCTTGATTTCCACAACATCCATACTCTAAAGATTGAAGGGATGCTATGCTATAACATCACGGATACTGACGTTGGAGATATGGCAGTAGCTTGGCCCAAACTGCGAAATCTATATTTTGACCCGAATGGATTGTGGCCAGCCCTATCAGGTCTTACTCTTGATTCTTTACCCAAACTAGCGAATCATTGCCCAGAACTGACGTTGTTCGGTGCTAAACTTCGAGTCAACGCTCACAACCCTCGAAAACATTCGGGACCTAGTGCAAATGGGAAACGAGGATATAATCTTCAAAATCTGCATGTAGGACCTGCGATGATAAACAATGCTGGATATGTCGCTGCTTTCTTGTCAGATATCTTCCCGGAAATGCAAGAATGTGGTGTTCATGCTTGGACGGAGTTGGATGAGGAAGATCTAGATGGAGCTATTCATTCTGAGAGGTGGGATAATGTCAATAAGTTGTATCTCCTTTTGAATGGAGTTCGGAGACAAGAAAGAGACTTGATAACAAAATCAGAGCGTTTCTCTGATGTTGGTAAGTTAGGAAAATTGGTCGTTGATCACGCAAATTTACTGACTTCTTCCTATGAATTATTTAGAGGACTCCGAAGACGATGCCGCATAGAGATACCACGTTTAATTGTAGAAAAGGATATTTTCAGATGACATACAGCGATATACCCGTACAAATACAAAGTTTCGTTTTGATATCACAGAATCAAACTTCTGCAGTGCTGCGACCTTTCAATATTCAATGACTGTCTGAAGCCTCTTGCATTTTCACCCATAAACCACCCTACGAAAAACAAACAGTTTAGTTACTCATAGAAACTGAATCCAATGAGGTATAAACAAACTACTTACTTCCAAATACGCAGTCAAATGTGATCTCACCACCACCTTCTCAATCCCTTTTCTACCTGGCATACCAGCCCAACTAGCAGGAGGAGCTTTTTGCAGGAGTGTATCCAATTCCATTGACGAAAAGTTTTGCATTAATTTGACTAGGAAGAAAGACATTTCGTTGTATGCGAATTGTTGACCTAGACAAATACGTGGACCTGCATTGAATGGGAGGAAAATGAATGGATTGGGAGTAAGATATTTTTGAAGTCTTGAATCGAGGAAACGATTTGGGTCGAATTCGTCAGCTAGAAACAAACATGAACATTGTTGAGAGATAGATAAGTGCATGGGTAGAACGTATCAAAGTCATACCGTCAGGACCCCAGTAATCTTTCCTGCGATGCATGAGAAGAACAGAGTAGGAGACCCTATACAGAAACACATCCAAGTCAGTGACGATACATATCTTTACTAGTTCGAAGTCGCTACTAACGGAGTTTTGGCGGGAACGAAGATTGGTTTGCCATTAGGATCTGGGTTGGGAAGTAACGTGTCTTCAGTCGCAAATCTGATAGAAAAGAGCGAGTCAATGAGCTATTAAAGTTTTAATCTCTAAGATCATACATACCTGACGTTGAACGGACTTTGAATCCAAACGGTAAGTAGAAGACCAGCGACATACAATTAATTCACACTCACACAGCAGGATAAAGTCGTAGAGTCTCTAAATGAAAGAAAATAGAACAAACCATGAATTAGTGAGCTAGGAGGGGTCCAACATTGAAAACACACCATTGATAACAGCCCTGAGATATTTCATTTCTCTGATATCTTCCAGAGAAGGTCTGCGGTTAGGCCCAACAGTATCAAGAACTTCCTTGCGCAAGCGATTGCGAACATCCGGATACATGCACAAGAAGTAGATGGCGAAGCTAAGACTTCCAGCCGTGGTATCCCTTCCAGCAATCATGATGTTTAAAGTTTCGTCATGCAGTACGACGGGATCTGACATTAAATACGTTCAGTGTTATAAAACTGTCAGTGATGCTGTAACAAGTCATCTTACCAGAAGTATACCGAACTAGATGGTCTAACAACGTAACATCATCGTCGACCTCATCAACCTTCTCCCCAATTTTCAAATGTTCCGTCATCTCGTTCTTCCTGTTCTTTTCCCTCTCCAAAGCTTTCTCAATGATAGGTTTCAAATAATTATCAACCACTTTCATCGGTTTCTTTGAATTGTCTCCGAACATTTCCAAGAAAGGCCAAATCCATCCTAACCGACTTCTTTCCGCGATGACATACTGCGCCTCCATAAACGCACTAGCAAATTCATCCGATTCATGGACTACTCTGGTAGCAGGAATTGGGAGGTTTCGGGGTGGATAAGGAAGATCGGCAGATAGACTATTGACACATTGTCCGAAAAGGAATTCTGTTGCAGTGTCGAGGGTGAAACGGGAGATCAAATCCTACCATTTTGAATTAATGATTGTGAGTACAGTTCAATTTATAAGGCTGTACTGAAAGATTGTGTCGGACTTACTTGGAAGTCGATCGAATATCCAGCACCCAATCTCTGTTTCATCTTCGCAATTGCCTCCTCTAGAAATTACAAATTAGAACTGAACTGACTTAACAACCAGACGAACGCACCTGCTTTCTTGTCAAACAGATCAAAATGGCTGATGCGATCCCTGCTAAAGAAAGGTCGAGTCATGGAACGATGAAATCTACAAAAGCAGGTCAGTGGGGGAAAATAGCAGAATAGTCAGTAACGTACTTCCACATATCCCCTGTCAGGAAGGATTAGTGTCGGTTCTGGAATTTCAAGTTGCACTACATACCATCCGAATTGAACACACCAGTACCCAGAACGGAGTACATGAACGCTTGGAATACCTCTCCTGTGAATTTGATGAATTACAATCAGTCAAGTGAAATAGGTAGCTTGAACTTGGAGTAAAACACCGACCTTTGACATAGTGACTGAAATCAGTAGCAAGTAATGCCTGCTAGGGTTTTAGATAACTTTAACATTTTCAGGGTCTGGCGTCTAACCTTCGTGATATTGACATCCGATGTGACATAATTATCATCCCACAAGACCCTGGTGTTCATAAGACCATTGTTTTCATCTAACTTCTCGCGCAAACCGTCACCTATTGCACATTATATCCTGTAATGAGCAGAGATGCCACAGAGAACATTTGTGGAAATTGGGACATACCCAAAAACCCATTCTTCCAGCAGTCCGTCAAATACTTTAATATATCCACACTCCCAATTGACTTTGCTTTCCATGTAGGGGGTAATGTGGCACCCAACCGAGCTGCTTTGATGTGGTTTTTCCTGTTCTTATTCCAGATCTTCACGGCAACGAATGATGGAATGCTTGCGACGTAGATGACTGCAGACAACCAAAGAGGAACGGAGTATTGCAATTTAGCTTCCACAAGACGAATGAAGGGATAAACGAATATGCATGGTAAGAAAGCGTTGAATATGTTGGAGAGTATAATTCTCCAGGTTGGAGAAAGTATTGGCATCTCGAAAAGAGGGAAGATCTGGGTCGGGATCAGTGAGAACCTGTCTGGAGGAAAGGAAGATGGTCGCAAGATGGGAACAATGAGATGGATATGCATACCTTCTCATATAAGCTCATCCAACTAACACTGCGGTCACTTACGTAGGGGGAAATCGGCCCCTCTGGCTTCTCGTTTGAACGAACTTGGTGATTTGTGGATCTCACCATGAGGTCAGCTGAATGTACCTGACAAAGAATATAACGGGGGATTGGCACTGGCAGTTGATTTCCTCGAGCTTTTCACACTAATAGTTTGTTCTCGTTACCGGGAACTGTGCAGCAGCAGTGATGGCGAAGCGGTGGGAATGAAACTCCCCTGAGAGCTCCTGGATCCAACCACTTGTTCGTTTAGCGTCCGAATCGCGGAACCTGATTTGAGTTTGCTATTATTGCAATTCATTGCTAGCTTTGTTTCATTCTAGAGTACACTCTGATACATGTTTCTGCAGTTGCAAAACACTCATCCATTGGATGCTGCAGAGCGAGCCTCCATAGCACGAAGTTCGATGCGGGGACGGCATTAAATCTCTCGAATACGAGTAGTCTGCTGGTGCATTCGCAATCCGGGATGTTCTTAAAGCAAGTCAGCTGAATTGAGTCAGCGGGACAATTGGAGTATACATACGTACGAGGTCCGTCTGCATTCGCCGCGATTCTTCCTCAGGAAAATGCAGGGAGATAAGTAGATGTTCGACGTCAAGAACATCGGACGTCCTGGGCCTGGTGAATTCAGTTCACGATCGATAAAATTAAAACACACCTTCGCAGTCAGCGCAGGACAGATCGCAACACTTAGAAACCTAGGGAAATGCCAAAGTCCATAAATCTAAAAGCATCCTCAGCTTCGGCCGATTCAATACTATTTGAACTGTAGGATATCCACACAAGAATATTCCTTGAAAAGTCTTCTGATCCTTCTTGGAAGGTACTGATGGATGAGCAAAACGACAAGAGATTTGGTTTTAGCCTGCCAGACAGCAATCGTATTGGGAGAAGGTGAATGTAGTGGAAGCACTGAAGCTTACTGGGGCTTCAAAGTGTTGTAACAACCCATCAGATGCTTTTCTAAGTTTTCTTATTGACATTGATGACATACTAGTAATCGGAGTTCGAATTATTGATACCTTGACTATTCCGTTAAGCGCCCATAAGAACTGTTACGACGCAGTTACAATGCGCCTTTCGAGGTCTGTTGAGGGGACTAGGGCTCATGCACATTTTCATTGGAAAAACCAAAAACCATATTACAGGACTGGCGTCCCCTACGATGACTCGACGAAGGGGTAAATTAATTGAGGCCAAAATTCAGCAATAAATAACGAAAACCAAGATTGATGATAAGCAGGCAAGTGTCGATATAGCATGATGCAACCTGCCACAGGTTGCGGCGCGGAAAGAATTACAGCTGCAGCTAGGTGGCCAGCAGTTTACTGACCAAACTATTACCCAAAAGCTGAACTCTTATGTTCATTCTTTAATTACCGTCCGAAGCCTCTTGCATCTTTACCCATAACCCACCCTACAAACAAGTCATGAGAACTACATCCAATGCAGGCGTAAATAAACTACTTACATCGAAATACGCAGTCAGATGTGCTCGGATTAGCACCTTCTCGACTCCTTTCCTACCTGGCATACCAGCCCAACTAGCCGGAGGAGCTTTCTGCACAAGTGTATCCAATTCCATCGATGAAAAGTTTTGCATCAATTTGATTAGGAAGAATGACATTTCGTTGTATGCGAATTGTTGGCCTAGACAGATCCGCGGACCGGCGTTGAATGGGAGGAAGATGAATGGGTTCGGAGTTAGATATTTCTGGAGTCTTGAATCTAGGAAACGAGATGGATCAAATTCGTCGGCTGGAAGCAAGCATGAGGATTGTGTAGATATATGAGACCATATCGAAATCATACCGTCAGGACCCCAGTAATCTTTCCTGCGATGCATGAGAAGGACAGAGTAGGAGACGCTATATGCACAAAGTCATCAGTCATAATACACGCATTCTCTTGTAGCTACTAACGGAGTCTGTGCAGGGACAAAGATTGGTTTGCCATTGGGATCAGGGTTTGGAAGTAACGTATCTTCGGTCGCAAATCTGGTAGAAAAAAAAAACCGAGTCAACGGGTTACTGGCGTTAAGGTGAAAGACCGTACACACCTAACGTTGAACGGACTTCATGTCTGAGGAGTGAGTACAAATCTAGCAGAATTCAATTGCTTCGCACTTACACAGCAGGATACAGTCGCAATGTTTCTTAAAGAAATAAGTAGAAGAAGTGAACCCATTTATTAGTGAGTCAAGAGGAGGGTTCAAGAAAGTTGAAAACATACCATTGATGACGGCTCTGAGGTATTTCATTTCTCTGATATCCTCAAGGGACGGTCTACGATCAGGACCAATTGTATCGAGGACTTCTTTGCGTAAGCGTTTGCAAACATCTGGATACATGCAAAGGAAGTAAATGGCGAAACTGAGGCTACCAGCTGTGGTATCCCTTCCGGCGATCATAATGTTCAATGTTTCGTCGTGAAGTACGACAGGATCTGGTAAGGAAGAAAGCCAGTGTCAAGATGCGAGCGATACAATAGGAAATTAACTTACCAGAAGTATACCGGACTAAATGGTCCAACAATGTAACATCGTCGTCGACCTCATCAACCTTCTGTCCAGTCTTTGATTGCTCGGCCATTTCATTCGTCCTATTCTTTTCTCTCTCCAAAGCGTTCTCAATGATGGGTTTCAAAAAATTATCGACGACTTTCATCGGTTTCTTTGATTTATCCCCGAACATTTCGAGGTAAGGCCAAATCCATCCTAAACGAAGCCTTTCAGCGAGGACATACTGAGCTTGCAAGATTGCATTAGCCAGTTCGTCCGATTCATGAACTGTTCGAGCAGCTGGAATTGGGAGGTTGCCAGGTGGATAGGGAAGATCGGCGGATAGACTATTGACACATTGTCCGAAAAGGAAATCTGTTGCAGCGTCGAGGGTGAAACGAGAGATCAGGTCCTGCAATTGGGTCAATAAGGATCCATTTGAACGATCGTGTCGTACTTACCTGGAAGTCGATCGAATATCCAGCACTCATTCTCTGTTTCATTTTTGCAATTGTCTCCTCTGGAAGAATGGCAAATTGAGCTTGATATAACTTCCTGTTATCAACCAGGATGAACGCACCTGCTTTCTTGTCGAATAGTTCAAGATGGCTGATACGTTCCCTACTAAAGAAAGGTCGAGTCATAGAACGATGGAATCTACGAAAGCAGGTCAACGGTGGTAGATAAGATGATAGTGAGTAACATACTTCCACATGTCCCCTGCGAGGAAGAATTAATGTCATGTATAACACGTCCGAGTTGCATACATACCGTCAGAGTTAAACACACCAGTACCGAGGACAGAGTGCAAGACTGCTTGGAGTGTATCTCCTGTAGATATGATGAATTCCAGAGTGAGATGAACAGTTAGCTTAAGCTTCGAGGAAAACACTGACCTTTGACATAGTGATTAAAATCCGTGGCAAGTAATGCCTACCAGGGTTTGAGATAAACTTTAGCATTTCAGGAAAAAGCGTCTCACCTTCATGATGTTGATATCCGATGTGAAATAGGTGTCATCCCAAAGAACCCTGAGATTCATAAGACCATTGTCTTCATCTAACTTTTCGCGTATACCATCACCTATTGCCCATCAATATCCTCATTGTGAGCAACAATAGCAGAAATTAGGACATACCGAGATACCCATTTTTGAAGCAGTCGGCCAAATACTTCAATACGTCTACACTCCCAATTGACTTTCCTTTCCATGTGGGGGGTAATGTGGCACCCAACCGAGCTGCTTTGATGTGGGTTTTCCGATTTTTATTCCAGATCTTCACGGTAACAAACAATGGAATGCTCGCAATATAAATAACTGCACACAACCAAAGTGGGATGAGGTGTTGCAGTTTAGACTCCGCGAGACGGATGAGGGGAAAAATAAAGATCCATGGCAAGAAAGTGTTGAATATGTGGGGGAGTATAATTCTCCAGGTCGGAGAAAGTATTGGCATATCGAAAAGGAAGAACCTGAAGTTGGCAAGATGGGTACAATGAGCACACCTTCTCATATAAGACCGTTCGACTAAAGCTGCGCTCGTTTGCGTAGGATATCGGCCCCTCTGGCTTCTCGTTTGAACAGACTTGATAATTCGTGGATCCGAGTCTTTCCATAAGGTCAGCTGAATGTACCTGACAAAGATTAAAACGGGAGATTGAGTTTGCTATAATCGTAATTTGTTACCTGCTTTGCGAAAGCACGCATGAATTGAATGTCGCCGAGGGAGCTTCCATCATTACGCTGCACCATGGGACGGCAAGCTAAATGCTGAAACGACATCAAGTCTCTTGACTACAAGGGTAAGTAGCTTGCGTGTAGCGGCATTCACAATCCGGCATGTTCTTACAAGCAAGTTAGCTGAAGTGAATTACAGTAACGAAGCACTTGAGATGTACGTACTATATTCATATTCACCACAATTGTCCTTTGCGAACAGCGTGGTAAGTAAATGTTCGACGTTGACAAGAGGCGTCCTGGCAATTTCAATTCGCAGTCGACAGAGTCAGACACACCTCCTTCGTTGGTGAGTCAGCGCAGGATAGGACGCAATCACTGAAAACCCTAGGAGAATGCAAGACCTTGAAAGTTCATGAATCCTTAACCATGGTCGATTCAACAACATATGAACGGTAGAACACTCGGCCTAACCCAACGATATTCCTGAAAGTCTTCTATCTTCTCCTTCAGGCCCTGACGGTTCAGCTCAATAACGCATGTTAGCCTGCCAAGTGAATGGTATTAGTGGAAGGAAAGTCGGATAGTGAACGTAGAGTACACGAGCAGCATTTAGTAACCGAGGTAAATACCGAAGCTTACTGAGACTTCAAAAAATCATCAAACCTATTCAATATCTTCCTTACCGACTTGACTATCCACCAGTAATCGGAGTTTCAAATTATCTAAGGGAATCATTGAGGTACTTGTGTGTTAGGCGCCCATAAGTAAAAACTTTAACATTTTTGATTTTTGGCATCGTCCTTCTCGCCGTCATGGCTCCGACTCACGCTTTGTTCGAAACTGCCTCGGGGTATGCTATATTCGAGATAAAACTTCACGACACTGTCGGGGCTGCGACCCAGGCAGTTCAGGCCTCGTTAGATGACATCTCAAAATTCGGGAAGATGGTGAACTTGCTGAGCTTTTCGCCATTCAAAAGCGCAGCTCACGCTCTGGAAAATGCGAACGATATCTCAGAAGGTATGTACATTCATCATTTGTGTACAGAAACATATTTAATATACTAGATTTATAGGTACCGTTAGCGAATATCTTCATTCGCTGCTCGAACTCAACCTCTCCAAGCCGAGCAAAAAGTCAAACGTTGTTCTCGCAGTATGGGATCCCATTCTTGGTTCTTCTATCAAGGCTTCACTGGGCATTGATTGTGATGCTTCGCAAGAGGCGAGGGATATCCTCCGTGGTCTTCGTCAGCATGCCCCCAAACTTCTCAAAGGTCTTCAAGCCGACGACCTCACCAAAGCCCAACTCGGTCTTGGTCACTCCTACTCCCGTGCCAAACTCAAATTCAACGTCAACAGATACGATAACATGATCATCCAAGCCATTGCCCTCCTTGATCAACTCGACAAAGATGTCAACCTTTTCTCGATGCGTATACGAGAATGGTATGGTTATCATTTCCCAGAACTTGTCAGGATCGTCCCCGACAACTATCAATATGCACGTTGTGCTCAGTTCATCGGTGCTAAAGAAACTTTAGACGAGGAAAAGTTACCTGACTTGGCTGCTATTCTCGACGACGATGCTACTCGTGCTCAAAATATCCTCGACGCATCACGCGGTTCCATGGGTTCAGCTCTTTCTGAATTTGATATGATCAATATTGGTTCATTCGCTACTCGAGTTGTCTCTATCGCCGAATACCGCAAATCCCTCACCGCTTACCTTACCGAAAAGATGAACCTTGTTGCGCCCAGTTTGACCGCTTTGCTTGGAGAGAGAATTGGTGCCAGGTTGATCAGTCATGCTGGAAGTTTGACAAATTTGAGCAAGTACCCCGCAAGTACTGTTCAGATTTTGGGTGCGGAGAAGGCGTTGTTCAGAGCGTTGAAGACTAAAGGTAACACACCGAAAGTACGTATATCCCTTCTATGACTTATATGTATGAATAGCACTAATGTCGTCCTCTAGTATGGTCTCATTTACCACTCTACGTTTATTGGACGAGCGGGTCCCAAGCATAAAGGACGTATTTCACGATTCCTCGCCAACAAATGTTCAATAGCTTCAAGAATCGATTGTTACTCCGAAAAGCCAACTCCCGCATTTGGTGAAGCTCTTCGTCAACAAGTTGAGGAACGGTTAGCGTTCTTCGAGACCGGTGCTCCACCTACCAAGAATGCCGATACTATCCGTAAAGTTCTTGATCAGCTTGCGCTGGATGATGATGAAGAGGAGGAGGAGGACGCCATGGATACTGATAAAGTCCCTCTGACGAAACTTCAGATGACACCGGAGAAGAAGGACAAGAAAAAGAAGAAGAGGAGCAGGGAGGAGGTTGATGATGAGATGGATGTCGATGAAGTCACACCTGAGAAGAAGCAGAAGTTGTCAAAGGAGGAAAAGAAGGCGTTGAAGAAGGAGAAGAAGAAAGAAAAGAAGGAGAAGGCTGCTGCTGAGGTATGTTGTTGTTTTTCATCTGTGTTATCTCGTCAAAGATAAAGACTAACAATTGTATTTTTTGTTGTCTTTTTAGGACTCCGATGGAGAGAAAAAGGAGAAGAAGAAAGAGAAGAAAGAAAAGAAGGAGAAGAAGGAGAAAAAGAAGAGCAAGGAGTGATTTGATTTTTTGCCTTCATCCCTTGTTTCTTTTATCATCTCGGTCATGTTGTGTTTCTTACTCATCCTTGTATCTATCTATCTACCTTGTCTTCATCTCTGCTTGCTCTCTTTCTTTGCTTTTCATCATGTCGTATGATAATATGGCTATGCACATTCTCATTGGCAAAGCTCGGAAACAGAAACTACTATACATTCAAAAAACAGGCAAAGTACGAAAACAAAGGGTGACGACGACGGAAAGGTATGATGTAGGCAAACAACGAAAGCAACTGTATAAATACACAGAGTCCAAAAGAATCAGTTCCAATATTAATGCGGGTCGGAGGTGAAGGGGCGAAAGTCGATGATACTCAAGGTATCTGCTACGTCAGATTCCTAGACGCAGCTTGCAAGACAACCAAGTCGACCCTAATTCCTGAGAGAATAACAGCAGCAGCGGTATCCCCAGCTGTCTTACTGACCAAACCACCAAAAGTTGAACTCTTATGTTCATCCATAATAACCTTCAACTCCTTATCATGACTTTCAACAGCCAACCTTCTTGATCGACCGCAGATGACTAGTAATCTAGCCTTTCCCGACGGTCCTGCCGGTCGTGAATGAGGCTGAGGCCGAGGAAGATGTATATGAATTTGTTGAATCATGGAACGAAGGGGTGTGGGAGTTGAAAGGTCATCGAACGTTATACGTGGTATAGGATCTGAGTTTTGAGTTGTATAACGTGTCCAGAGGATGTTATCAGCCATTTCGGACTGAAGGCGAATCTGTGTGTTCGTATTTCCACTATATACAGTGTCATCTGGGAAGGTACCATAGGTAGTCTGCAAGGAAAATCATCAAGATTAGAGATGTTTTCAAGACATCGCAGAGATGATGTACACGTACGGATTGGGCAGTCAACAAACCGTCCCTCATATGCCTCTCACCATCATCGGGACGAGGATCTAATCGTCTATTCACTGGCCTCTTTGAATCTTCATCTTCGCCAATGTCATCTTGTTTTGACACTCTGACGACAGTAGCATTGATCCTAGGATTCTGCGAACACAGCTGAACCACAAACTCCAGCGCCAACCTGTCATCCGGTCCACCAAAGAAAGGTAAGAACAGGTGATAATTTCCTCCTAATCTCCTAGCATGAGGAGACGTAGTAGATTCTTGGTCAATGTATAGAGCAATATCCATATCACTACCGCATGACCCAAAGACACTTCTGATAAAACGGCAATGCAGAGCTGAAGTCGATGAATCACCGAACGGAAATCCAGATGCTTGATCAACCTCGTCGGAGCCTGCACTTCGGAAAAGTGTTTCGAAAGGATTCGAAGACATAGATGAACCTGATGAAAGGTCTTGAGCACCTCCTTCTCCACTGTGATGATAATGGATGGAAGAGTATGAAGCAGAAGTTGAAGAAAGCCAAGGTATAAGGACCATTTGCGTAGACTTCTTTTCTGCTTCATCTTTGATATTTGAAACTAGATCGTTATATGCTGCCATTTTGACCTCGCTACTCAATTCTACTGAACCTCCCCCTCCAGACCCTAGTTCAACGAAAGTACGAAAGATGGATAAGAGGGGGTCCGTATGACGAAGATTTTCAGTAGCGAGTGAAGAGTATTTCATCACTGCGGATGTACGATCTGTGATTTCGATTAGACGTAGAGCAGAAAACGAAAGTTGTGAATCATGATATGGCATGAAAGGTATCGAGGATACGCCGTGATGCTGAGAATGCTTCTGGGGATGAGAGGTGTGCCGATGGTGTCGATGTTTGGAATGACTTGGTCCTGATGATGACGAAGCTGAGGACGTAGTTGTAGCTCGACAATGTAGCCCCGAACAGAATTCAAAGTCCAACTGCGAAGGCGGTTGGATGAGTTGTGTGAGAGCCATAATTCCTGGAAGATGCTCAATCCGATCTAACACGACTAAGAATCGTTCTTTCCTCTCCAATTCATCTTGAACACTGCGGTGAGATGGCTTGTCTTCACCATCATCTTCACCCTCATGAACGAGGGAGGTAGGTTCCTCGTTTAAAAGGGTGTCGAAATGGACGGCTTTTGCTGCTACACGAACCCGCATTGCAGGGGGGTAGAGCAGAACAACGGCAGGGGTTGTCATGAAGGTCAGAAGAAGAGCTTCTAGAACAAACATTGAGAAAACGCGTGGAGAGAGAATTCCAGCTGAGAGGCCGACGTTAAGCACAATGAGTTCAACAAGATTAAATATGGAAGATGAATTAGAGGACGTCTTGAATAACGCAGATGACGATTGCATACCCTTTACAACTCATCAGACTTCCGATGGTGCTAGCTTCTCTCCAAGTGAAGCCAGCCAGCCTAGCAGCAATTGTGCAACCACCGAACTTCCCAAAATATGCCAGAACGCAAATTGCGATTGCGAATGCCCAAGTAACACTGTCATCGAGGAGTCCCAAATCAGTGGACAGTCCTGACAATGTGAAATACTATGATTCAAACATGTCAGTGACAACTCCTGCAATGTAGGTAATGACTGCTACAAACCAGTGGGAGGAAAATTATTGACACCATATCTTCCAACTTCTCCGTCAATGCAATAGTGAGCCCCCCCTGCCGAGGCACAATAATTCCAGCGAGAAAAGCACCTGCACGGATGATAAATATGATACATATTTCTTTTAGAAAGGGATATATGCGTACCAAAGATAGCGTGAACGCCGATAGCATCAGTCATGAAAGCAGATCCAAAAAGAATCAATATCGTCACGGTCATAAAGAACATGGTAGGTCCTTTCTCTATGGAGCCTGTGCGCCTTGCAAGCCAGTGCAAGAGCGTCTTGACCGGTATCAATAGAAATAAAGTCCACCCGACACAAGTCAATAAAATCCAAAGTGCCATGAAACCCGAATCTGCGTTCACGAGGGCAACTGAAAGCGCCAAAAGCGTCCATCCAACGATATCATTACCAACACCTGCAGAAAGCACGACAATTCCGACTGTCGTGTCTAACAGCTTCAGCTCGGTAAGAATCCGGCATAGGACTGGAAATGCGGTGATAGAAAACGCGACACCGGTGAATAGCATGAAGTGGGTGAACTCGATGGATTCATCTATGAATTTGTGGTATAACGGAACTGACAGAGCGGTCCCTAAGCCGAAGGGAATTATCATTCCGGCCATCGCAACTGTGAAGGAAAGACGGGCATTGCGCTTGATGACTCCCGAGTCAATTTCTAGACCGACGAGAAAGAGGAAGAGACAGAGGCCTATGTTGGCAACTAACGATAAGTATGATCTTGAATTCTCGGGGAACACAAGCTCCGTGAAACCAGGAATACGACCACACGCAGTAGGACCTGTAAAATGGTCAATTAAGTGTTTTTCAATTTAAATATATTGTGCGTATTATGTACTGACCAAGAAGTATACCACCAATCACTTCAGCAATGACCTTAGGTTGGCGGATCTTTCTTAAGCCCAGAGACAGTAGCTGAGTTGTTAACACGATAACACCTTGAACGCAAAGTAAAATCAAACTGAAAATTTTGTAATTCATGAATCAACCGACTCACTAACTTGAATAATCCAAAGTCTTAGAGGTTCAGCTGGGCTCGATTTCGTGGCCCACAATACGCTCCTCGGTAGGTCCTTCATCTCTGAAATCCTGGATTCATATGATAAATCAACGAACAAATTGAACTATCCAGTCGGGAGTGTGGGTGTGAGGAGAACGTCGTGGTTGGGAATAGACATCATTCGCCTAAATAATCGCTTCACAAACATTTGAGCGACGTGAGCTTGAGGATGATGGAAACTTGGAGCTTCTGAGGCAGTTCTCCGACTTGATCTAACGCAGTCACGTGCTGGATACCCTGTTCAGAATCACTCATGATGCTGCATTGATGCAGATTGTTTGCGAAGGTTGCAAAGAACTACCGAACGTTCAGAGTCAAAAGAATTGTGGTAAAACTATGCAAAAGGTATAGAGATAGAGATGGTATGTACTCTACTTGGAAGTCCTTGAAGATAGCAATGAAAAAATGAGACTAAAAGTACATCCGAGTCAAAAATGCAAAAAGTAAAAATCCGAATGCAGGATGATCATCGTGTGGAATGAAATGAAGGAATAGATGGCAATCGTGATAAATCGTGAGGGTCATGAATATCATATATTCGAGCATGAAGATTGAGATGGAGAAGGTATCGTTTGCGCAGGAATACGCCCGCTATGAGCCTTTCCAATTTACGTCGAAGTTGAATCAAGGGATGCTTGCATAACGACCAAATTCGCCCTGGTTCCTGAAAGAATAACTGAAGCAGCAACATCACCAGCAGTTTTGCTAACCAAAACACCATAAGTCGAACTCTTATACTCTTCCAGAATAGTCTTCAACTCCTGATGATGACTCTCAACTGCAAGTCGTCTGGATCTACCACACACAACTAATAAACGAGCAGTGCTAGTATCTCCTGATCCACTAGCAGTTGCATGGGAATGAGGAAGAAGTGTACGAATTTGTTGGATGGTTGAATGAAGAGGTGTAGACGTCGGTAGATCTTTGAAGGTTATACGTTGTAAGGGTTCTGAATTATGAGAGGTATAGCGTGCCCAAAGAATGTTATCCGCAGTTTCGGATTGAAGACGTGTTTGAGTGTTCGCATTTCCATAGACGGTGTCAGGGAAAGCACCATGAGTTGTCTGATGGATTCGGAAAAGAAAAATATGAGATTAAGAAAAACAAGGATTATAAACAGATGAAATTTCTACTCACCGATTGAATAGTCAGCATGTTTTCCCTCACGTGTTGGTCCCCACCATCTAAATGGGCTATCTCAGGTTTCTCAATCGACTGCCTCAATTCCTCTTCATCATCTGAACTTTCAACCTTCACCACTCGAACAATACTGGCACTGATCCTTGGATTCTGCGAACACATCTGAACCGCAAACTCCAAAGCCAACCTATCATCCGGTCCACCAAAGAAAGGCACAAACAAATGATATCTTCCTCCAGTTTTCATATGCATGGTAGGTGAAGAAGCAGATTCCTGGTCAACATATAATGCAACATCCGTCTCGTTACCACACGATCCGAAAATACTCCTGACGAATTGAGAATGTAAAGCTGAAGTCGAAGGACCAACACCTGATGAGCCAGATGTAACACCCGCATCGGAACCGGCTGTTCTGAAAAGCGCTTCGAAAGGATTCGTAGATATCGGGGATCGATTCGGGAGTGCATCTTGTTGAAGACCTGAGTTGTGATGTTGTCCTTCCCCGTCATCATGTTGTTGGGTGGAGTATAGACCAGGGATTGAAGGAAGCCAAGGTATTACGACCATTTGAGAAGATTTAATTCGAGCTTCGTCTTTGACACATCCAGGTAGATCGTCATATGAAGCCATCTTGACTTCACTATTCAATTCCACTGATCCTCCTTCACCAGAACCAAGTTCAACAAAAGTCCGGAATATGGACAAGAGTGGATCAGTATGACGAAGATTCTCGGTTGACATGGAGGAATACTTCATAACGGCCGATGTACGATCCGTGATCTCGATCAGACGTAATGCAGAAATGGAGAGTTGATCATCCTGGTAAGGAGTAAATGGAACTGAAGATGTTTCGTTATGATCTGCTTGCCCTTCAGAATGATGACTATGGAGGTGAGGTAGATGGATATGACGATGATGATCCTGCTTATCCCCCGAAGACGAGGAAGATGAGGACGTGGTTCGGTTGGGATGCGCAGATGAGTATTCAGTGTAAGGTGGTGGTGGCTGAACCAGTTGAGTGAGCGCCATTATTCCTGGGAGGTGTTCGATGCGATCTAATACAACCAGTAATCGTTCCTTCTTCTGTGATTGATCTGGAACGACGGTACTAGACTGTGGTCGATGTTTGCCTTCTTCTTCATGGGGCGAGCGTTGACCATCCGGGACATTAGAAAAGTTGGAACCTTTGGCCGCTACACGCACACGCATCTCGGGAGGATAAAGCATCACAACAGCAGGTGTTGTCATGAAAGTGAGAAGGAGAGCTTCGAGGACGAACATCGAAAAGACACGTTGAGATAGAATTCCTGCGGAAAGACCAACGTTAAGGACGATAAGTTCTACTAGTCTGAAAGAAGGAAACGAAAGTCAGAGGACATTTGCAAAATTGAAAAAGAAATAAACACACCCTTTACAACTCATCAAGCTTCCAATCGTGCTCGATTCCCTCCAAGTAAAACCAGCAAATCTAGCAGCGATTGTACAACCGCCAAACTTGCCGAAATATGCCAGAGCGCATATAGCAATCGTGAACCCCCATGTAATGCCATTGTTGAGGAGACCTAAATCTGTCGACAAACCAGACAGGGTGAAGTACTGTTCAGAAAAAGATGTCAGAGAAAGAACTCGAGTCGGCGTCAACTATGAACTGACCAAAGGAAGGAAAATGATGGAAACCATATCTTCTAACTTCTCTGTCAAAGCAATAGCGAGGCCACCCTGTCGGGGAACGATGATCCCGGCAAGGAAAGCACCTGTATGATGTCGCGGTCAGTCCGATGATACATGTTACGTGGACGGCGTCATTCTGCGTACCGAAAATAGCATGAACACCAATAACATCAGTCATGAAAGCAGATCCAAAAAGGACCAATATCGTCACAGTCATGAAGAAAATCGTAGGACCGTTTTCTATCGATCCCGTTCGTCTAGCAAGCCAACTGAGGATAATCTTCACCGGGAACAGTAGAAGCAAAGTCCATCCTACGCAAGTCAATAGAATCCAAAGCGCCATCAAACCGGATCCCGCGTTCACGAGGGCGACTGATAACGCTAGGAGTGTCCAACCAACGATATCATTTCCGACACCAGCTGACAGCACGACTATGCCGACTGTTGTGTCCAAGAGCTTGAGTTCGGTAAGAATTCGACACAAGACTGGGAAAGCAGTGATGGAGTATGCGACACCAGTGAATAACATGAAATGAGTGAACTTGACGGATTCATCGATGAATTTGTTGTACAAGGGAACTGAGAGAGCAGCACCTAAGCCGAAAGGAATCACCATGCCAGCCAATGCAACTGTGAAGGACAGACGAGCATTGCGCTTGATAACACCAGAGTCGATTTCTAAACCAACAAGGAATAGGAAGAGACAAAGACCTATATTGGCAACGAGGGACAAGTATGGTCTTGAGTCCTGGGGGAATATATGCTCGGTGAAACCTGGTATGCGACCGAATGCAGTGGGACCTTGGAAGAGTGAAACACGATGAAATGGTGAAGATATTTTGGAAGAAAGGCCTGTGTACTTACCAAGGAGGATACCACCGATAACCTCGGCGATGACCTTAGGTTGGCGCATTTTCCTCAATCCCAATGATAGAAGCTGAGTCGTTAATACAATGACACCTGGGGACCCATCCAAAGTCAGATAACATCTCTAATGGAGAAATACAGAAACCAGCGCACCAACTTGAATGATCCATAGTCGTAATGGATCGGCAGTATTGAATGCTGAAGGGTCTTGTCCACTTAGAAGACCGCCCTGCAAAACGATGGAAGTTGGATGAGACGAGTACGACTGCAGATAGTGACTGTGCTCACCTGCTCCTGGGCTGCTCTTCGCCATAATACGGTCTTTGTGATGTTCTTTATTGTGTCTGAGAACTCTGACATTCTGCAAAAAGATTGACTGGAATATCAAGGAGCGAGAAGAGACAAGCAACGCGAAGCAAATAAAAAATGTTCAGAGAATAGATCGCTCGTAATTTATAGATCTGTGCGGCTCAGGATAAGAGAGAGCGGCATTTGGCCTCTATAAAGACAGGACAGCTACGATGGTAGTATTTTTTAGTTTCGACGGCCTCGAGGATGTGGAGAAACACTCGGAAAATCAATTGTGCCAGTCAGCCTTTTATTTCTAGCTCCGTCCTGATTGGGAACTCGGTTATTGATGGAACACGTGATGGGCTATTTCACCACCTTCGAACTTCGAAGTTTCGCATTGCAATTTCTTTTCTATGGGACCACTTGAAGACTATCATCTCCGCTATAGTGCAGGTCAGTCGTTATCTCTACTTCGTGAGATGGTTGATGGCCTCAATTTTGTCATTCAGATTACAATTTACAACGCCGGACACATCTTTCGAACTGGGATGGCTGCAATGCAATGCAGTCCAATTCAAATCTACTACATTCTATTGTATCACATGGACGCCATTTATGAGAATTGTCATCGATTATCCAAATTGTTGCAGATTCAACCCTTTCGGTCACCAAGCTCCTCCTCCTATCCTCCTTTCTCCCAGCCGGTTACTATCACTCCTGGCCACTGCGTAGGATAGCAGACTGACCAGCTCTTCACCCATACTAGACCCTCATTTGTGGCCACTGCATCCTCCTTCATCGTCGTACAAAGAAACAAAGGATATATACCTCACATTGTGTTCCGCGAAAGACACCGAATTAATGATAACGAACAAGGTTGCAACCTTGGTTGTGAGCGCCCTGCCCACAGCGCTGCACTGGCACGGAGGCACCCGATATCGATACCATCGACAACGCGACTAGGCTGGTCAAAACATCCCTTTTACAATGGCCCATCCTCACACTCATTTATGCTCCTATTGTGCTCGCCTACAGGATGTCTTCGACGCAGCAGAGTCTTGTTGTACCAACTTGTTAATCAATGTGACTACAATCGGAAATCTCGAACCTCATGACCCGACAATAGCCTGTGACAGCCTCACCTATGTGGCCCTTCTTGTCCTGGCCTTTTGTTTGTTTCTCTTCGGCAAATTCCTTCAGGATACCTTCAAGTCTTCCATTGTTCATTAAGACTTACGTACAAAGATATCTCATTTGATTCCTCGATCCTTTCAAGGTGTGCTTTGCTCTCTCTGTTTGCTCACTGGTTACAGTATCCTCAATGTCAGTTTGACGTATTAGTTTTCATATGTATATAAGCCCGACGTGAACTCACTTCAGAAACCACCACTTCTCGACATCTGCTTTCTTACAACTCAACGCTCTCCTCATCAATTTATCTCACAAACTCGTCAACGTCACTGCTATGCCCAGTTTCAACGAATTTTCTGCTCATGTCATTTCGGACGGAAGGGCTGCAACTGAGTACTCAATAAGAACTCGTTTCAGTGCCGAATTTCAACGTCACGAAGCAGACTGTTACATTCACGTTGAACCTCACAGGGTCAGTCTAATCATCTATTCCGAGTTTCGATACGCAACCACTGACGCGTTGTCTTGATCGTTTTTATAGAAGTTCAAGCTTCGTTTGTGTCACAATAACGGTGATCAAAGGACCAAAGCTGCTTTCTACGTCCATGAGTTCGACCTCGAGGACGTTGCAGTTAACAGGACGGCGTACTATCTTCGCCAAGGTGAGACTACCATGGAAAAGTCCTGGCTTCGTGGCGAACCTTTCGAGTGGATTCCTGAGGGTGAGTTTCTATCCGGTTCTCACCAGCGACAAGGATGTCTCATCTTCGATACGACTAGATTCCGCTGGCGCTCCATCGAGAGGTGGAAAGCTTGAGATCCGTGTCTATGATGCTGTATGTCTGGGACATGCGCCTCCGTGAGTGTTCATTATCATCTCGACGAAATAACATTGACCTCTCACTGATCAATCCCGATAACACTGACAGAAGAGAGAATATGACTGACGGAAATGAGATTCTGCGAGAGATTTATTATGTACCTCAAATCATCTTCAGAATTAATTTCAGGTTCAGGAGTACGTCCTTCATTCACAAATTTTGTTGAACTACTTTCAGAAATTGACTCTTCTACAGGGTCAGATATTCCTAGTGTTGGAAGCAATCAACCATCGTAGTTGTTTGTGTTCAGCTGTGCTGTCACATCATGTTAACCCAAGTTTCCATCAAATAATTATACAAGTTTCAAGCTATGTTGTCCCGCTACCATTTTGTGGCATTCAACATCGTTCAAGACCAATATTTGCATGTCGCACAAGGCATCAGCCAATGATCTGGGTTACTGACCACTATTCGTTACTAATGTCATTTTCGATAGCCAGTTGTTCTGAAGGGGCTAAGGTTGTGCAGGACCAGCAGCTTTCGCTCATGGAATGGTCTGAAGTGAAGGTGAGTATGATGAAAACATTAGTTGAGGATATGTTATTCACGATGTGAAATATTGTTAGCTCTTTTCGCAGGTATCACCCTACGTATACTCGGACACGTTTTGTGAATGACATGCGTAGGCCATTCACTCGAGACGACGGGGCCTGTTCAATTTGAAACAACATGTTGACTTACTGAGTCGCTTTTTTTTGTAACAGAATGAACCCAACCAACGAGGGAAACTATTGTGTGCCCATCTTCGGTTGCACTCAAGACTCCGTGGGCGTTGGTGTGTGGGTTGGGGAGAACCACACGCGAAATTTGTGGAAGTCGTTCAAACAGGACTATGTCACTGAAAGCACTCGATCGAAGACTCTGTCAACACCGGGACGTCGCGTCATGTCACGCGTATGTGCTTCTGAAGACGTTGTGGTTGAACAACTAACAGGGCGTCTAATTATACTCTTTGAACTTGAACCGCCATTGTGAAAGGTAAGTCGCTGCAGTGTACTGTATGCGTATACCAGCTTCTCACAAACATTCTCAGTGCTTTAGATTCTGTATCTCATCAATCCGAGTTTATCTACATTCCAAACCGGTCCCCGCATAACTTAGACAGGGTGCAATGCCGGAAATCCTCAATGCTGGTGCATGGATCACTGTGGAAGACAAAGAACTGGAAGAGTATGGTACGGAGAAGACGAGTGACAACTCAGTTGTCTGCTATATTCCGAGCAAAGAGGGCCAGGTGAGTTATACTTGTCATGATATCCAAAGTTTATCACCTTCAGTATTCACTCGGCGGTGGTCGTTTACTAGCGGTTCTCACTGAAGGTCAAACATGGAGATATTACAACGGACATGCCTTACGTTTTTTATTTATACATCGATGGAGTACTCTGTAATGGTCGTCTTTGTCCCGCGGGATGCAGTGAGACGCAAAAAGGGATTCCCGTCTCGCCAACCACCATAAAACCTTTCATTTTTTCAGCCATGACATTGACCGGTAAGTGTTTCATTGATTGGCGGAAATTTTTATCTCCTTATACTTATGTTATGTATAGACGACGAAAGTGTTCTCAACACAGATCGTCGCAAGGCGTGGGCTCAACTTGGCACTATAGATGTTGTCGTATGCCGAGTTCTAAGCGAAAAAGACATACCTGTAGGCTCTAGAACTCGTACGAATCTCGATTCTGGCCCTGTGCATGAGTTGAGCAAGAAATCAGGATCTCACCGTACTAAGTAAGTGAAGTTATAACAGTGTCGAATAGCAAGGCTCCTTGACGTGACTGACAGTGATCGATCTGCTATAGGCTTGGTGACGCGGTCACTTCAAATGTTCCGTTGAGTTCGTGTACGGTTACTACCTTGGAGAGTAGGAAAGCACCATATGCAAAGTTTACATTTCATTATCGTCCTAGAGGTAACATCAACATTTATTCAATTCTCCAACATTTTTGACTCGCGCTACTCCTACTAGCTCTTCTTCAGGCCCAAGGGATCATACCTGCGCCTCCCATACCACGCAATCCAGCACCACTTCCTCCTGCATATGTTAGAGCAAAGAGAGAGAATAGGAAGAGACGCTATGATCCGACGGTTTCTGCCTCTGACGATCCAACGAAAGTGACTCAGATCGACAAAGTTAAACCTGAAAAGCCAGAAATATCTACATCTCAACCGAAGAAACGCAAGAGACCAGCAGAGATAATGGTATGATGCCAAAATTGTGTAAAATCATCCTATATGCGACTGTTTTAGACCTAATGCTATCGTGCTCTTTTTTGTTTCTAGGAACGCCTCCGAGCGCTGAAAGACGAGATCGACTCAGCTGAACTTGAAAGTAGGGATAACAATGAGGAGGAGGTTGAAATCGTTAATGCATTCGTGAAGAAAGAAAGTTCTCCTATTCGTGTACCTCCTCCACGCCGCCCAGGGAAGAGGATTTTAATCGATCTAACAAATGATTAATAGCTCCACTTTATCCTGTCGCTCAGGTTCACAAGCCTGAGGAAATCTATCTGTGGTTTGATCAAGGAAGGGGAGATGATTTTGGGTGCCTTTTTCGGTGGCAATGTCTGGAAACAAGAGAGAATGTTGGCTGTAGCATTTGGATAGTAAAGTCTACGTCGTGTTTATATAGTTACAATAACCAAACTCAAGATACATAAGCATACATCATATTGGTTTGAATTTAAGGAAAGGAAATGGATGTCTAAGACTAGTACATTGCGCGAGCCTGGTAGTAAACCGGGTTCGCCACGACTCTGTTGGAGGATGTTGACTTCCGACTCACTATACCACACTCTTCCATCCATTTATCCATCAGTGTGGCAACTTGAATCCAGTCGGAAAAAATATCATCATCATTTACTGGCTGAACACCTGGAAAAATGAAGGGAGAGTTTATGCGACTCCGAGGTCGATGTAGGAAAGTGTGCAAACAGCATGGGAATATTCCGAATAAGAACCGCGCAGTTTTTTCTATGGCAGATGGAGAAAGAGTGATTGGAAAGATTCTCAATAAATTGAGGGAAACACCTGGTCCAGGATCAGGAGTAGTGGTAACATTCGAGTCGCTATTAGAACTCGCCGCGTCATCTTGAACAGCAGCAGCGGCCGAGTGAAGGAGATCATCCTGAAGGCGAAAGGGGAATATCAAGGACTCCAAATCAGGACAGTTCTTGGCAAAACTGCTGAGTCCTTGCAGAGTAACCTTTATTGAGAACGACTTGGACTCATAGGCACAACTTATGGTCAAATGTTGAAGTTGCGGCCAAGCGTGAGCCAATTCGTCCACGAAACTATCATCGAAGTCGTAATGGATCCCTGCTTCGATACGAAGGACTCTCATGTTCTTGAATGAGAATAAAGGACGAAAATTTTCTGGAGTTACTCTCGGGTAGCCATCGGGATGATTGCGATATAAGAAGCTTAGGTGAAGAGTAGATAGTAGATGGTGTCTCTGTACCGCTGCCAGTACTATTGTCACTGTATTCGTGAAATTGGTAAGCCCAAGATCCATACCGTGGATTTCAAGGGATTGAAGGCGGGGAAAAGGATACAATGGGAACAATGTCGATATGAATTGTTGCCCATTGGTATATATCAAGAGTTGGCCAAGGTCTGTGAAGGTGGAGGAATTTTTGTACATATCAAGGTTATCGCCGTCAGGCTCGAGTTGAGACTCGATTAGTGAGAGTTTCACTACACGGAGCTTTGTCATCTTAGCCAAAGCGTGCCATATGGACGGCTTCATCCCTCCTAACATGGTTAGAGAACGAAGATGAGCAAGGGATGATACGAAGGTCTCCGCCACCTCATGTCGTTCGAGGTTTGTAAGATTCAAGGCCTCGATGTATGGAGATTCATCAGTAATGTGTTGTAAGAGTTGTGTTGGATGGGTATCCTGGTAGAAACTCTGTAATGAGAGGGAAGCCAGTTTCGGAGAGAAAAATATCGGATACAAAGATTGGTGAGCATTGCGAGGATCTGCAATTGGCCAATCAATTTTGGAAAGGTTGGGAAGCAAAGGTTCGAGGAAGTTTTCTGCGATTAATGTATTGACAAGGTCCTCGTCAAAATAGCGAAGTGGACCAAAACGGCGAGTAGGAGGAGAGATCTCCTTGATAAGTGCACCGTATTTATGCAAGGTCATCCATTCTTCAGCAGTCGGTTGTCTCCTGAGAAACTGCAAAAATGGAGAAGATTTTATCAGAAAATAATCCAGCAAACATTTTCATACGAAGATGGCGGGTGGCATACTAAACCAATATCATCATGACTGTTTTCACCACTTCGAGGAATCTCTTCGAAGCAATCCGACAGGCATATTAGAAGGGGAATTAGAGTGGTTTGATTTTTCCACAGAAAAGGTAAAGATATTTTTTCGAAAGTCTTGCAGGTTACTGCTAGATGGTAGTAGAGAGCCAAGTTTGGACCGTCCTCTTCCTGTGTACTGAGGTCCTCTGGATCCGAAAGCTCTAAACAACTGAAGATAAAGGTGAGAATCTCTGGTATCAGAAATACGCGGTGCATTTCTTGTCTTGAATTGGGCAGAAATGTTTATAACAAGTAAGGAGGTAAAAGTAGGTGGTAGCCTGAGTGCATACTGTACGATGTCGACTCGGATTGACTTTGATCACACAATCACATGTCACATGTCACCAGTCACGGGATGTATGTATGTACCGTGACTCTGCGGACCCATATACTACTCTTTCACTCTATAAACGAGCCTATTGGCGGAATATGTATGCTTAGATACGCTGAGACTTGTGAATGAACATGCAGGTATAGTTTTTATCCCCCAATCAACAAACTCACTGAGTTCTACAGCAGGGAACATTTGTGAATGGACGTTGAACGCACCAATATTGGTTCTTACTACCTTCAGTTATTACGCGAATAAAGGGAAGGGTTCATGAATCCGATCTGGTCGGAAATTCCACCATCCATGAACTACCGAAGCAAACAGGGCTGAGCGAGGGCTTTGTGGGCCTCTCGAATTCAAGTTTTAAATCTAAATGTCTAATCCTACATGTATGTACTACCATATTTTTCTCGGGTACTAAACGCTACGCACCACTAGTTAATGATACGAATCACCAATCGATCCCCACTGACTTCACCCCGACGAAGAGTATCTAGTCCATTCTTGATTCTCTCCAGAAGAGTCTTTCCTTCGACTTCATGGACTCTGTTAGGTTTTATCAAACCTCGCGCAACCAAATCAGGCATTATCTTTGGTTGAAGTTCTTCCTTGAACTTTGGGATCTGCGAGCAAAATATGAATGGATAGCCTTGAATCCAAGATGACCAGAAACTCACGTCTTGGTATAAGAATGTTCGTACTCCCAGCAGCTTTGCGCCTTCGGGAAATTTGATATCCGTCTCATGTTTAACAGCTGTGACGGCACCTTGTGGACCAACCCTAACAGGCTGCAAGAATGCAACCTTACTTCCCTTCTCGACGACTTGAGAGATCAACTTCAAACTTCCATCCTCGTCTGCAATTGTATCAAAGACATACTTCAACTTTCCACCTGCGTATCTCAAAATATCTTCAACGACGCTGGGAGACCTGTAGTCTACAGTGTGCTTCGCTCCGAGAGAAAGGAGGTACTCATGATGACGAGTTGAAGCTACAGCGATGACATTTCGGTAGCCTGCAAGTTTGAGGATTTGGAGAGCGTATTGGCCAACACTTCCCCCAGCTCCCCAGACGAGAATTGGAGTTTCAGCTTCGAGTGGTGTCGAGAGGGATGGAAGCTCTGAAGGAATCGGAAGTTGGAGATTTGGTTCTCCAAACAGTGTGAAATACGCAGTGACGAAGCTGGTTTTTTGAACGGGTAAGCATCATTGCTCAATGTTGCATATCTAGTATTAAAAACATACTTGTCAGGTATTGTAACCGCTTCCTGCGGGGAAATATTTGATGGCAACTGTATAAACAGCATATTAGGCTTGATTCGAACGGAAGGCAGAACACAAACCTTGGCAACTCTATAGCTAGGAACAGTCGCATACTCTTGAAAACCTTTGCCTTTGTTGCTTGGATGGGTAAACGACATCGAAAACACTTTGTCGCCTGTTTGGAAAGGGGTGTCTTCGCCCGCTCGTACCACCTCACCGACGATATTGACTCCATAAGTCACAGGGTACGCGGCTTGTTGTAACAGGTCGAAATCGACCTGCCAAAGATCAACTGGGGAGACTAGGGTCCATTCAACCTTAATTAGGACTTCATCGTGGTCTGGAGCTTCTGTGGGGAGTTGAAACGACACAAGCCCAGAAGATTTGGACGTTAATCCAACTGCTTCGTGTGTTGTAGGGATCGATGACATTTGAAGAAAGAGGTGTGTGATACTGCAAATGTAGAGGTAATTGATGCTAATACTAGCTCAGTTGAGCTGCCTATTATATATCCTTTCGAAACATCCAGGAAGAGCGTTTAACTGATGATCAAGAATTCAAGCTTCAAGCTTCAAGCTCAACATCTCGTGTCATAGATTACAAATCGATGTGCTTACAGATCCAAGAATCTTCCGCTTGTACGATATGGCGAATACACACAAACAAGCTCCTCCTCCCTCGGGGAAAGCCAGATTGCAATGATGTCTTTGTCATCAACTGCTCACATCAGCCCCGGGCCAGGTTTCAAATTTCATTCACAGCCTCGATTGATTTAGTACTTCCGAGCCTCATCGAAATGAATCTGGACAACTGAAAACAAATACTACACCTTATGGTGCTCTATATGTAATAGCTCTCTTCCCAGTCGAAAAATCGCGTTTCGACTCTTTGCCGGCCCGTGACCGACGCGTTATATCATGCGGTACACGTGACGTGCTGAATTCAAGACACGACGGTGGCGTATCATTTGCCCCTAACAGTAAACTTGTTTAAATAATACTATTATCCAGGAGAGAAGAGAAGAAATGTGCATGTGACATCAATGCAAAAGTGCTGAAGGCCAAGCCCGAAGCCCAACTTGAACATCTTCAATTCTTCGTTTGTCGCGATTGTCCACATTGTGCAATCCATTCTTAGACTGGGAGAACAAGTCCCAATTGTCATTATTTGCCTTCTTGGATACGTGTGCTCAGAGTGCCATTTGACAACATCTTTCTCCTCTCTCCTACTAAATATTCGATTCCTCAAGCACACCCCGGCATTTGTCCTTGAACTTATACTTTGGAAATTGTCAATATCGGAGGCGATGCCAAGACTACATGGAGTTGGTGCATGGATCTTAGTTGACGGGAAGGAATTGTATGAGTTTGGCAGCGAAATTGAGAACGACAAGGTGGTCAGTTGTTATGTTGCAAGTGATGAAGGAAAGGTGAGTGTATCTATTACTCTCAAGTTGTTTTGTTCTTAGGATTTTTCTGGTAATCCATCACTATGGTCATATAGCAATTCCAATTCAAATTTGAGAACACGCTCAACAACCGCAACTATACTTTCGAATACACAGTCGACGGAGAATATCTTGGTGGACGACTTAGTTGTACCAGTAAAGATCTCACTGAGATGTTAGTCACCGGAATGTCAATAAATGAAACAACTGAAAAACCATTCATATTTACCAAATTGAATACCAGTGGTATGTGTCTATTACTAGAACGCTTTACCCAAGCCTTATTCACCATTTTATGGTCAACAGATGACGATGCATTGATATTGAACAACAAAGAAAAATTAGATAAAATAGGATCCATTGAAGTGAAGGTGTTCGAATACAAAAACAAAAAGCCTGACTTGTCAGAATGGAATCATTCTGCTGAAAAACTGAAGATCATCCTAGTGCATGAACGCAGCAAGAAAATTGGGTCCCACCAGATAAGGTGCGTGTAGCGACTTTCATCATATTTGACATTGCAAAGGTGTTTGACATTTTTCTAGTTTGGGGGATTCTCGGACCAAACCGAAAAGAGAATTTCGTACTGTAGATTATGTGGATCCACAAAATCCGTTAGTAACCTTTGTGTTCCGATACAGACCTCGAGGTAAGCAAATGAGAGGTTTTCACTTCGTAGTGTTGTATGACACTGGTTTTATCTCAGATATTCTTCAGGCGCAAGGTATCATTGGTGCCTCATCTTCTGAAGGATCTAACTCTGCACCTCAAGGGTCAAATACTCAATCTGTATCCTCACCAACAACAGGAGAGAAACGTCACTGTGAAAGCAGTAATGACCCTGAACTTCCAAATACCAAAGGAAAGAAGAAAGCTAGAATCAGCAATGTTGCTGTGAAAGTAGAACAATTAGAAGAGAACCTTAGCCCAAAGGCAATTGCTGCAATGAAGGTGATATAACCTCGTGATTCCAAAGGCGATTACCGGCGTTGATCTTCACTTTTCTTTACCCAGAGACAAATACAAGAAATGCAAGAGAAAATCAACAGAGCAGAAGGACGAGTACTTGTAATTCACGATGATGATGATGTAGACATCAAGAGAGAACCTTCGCCGATTTGCGTGCTGTCTACATCTCAAGGAGCAACAATTGTCATCGATTTGACTTAAAATCTAGCTTCGTACGTCGGTGATATATCTGTTATTTGTTGTATATATAATATATGTGAGTCCCCTCATTTCTTTCATCTAGATTTCTTCACTGACGAAAGAATCCACAGGTAATACATTTACCTTTCATTATAATTGATTTATGTACATGCACCATCTTATTTTATCTCAATTGAGTGGATCTGATCATCACTGCCTACTGAAATTTACCTAGTGGATATTGATGCAGCCTGGCGATGCTCAGGGACTGCAAACATGGAATAGGTCACTACTCACCATCGAAAAGCATCCACCGTTTCCTCAAGTAAGCAAGTATCACCTTTGAATCAGGATGGATCACCAGCAGTGGGCAATCTTGAAGTCTCTTGTGGTAGTTCGGAATGCATTTCAATGATAATTTCTCCGGGATCTACTTGTGAGCTGCTCTCCCTATTTATTCTCTGGTTATGTTTCCTTTCGCATATTACTCGGTTGTTCTCCGATGTGGTCGTCGATGACACGAGACCGACAATATCTCGTCTCAGTTCCCCTGCTTTAATTTCTCCCTGTAGCAATTTCTCAGCACTGTTCTATCTGGTTCGGAGTTGTGGATATCTAATCAAGCCTTCGCTATCCTGGAAAATCTCGAACAAATCATGAACGATGCAGAGGGGAAGACATTTGTGACGGATGTCGACTAATGTGTCCAAATCGCAATGTTCTATGCGAATCATCACTTCGAGTTCGAGTCCTGGAACAGTCGCTTCTGCACCCCTAGTTACCGCTCTCTGTGAGTATCACCCTTGCCTAAAGAAAACATCAGCTCAAATATCTCACCTGCGGTTCATTTCAGATACATGTCCGAATTCACTCTCAATGGGACCACGAGTATTGTGGGTGGATACATCCTACAAAGTTCTATTCACCATCTTTTCGGGAGGCGTCCAACTATTATTCCAATGGACCGGTACATCCGTACGTGCAGTATCGATTGACCAAAACAACATAAGTAACCTGAAATTTGGCCAAGTTGATTACAGGTATACTTTCCCCTCTCAGAGTATGCTATCGTCGAGTCTACCGCTGGTGATCTTGCATCATGAACATGTCTAGCTGGCGTTTTGCGTATACCGCGCCTTGACCGCACCACGCATCCAAACGAACTTCTTCTGTCAAAATCACGTTGGTGACCCTGTGACTCTGAGAAGATACGATCAACTCCAATACATCGATCAGCTTCAACCTTACTCTCACTCTCACTCACCCTCGCCCTCGCCCTCAATCTCCTGCTCTTCCTCCTCACTACTACATTGTTTCGTTCGCACCCAAAGTAATAACCTTGGGATCAACATTCTGTTATAACCATGCATCAAATTTTCAACATCGCGGAGATTCTCAATGCAATCTTGCAGGATCTATTGAAAAAGGAACCTAGTGCATTATCAAATCTTGCGCAAACATGTCGATTCCTGGAGGATCCTGCCCTGGATGTTCTCTGGAACACTCAAACCTCTTTAATCCCCTTGATTAGGGTCGCGTCGGAATCAATTGAAGAAACGGTTAAAGATGGATGTACACTCATTGATCCACCCGAGGACAATTTCGATCGTTACTCTAACCGAGCGAATTCTATCATAGTTTGTTTCCATCTTTTATCGGTATTTCTTCAATCTAACATTTCCCGATAGAACTTGCGAAAGCCATTCTCTTTCTATGAGAAGGGGAGAATATCGCGATACGCATCTCGAATCCAAACATTCCATCCTCAACTTGATATGGTGCCTTTTATCTTTTCAGATGCGTACAATCATCCTCAATCCATGTCAGATGGCGTCCTATTGGAACTTTTTCGTAGTCACGCAACTGCTCTTTTTTCCCGTTTACGCAAAGTCGCATTCCCTTTTCTAGGACTCCAAAACGATCGCTATTTCTCATTATTGTGCTTCTTCCTCAACCCGGAATTGCAGGAACTCAAAATCACACAGCATCTACCGGAACTGATGTACTCAGCTTTGGAATTAATGCCGTGTCGAGGACTTCAGAAGTTGGAATTACCAATGTACTCGTACATGACGACATGCAGCCTTCCTCATTCTCTTGGATTGCATTCGATGATTTCTCAGTTGCACAATCTTGAAGAACTGTGTTGCACCATGACACTCTCTCACTGGAAAGGTTTAGCGGCAGCTCTCCCGTTGTTGCGTGTCGTTGAAGTTTCCATCGTTGACGATATTCAAAGCGGTACGACTGAGCAACCCCCGTTAGACTATCTGGTGCTTTCTGGCACGGCCCCACTATTTGCGTCTCTCGTTGCGTTGAAAGTGCGGCACAGCACTCTCCCATCTTTCATTGCGTTGTTGACGTCGTACCGTCTTCCCTCCGTCCAATATGTTCAGCTTTTACACATGGGATCCACACAAAGGGATCTAGTCATGTTTTCCACCCTTCCGAAGGTATTTCAGACACATCTCTCAAGTTCATTGCTAGATATCCACATTGAAGTTGAGGTCACGACCACTCTCAATAGAAAGTTGCTTTCCCCATTTTTTCAATTTCATCAGATCGAGCAATTTATCTTGAACGCAGACTGGAAAGTTGTAGACCTTGGAGATGGAGATATTGAAGGACTGGCGACAGCCTGGCCAAACCTACGATATCTGAATATTCAATCCCAGCCCTCCGAAGGGCCCGATGGGGAGCTTATCCAAACCAGTACCTCGTACGTGAATTCTGTGACATTGAAGGCCTTATTCTTCATTGCACATCATTGTCCACATATCTCCTCTCTCTGGGGCCTTCACCTCAAGGCAGACAGATGGCCAGATTCCGGAGATGTTAGACCAGGCGGCGGTTATGAAGCACCTAACATGAAGGATCTGACCTTTGCTTCCACTTCTTCTTTCAATCCCCAGAACATTCCGAACATTGCATTACTACTCTCTGACATTTTTCCCAACCTGGGGGTGATCGAGATTTCTCTCCGGACGGTTTTGAAGACTCAGCTGAATTGCAATATATTACCAAAATGGTCAAAACGATTTCACTTGCACGTCGTCAGGAGAGGAACTGGTTCCGACAGCATCATTAAATAAAGTAAGCTCAAACATATTCTCAGATTATTTCATCGAGTTCATACGATACGCATCTCCAGCTAGATTCCGGACTATCTCACCTAGTATTGCCATCTCTGTTTCAGAATGAGGATATTACTGTACTATGGCCTTTTGATTCAACTCGTTGGTTTATGGCAAAGAAATTCATTTACTATTGCCATGATTACCAGACGTCATTCTCAGTCTGTATTTGTAACGTCGTCGTACATGTTTCCAGCCTTTTTTCCCGTCCAATCTTGCATTCTTGTTCATGCTTGTTGAATTTAAATTTCTGGTCTCATTCGCTCTCACATGAATACTCGTTATGTTATACAAATAAATCCTGTCTGTCCGACCATACTAAGTATTGAATCCTTGAATGCTTTAGAAACTTCTCCTCACATATTATAAAGACAGATTCAATGTACATCCCTCGAGACATTTCTCCTATATAGTTTCGAATTCCTCCGCGAAACCGTCGAGAAACTTGCGGGATACAGTTGGGCCCGGGGTAGCTTGAGCTGAAACGGTTATCATAGTAGCTTTATCAAAGGTTTCTGTTTAAGTCCTCATCAGTACATTGGCAGAGTCTTGCGAGAGAGTGGGTAGCGAAGCCAGGTTGGATGAGAACTTGACCGTATTATAAGAGAATCCTTCAAACTAGTCCATGCGTCGTCCTGTTTTGTATTGTTACAATTGCGCAATTGTAGTCCTGCGGTTCCACCGTCGAGCATAAATCTGGGATGGTTCCCATTTGTCCTATGTACGGGAAATTGACGCGGTATGGAATTCAGGAATATGATACTCCTCCTCCTCCTACCTCTATACTGCTCGCAAGTATTGTGGGACCCCAATGGGACTCGACATTCTCCAGGCAAACCACGAACACTTTGTGCCGGGAAGTCAGAACATGAATACCTTCATGATGATGTATCAAGACAATATTCGACTGAATCGAAGGAGAGCAGAGGATGATAAATGCCATAATAAAGAAATACACTAAAAACTAATAGGTGAGTTGAAGAACTCGAGTACAGTAAATACAATCAAGGTATACGACAAACATATAAAACCTTTCATGTCAAAAGAATATACATTTAAAATCTACCAAGTCCAACCAACAAGTAGACTGACATGCACACGGTTAGCCCGCTGCCCTCATATTGGCATACAGACTCCTGGCTATAGCGGCTATATGAGTGTCCTTATTGTGTTTTTCCCTTCCCTTTCGCAGCAGCTTTCCAATGATGCCGATGCTTCCGCAAGTACTTCCTTGCACCAGGGATACCAAACTAAAGATATCATTCATAAATTCCATCCAGTCTACGCCACGATAAAATAAGAGAAAAAACTTACGTGCACTGTAGGATATAAGACCAACAAACTTCCACCAATGATCCATCCCCATTTGACAGGTGTAGGAAGAGGTTCTGGGAATTGACCTTTACTCCATTTCGCGATCGCTAAAAATTCGGTACAGATGGTAGCGAGAAGTAACCAGACATGTTGACCCATTCGGACTGCTTTTCTGTTTGATAGAGAAAGAAACATCAGATAAGATGATGAGGACAAGATGCAATTCGAAGTTAGAGAAGGAAGACGTACTGAGGGTTGTTAACATATTGATAAAGCTCTCTTACAGCCGGTAACGCACACAAGAAGACGCCTGCAAGTCTGGCAATGACGAATGGATGATCTGGTTCCATCCACAACAGTGCCTACGAATGGAAGAAGGCAGTGAGGGTAAATTGTGCAGGTATACAGAGAGACATGACCGAAAGAGACCTACTTTCAGATAGAATGGATTGAGCTCGGCTGCTAAGAAAACGGCTAGCAATGCGACTACTGTAACATAATGAGTGAAATTAGCAGTTCCTTCCCATTGGAATGTCGTCCAGTCAGCAGGAGAGAATTGGGATATGACTCTTTTTGTCTTGGATCGGAATCCGTGAGTTTGACGAAGACCACGCCAGGTGTAGGCCTAAGAGCCACTATGATTGAGCTTTATGTCGAGTACAGCGGGTGGGACAACTACCTTGACTTCAAAGTATTGGCAGCTTTTCATGCCTATGTATGTCCCGAGCCAGTTACAGATCAATACATCCAGTAACCACTACAATGTGGAGAGTCGGTGCCTTTTACGACAAGAGATGGTTTAGAGAGGGACTTACATGATCCCACCAACACTACAAGGAACTTATTAACGAGATATCGATTTAAGGATTTAAGAGTCTCACCTCTGCGAAGTTGGCAAGCTGATGCTGCAGACTGTATTCTGCAAACTCGAATGCGATACTTAGAATCTGTGAAGGGTGGTATCAGTGCTTGTGAGCAATATGACTTCTATGAACTCCACTGACCCAACAGAACCAATAGTCTCGCAAGATTAACGCTTTTCCAAACCACCCCAAAGCATGCGCTAGACAGAAGATATCTATCGCATTCTGAAAGTGGGTTGTGAGCAACGTTCGGGCTACAATTGATATAACAGACTAACCCATATGTTCGTGAACGTGAATTCACAATTCTCTGCGTAGCTCTTCTCCGGTAGAGGCTTTCCAAGTGATGAGTCTAGATAGGTCATCATCTTCCTCGCCGAATCCAAGTCTTGGAATAACAGGAAGACCAGTGCGAGCTCATAGAGGAGATTGATACCCAATATTGCTCTCCAAAACGCTGTTCATTGCCCGCCTAGTCAGTTAAGGGCAGCGGATGGAACAATAGGTGTATATACCTGGGTGGGGGCGAATGAAGGGGCCATCACGGAACTGAATCATGCCAAAGAGTAAGAATCCCGCGATCGCTGCATAAGCACCACTGTCGAAGCGTCAGTTGGGATGTAATTCTGCAGCGAAACTCCGACGCACACTCTTCGTTTGTCTCTTCCTTCCTCCAAAACATCCTGGGTGGTTGCCACATATGCCAATATTGCCAGCGCAACGCCCAACGTACTCAATGTAATCGGTTTGTAAAAGAATCTATGTCATGGAATCTGTAAAGCCTTCACTGTCGAATGGAAAGGGGGAAGGAGCATACTCAACGCTGGTATCATGCTTCTCTTGAAAGGGGGTTATACGGGTATATGGTTCCGTTCTGTCTGCCTAATGAAGCGAAGATGTTGAGGTGTTATCGAATCCAACGGTGGTTTGTAAACGAAATGAGGAAACGCTACGCACGTCGTACCCTAACCAAATACGATACTTCAACAAACATTCCTACTTCAAACCAACACAGACGGTCCGAAGGAGAAAAGAGAACTCACAGCGAACCGGCTGACCGCCTAATCCTGGGCTTGGTTCTGGTCCGCTCAGGACATGGTCAGATTCTTCATGATGTTCGGTAGGAGATAAATTTTCGTCTTCTTCCTGGGTGGTTCCACCATCTTTGTGTACACGACTAGACATGTCTCGTTCCACCCTGTTCTGTTGAAGAAATAGGCAGAAAGAGAGGGAAGATGGGATTGAGGACGTGGAACAGAAACAAGTAAAGTCACTGCATTTCAGGCGCAGACGCCAGCGCTTGTTGGCTTGAATAGCAACCACCACCATCCGAGTCAAGTCTTCGCAGTTCATTACTTTATCCCATTTGCATAGCAGCTTCCTAAATCGCGACCATACACAAAACTGTGCAACTGCATGTAGAGGCCACCTACGGATTAAATAGATGCCGACTATGTTTGGAAACCCGACCAGGAGATTGTTCTATTATCTCGAGTCTATATGAATATATTCGCCAGCAGTAAAGACACCAGAAGAACGGCTTAATGTCTTCACGAAGCCGGGGCTTGTCAGCCTGGCGTAGGTTTCTTCGTTTCTGTTTGTCTACACATTAAAAACAAGGCTTATGTATCCGTACTTTCAGGAAACTCGTTACTTTTGTGTTACGCCTTCTTTCAGGCTTCGCCCTCATCCTCTTGAATCACCAGTTTATTCCTGCTGTCGCCGTCGCAAAATTCCTTATAGCTGTTAGCTTTCTGGTGAATCGTAACTCTTAACATCATCATCCACCTTTCTGCTTCACGAAGCACCACGTTCGTAATTACTCGAGACGACTTCTTTCGCCAATGTGATTAATTATTTACCACACTAGGGTCGTTTTATCGAGGCCGCTCACTCGCAGGAAGGCACCTGCAGATCTTAGGGAGTGATGTCCTCCAACTCTTTCCATTACAACCACCGAAGGGAATTAATATCGTGGAAAATGATCACACCAGTAATGGAGTCTTTTCATTGAAAGTCTAGACTGCATTGGATGTAGAAGCTTTCTTCTCGGCCAACAACTGCCGTTCGAAAAAAATTCTCAAGTAGGCCGCACGCCTCCTTCGCTCAATATGTATTCAACACTGACCTATCTCATAATAACACTTGTAGTCGTTCCCTTCGTCCAAATTGGGACAATGTCCATCTTCGAGTCGAGCATGCGTGGATTTCACCGATCACAGTAGCAGCTGACGGGAAACCCACACATCAACGTGTGATCACCCCACATACTTAGTGGTCTTCCAACCGACCTCTTTTGGCAAGGGCGCATCAATGTTCTGTTATCCAGGGTTTTTACGGTGGTATGCTGCTAAATTTAACCACATCTTGTTTATCACTTACCCTATCGTAGCAGTACCCATTCCCGCGTGCGAGCTATTTTTTGGCGACTTGCTAACGAGTTAGTGAATGCGCATTGATCATGCATGATGTGTGTATACTTAGATTCGCCTCACAAGTAGTCGTGTATTGTCTGCTTTAATTCCATTGGGATTCTTCATGTAGGCGGGATAGTATCGGCTTCCACAGGAATCAAAATCACAGCATGCTAACAAATCAACACACAGGAAGTCATGTTATGGAAGGAAAGGCTTGGATTATCAAATTGCTTCGTTCTTATTTTCCTAGTCATACTACAACCTATCTGCAATCACCCACCTTGATCCTTGCATCATTGTTGCCCCACTCCCCGCTATGTCTCAACGTCAACCCCAACCACTCAATGTATCAAGTACTCATTCGTTATCCACGGTTGACCTGACTTACCGCATAGTCAGATTACCCAGTCACTCACGAGACTGGGTGGGATAAGTTATGGTTCATGTGGCATAGGCTCGATTGACCTAGAAGTGCAAGACCTTGGAAGATGGAAGGATCCCCCACGGTCGAATCATTGGATGGCCTTTCTTTCACTGTCAACTTCATCTTACGTTACATCGCCCGCTGAGAGTCCGACTGTTAATAGGAGGAGGTTGTGGCTTTCGCCGGGCAACACGCACCCTCTAGCATCCAGTATGCGCGGACAGAAGAATGTTCAGCATTCATCTCGTTTGGAACGCGACATACCATCTTTTGGCCTTTCGCTGATTCTGATGGTAATACGCCGCTGTCGTTCTCGAGACATTCGTATCCTATACATCGAGGGTTTGAACCTTGGCTTTGGTATGAACGCTTTGAAGGCGCAGGCTTTCGAAGGACGAGACAAGATGTTTTGGAGTAGAACATAAGCCAGTGAGCCAGTAGGTTGGTGGGTGTTTGTAGCAGAACCTGAAATGCAACAAAGGTCTTCACATGCACCTTCTTCGGTACGTGGATCCTTCTAGCTTTTTGAACCTTCACTCAATTACGGTCCAGAAACTTTAGTGCAGGGCATAGGCTCAGAATAAATATAAAAAATGATGAAGATGTCCTGTGAACTGTCCACAAGGTCGGTTCATTCTTTGCATCCTCAAGGGAAATTGCTCACGAGTCACGACATGCCAACAGACTCTTGTCAATCATCAACTTATCTCGTACTCAATGAACGTTAACTATCCTATGAATGATTCTGGTAAACGATTTACACGGGTCCTTCCTTACCTTGACGAGCACTTTGGTATAAACTCTTGCAACGTGCTAGCAACGTTTAGTTGGCTCTCGACCATCACAATGTGGCCTATCCTCATCGCAAGCGCTTACAAAAGTCTCAGCACATATCACCAAAGTTTATTGTCTATCTGTACCCGAGAGAATTCGTCTTCTTTTTGTGGCGGTTGTGACGCGGCGAGGCCTCAGTAAGTTATTACGAATGATTCCAGACGTGAAAGGGTCGATACTTACTTGAGTTCGGTAAGTTTGGTCTATTCCGATTGTATTTTTTTTGAAAGAGCTTTCACAACTAATTAATCATTAATATTCTGCTTCCTGGTTAGAACAGATTGTATGGTTCACTGTGTGTGTGTGTAGATTTGTTCACTGATGGAGACAAAGAATACGTATGTTCCTTTTGTTTCAATACCAGAATTCTTCTAAGATGTAGATTCCAGTTGCAGGTTTATCAAATTCGCTTTTGTGATTCAAATGGTGACGTTCGCTGGTGAGTTCCACTCAGATGGGCCAAATATCGAAATGAATACAATGCCATTGGCCACCCGTGTTCCGAACCAATACACATCGCGGAGAATTGATCAACAATCCGAAATATTGCTCGGTTACTATTGAACATTAATTTTCATTGGTGCGCACCTCACATACAGATACGCCCTGCAAGCATCCTATCGTCGCTTGGGAATGATCATGACGATTGTAGGTTGTTGCATATTGTCGATCTATGGATAATTCATAGAATGTTTTTGAATGAATACGTTTTTCAGCTTCTACCTGAGATAGGTCCGAATACCGCAGGATTTTTCTTGACAGCGGTGCATGGACGTCTGAAAAAAACAAGACCGTAACCGTTCAATCTCAAGATCATGATGTTTCTGTTCACGAATCATAGGTTACTCTCCCATTTCATATTCCAAGTTAACGCCACTTACCCCGCGTTGTCGATTAAACTATAGATATTCTTTCGACTTACTCTGAGCTCTATCACCCTGGTATTTGTATTTGTTCAATTATTAAAACTCTGCAGATCATGGATCCAAGTAGTTAAGTCTAGTCTATCCGTCTCGATGTGGAGAGAACGTCGAGGTCGAGATTTAGAACTGGAATCCGACTAGCACCGTGCAGCGAAGAATAGCCTGTTTTAGTAAAGGAAGGATCCCGTACTAGGTCGGTGCATATTCCTCTCCGTGAGTATTCCTAAACCTCCTCGCATGGTTCACTGCTCATGGAACAAAAAAAATGTTTTGAAATTGCAGATATACAAGAGCAAGTTAAGAAATGTATTAACCACATCAATTGCGGACCTTCTCTCACAAGATAGAAGGGATTATCAATTCTCGTAAATGGGGATGTCACCTTGTTCCACAAAGCCTCATGTTTTTTGTAAGATGATGTCAGGCATCTCAGAGAGTTTGTTGTATCAGGATTTTGCATGTTACATCCTCGACCCGAAACCCCACAGGACCTCTTGTAAACTGTTCAAGCGGTTTACAACCCTCTCACCTTGTCATATTGGAGTTGCCATCCCTTCTCACTGCGGTCTTTCCCCATAAACGTTCTCATCTATGAATCCCCGAATTATTTCGGCCCAGGACTTCCGCCAACTTATCTTTTGAAAATCTGTTCATCTACATGGTCAGAAATTTTTTGATACACGAGTAAAAATTGCTCATATTGATTTTTTAAGTCCCTCATTTAGAGTTCCCAACGACAGATACCTCGGCTTGTCGATTGAATGAAGAGCAGGTTTCTTTCACAAACCCCACCCTGACCACACCGATGTACACGTACTTGTTGAATTTCACGCATGGTAATGGAGTATCCACTATTCCATGAGGTTATTCCCCCGTCGCGGTTCAAGTACAGAGACGGCGGCCTGCAGAAGTGAGCAATAAGCATTCCGATCAAACATGAATGAATGGATATGAATGTAATTGGTGGATTGAGGCATAATTGGCATTATTCAAATATACGTACCTTTCAACGCGGAGCGACAATCGGGAACTTACTGTGAGTGGTCCAACTACATTTTAGATCAGTTGACTCAAACATTCAGGGTACCGACATCTCATCAACGTTTATACCGCTGAAGGATATTCGTGGTGCATTTTAGCTAGGAAGATAGCGTGATAATGAAAGGTGGTGGCTTCGTTGTACTTGATTTAGTGATTTCTTTCAACCGAGGAAGACAAAAATATGATCATTGTTTCCCATCAGAAACTTGACGATGATATGCCTCGATTCATGGATCAAGTTAGTATTCAGGCTCAGACATCGATTTATGAATAATGGCGATGATGAAAACTCCCCAAGATAGATAGATTTGAATGCAGCTTTGTTCACGGGTTGAAAGCCAGAACCTCGGAGGCGCATAACAAGTACAGCTTCCCGTAACTAGTCTACTCAAACAGGCTCGTTGCATCTAGTGCATTCAGACGATGCTGGAATCAAGTTCGAGCTTAAGCCGAATACTACATGAACCGAATGACCCATTCGAACTTGCGAAGTATCAGTTTGTTCTATGTCAAAGTTGCCTCTTTCGGAGTCGCAGATCTTCCAGATACTAGTTTCCCGTGACCATCATATCTATCTGAGTGAAGTCACGGCAGGCGCATAGATAGTTGCAAGGGGCCACATACAAAATCGGGACATGGCATGGAGGCGGACGCTGGAAGAGAAGAACTTGAAGAACATTGAGAAATGTGGAGACATGTTCAATCCAGAATAGACGAATCGGATGTCTGTGAGTAGTTCTGTCCAGTTGAGACATCATACCACAACCATGTGAAGACACCTACCGAGATTCAAAGCATGGGTAGCACACATCCCCAGGGTTTTTCCATTAAACAGAATAACTCGGAACCGCAAGTTGGGTCGGGGTCGACAGTTGCGATGGGGGTGAGACTGAACCCTCATAACCTTGGAACTTGGAAGTCAAGGCATAATTTGGAGCATCGGGACTGCTGTTCGACTCCACAAGAGGTTTGCGAATGTCAATACATCCAACACAAATTCGGCAACTTACATTCGGCAGGGAAATGATGAAGTGAGCGTTATCGTCGTTTCGAAGCGCCATCTCGAATAGGGTACAAGGGTAGACGATATTCAACGAACTCGAAAATCCGATATATAATGACGAGAAAAAACACACCTTAAATCCACTATAGCCTACGGACCCGGACTTAACATTGCGCGAAGACGACAATCTCATCGCATATTATATGAACTTGATGGGGAATTTGTATTTCGTCGAGATTGCATGTAGATCGGAGCTGGTCGAACGGGGTTGTGGAGGTTAGGTGGATTGTTCGCAGTAGCCAAAACAACCACACCGGCGGGCCCGCGAGGAACATCTCGGACATCAACCAACGAATGGTATGGATTTTGTGCGGCCCCAGCGATCATGATCAAGCATAGATCTCGCCAAAAAAAACCGATCATACTCTTTCGAAGTTAACCCGCAAAAAACACCTCGATCGACGCCGCACAACCTCCAACTTGCCGCAACACGAACCTCAAAATGGACGCGGACGTGTGTAACTGTTCGAAAGCTAATCAGTTTTGAGTTCGATCACGTTGTCAGTGAGGAATCCTAGATAATGTAAGAATAACTCCTATCTACGGATAGGTCTTGCCTTTGCTCACCTTTGCTCAACCTCCCACAGGCCCCCCAGGGTTTTAACAGGGGAGACCACTCAAAAACGGTGTGGGATACGCCGGCTTACCTAGCTACTCTGCTCTAGTTAGCAGGGGGGTCAAGATTTGCGGTGCTCTCGTAGGTTAGATAGTTGCGTAGTTAGTAGTAGTCTACAAGCTGGTGTTGATTGGAAACCGTTGTGGTCCTTCCTAAAACCATAGGTATCACTACAATGTACTGTGTAATATAGAGCGAAAGCTCTCAAGCACAATAAATAATACACAAAAAAAAAAAAGTAACAATACCTTCGTGCTCATCGTTCATGCTCACCTTTGAGTTCATAATTCGTCAGGTATCGTCCAACAAAAAACATGATGAATATCGGCGAAGTCTGCGATAGAGGCACAGTTCATTAAGAGATAAGAAAGAGTTCAATTATTCGTGACTTACATAGTTCTTCTAATAGTTGCGATGGGTAGTTGAGAAGTCTTCTGGTCCCTGGTGACTGAGCATTTCCTCGTACGTGGAAGCAAATATGACGCATCACAGTACTATGAGTGAGGATCAATAATCTGCAGCCGAGGAGTGTTCTATGGCCGTATAGACTTTGAGAATCTGAACAATGTTCATTGGGGAAACGAACAAGAGGGTCAAGAGGGTCATTCAGAGGGAAAACACCAAGTTAAGAATTTATAACTGTAAGCCATTCAATAACGAATCAATGGACCGACCTGGCTTCAAACATCCAACCCTTCCAACCTTCCCAATTCCCACTGTCCAGGGGGTAAAGGAAGTTTACAACAAGCCGAATGATACCGAGTAAGAAAGAACGCTAATTTGCGTAATTTTAGTATCCCGGCTCGAGTCAGTACGTTGAAGAAGTCATCGAACTTGGTTGCAGCGCTTTTTTATTAACATATGTAGTTATGTGAGTCCCTCTTGGTTATCAGAACTGTATTGAAGGTGTCAGAAGGACCTTGATTGTTAGCGCTTCGGTGGAATCACGGCACAGTTGCTCACGAGGTGGAAGATGAAAGGATTCATGCATTGATACATGCCGAAAAGACCGCTTGTGTACACTCTGAGGACGTCTTGAGAATAATGGATGAGAACAAGAGGAGGGATAAACGTTGTTGTTTTGCTGTCGACATTCCTCAATCTTGACGGAGAGGAATAGCACTGTATGTAATTCCGAGTTACTTACAAAGAAATGACTTGGCTATTGCTTGTGCAAAGCAATCATGAGAACGATGCATGGGAGGTTTTGGTTCTGTTGAATTGCGAAGTTCGACAAAGCAGCAGTCTAGTCGAGTCGAAAGCATCGACTCGGGCGACATACGTGTACCATGTCTACCACCGCACAATCAGTGTCGAAAACAAACGGCACGATCAACAATTGAATTGGAACTTACCTGGCAATTGAAGAGAGGTCAATGAGAATTCGAAAGGAATGGATTATCGTGTTTCATGGATTTCAATGTGAGTGTCCAAGTATACGATCCGACTCGGTCGAAAGAATAGATACTTTTGATGCGTGTAGCTGTTCGAGATATGTTTCCAGGTCAGAACCCTCCAAAGTCCTCGGGAAAGAACTACGTTTTTAGTTTCTGACTTACAGATGTGATAGGCATCTTGGAAGGATGTAAGTCGTGCCATCATCCTAAAACGATCGTGACGATGAACGCCAATTCCTCCGTCGCAGATGCCCGACCAACGGTCTCCATAATGCATTCAAAGTGAGCTGGCAAAACCGGTCACTATCAGCTTTTCCGTACTTGGAGAATAGCGAAACGACGTACTTACAACGTTTAAGCCTTTTTTGAACACCGAAATTGTGAAATTGTGAGCATGTTACCGCTTCGGCAAGCAAAGAGGGCTGGCGGTAGTATGTCTTGTCCTGTCACCCAAAATGGCATTACTGCTGATACACCTGCCGTAAACGGGCCTCGTATGTTTGACAAAGACGGACCGCGGTATGGTCTAACAAGAAAAGCTGATGGTGGCGCTGCGATTTGATAGCGTCATGGTGGTTGGTAGACGAAAAGGCGACGACATGCCATGAGAATCACTGAGAAGCGAAGGATTATGAATGCAACAATTAAAAAAAAATTTCTCCGGACCACATCGATGGTGGGATAATCATGCGCAGAGGATTTTTTTCTTGAATATCCAAAACGGATGCCGGCCTAATCTGATTATTATTTGAAAGTGTTCAATGTATTGTTTGAGAAGTAGGTGACATTATACCGCAAAAGAAAACTTGGTACCGAGCTTGAGCGTCTTCGGTTTGCATTGAAGAATTTCGTGGGCCATACTGCGTAGAGGCTTCTGCACCACATGAACGAATGGTACATCCATATCACCTGTGCAAGAATTATATGAATATGACAGGATAGGTATGTCGAGAAAACCACTTCTCACTGTGAGACGGCAAACATGGAATCATATGTCTAGTTTTCCTGGTGAAGCCGATAACCAAAATTGTATCCTGAAGAGTGGAGTATCTAGAAGAATAGATACGCAAGTGTACATATTTGCGACTATTGAAGATCACCTATTTTGAGAACGCCACTGAGAATAGAGTAGACACGCACTGTCTTTTGCACTGTGGTCATCAGTTGGTTGGTGTCGTAATAATCGGGGCGTTTTTGTGTGCCGGTTGTCTCAGGTATGGCGATCGTGAGGTGATGGAAAGACAAAAAGGTGAATGACCATCCTGTTGGAATGATTGAGGTCTCACATGACGAAGAAAATAGACATTCTGAATAGGATGTGGGTTTTTGAGCCCGAAATTTGAAACTTGAGGTTCACAGACATATCGGAGTCATTCCGTGCAGCTTGCGTATTTTCGCATCGCAGCGAGAGATGTCTGAATAGTGATAAGCACGAACAGTCGGAAGCACTGAGGCAGGCTGAGGGAGTGGAGGACCTACAATACACCGGTTATACTAGCTTGGCAGTCGGAAACATGTTCATGTTTCAATGTCTATTTATCCAACCTATTTGTGAGCCATTCAGATTTGTCATACATCTTCCAATTCATGTCTAATGGTGCGGCTGTCACTCGGGCTCGGCGATATTCCTTTCGCTATCGAGAATATAGTCCTCGAGGACACGAGATTTATGTTTCAATCGACTCAACTTGTCTCAGTTTCCGCACCTTTCTCACACAAGCACTATTCTATCTTTGAAGATCACCCTCCTCATCCGAAGTGTGGATGTTGAAAAGAGTCTTTGCTACTTCGGAAATCCTCTATGTCTTTGTTTTCGTCTTTCGTCGGATCATGGATGGTACGGACCGCAGAAGATTCGCCACGGTTGTGACCATCTTGTGGAGCATATAAAAGCGGTCTTGAGAGATCCAAATACTCTATCTCATTACCTCGAGACCGACTCCCAAACTTTCACGAAATCATGAAAGCAATTATTGCTCTTATTGCAGCAGTGTCTGCACACTTTGTCGCAGCTCACCGTGAGTGTCTATTTTGTTTAATCGAGAAAATGTCGGCCTGAGTATCTCACGGGCGGCGCCATTTTTCAGATACCCTTCCAGATTTCATCGTGAATGGAACCACGAGCAGTATGAGTAAAATGAAGTGAAGTTCTAATATTCACTATAATGTCCTTACTAAACCTCGTTTGTCTTGTCAAAGGACTGGACATTCATCCGTGAAACAGCCAACCATTACTCAAATGGACCTGTATGTACTCTATCAGTTGATCCGTCATTGTTGAATAGTAACATAATCTGAATCTTTTGACCACGTTGTTTGCAGGTAACGAATGTCAACGATCCTGAGTTCCGTTGTTACGAACTTGATCTTCAGAATACTCAGGCTGCTTCAACTGGAACTGCTACTGTATCTGCTGGATCTACCGTTGGATTTAAAGGTATGTATTGATCCCCTTTATAATACTTCTCAAATAGTCTCATGTTGTTGACTCGTCTTTTTGAACTCTCCAGCCGTGAGCGTATTGTTGACCTCGAATCGTGGCCTATACCTAATCTGATTCTTTTTTACCCTACTTCAAGAACCAAGCAATATACCATCCCGGGGTAAGCACCTAACGTTATCCATATATACACTATCTGATGATTTTTGCTGATACCACAGCCACGGGATGTCCATAGTACTTTTCAGTCTACATAGTCCTGCTGCCAACTCTGCTCAAGCTGGTACAGGACAAACTTGATTCAAAGTTGAGAGAATCCTCCTGTTTTTAATGCCGCAGGTAGACAACTTACATTTCCCTCTCAAAGTACGTTGATTGATCCATTAAATTCAAGTCCAAGTCCAAGTCCTTCCCTTTGAAATATTGTATACTAACCTCATACAATATGAAATCCTAAATTTTAGACATTCAGTCATTCACGTTTACTATTCCGAAGAGTCTTCCTAGTGGTCAATATCTGATTCGTGCAGAACAGGTAAATATTCAATTGCACAACTCAACCCGCCACCGCTTAGTAGTATACTAAATTTCTTTTTCTTCAGATCGCACTTCATGCAGCTACAAATTATGGAGGAGCACAATTATATATAAGTTGTGCTCAAGTCAACATCGTCAATGGTGGTAATGCATATTTAAATCTTTTTTATAGTATGAACCGGGTATTATGATCAAAATTGACAGTCTCCCTGCAAGTTATACTGGCTATCAATCTCGTAAGACTTTGTTTCTCGAATCGATGGAGATACCGTGTTGCAGCCAAAATCACATGCGAAAAATTTCTTTCCCCGTTGTCTCATTTTCAGGAGATGGAGAAATTTACCTTGATAGCAGACTGTACAACTGTCGACCTTTTGGATGGAGATATTGAAGAACTGGCTATATCCTGGCTAAAACTTCGCCATTTCGAAATTAAATCTTACACCCACAACTTCAGGCTGGGAAGGCGTGATTCTCTAACGTTAATATCCTAGTATTCTTCTTTGCCCGTTATTGTCCACATATCTCTGTAATCTGAGGCCTTCACATCCGAACAACCAGTGGACGACCATATTACTGCGATATGTTTCCGAGTGATAAACGACCCGGAGCAGGCCATGAAGCACCGAACTTGAAGTCGTTGAGCTTTACTTCCTGTTCTACTTTCAATGTGAACAACACTCTGAGAGTTGCCATCGTAGTCTCTGAAATCTGACATCTTCCCCAACATCACTGAAGTTTGCTGGAAAGCCATGTCGGCAGACTTGGGCGACTTATACCATTCTATTAGTGCAATGGTCAAAACAGTTTTGTATGTACGTTACCAGGAGAGGAACTGGGCTCAGGAGCATCGTTAAGATAAGCTACAGCATATTTCATATCTTCCAGACTTCCTTCCTGTCTTTTAATTACCGTCCACCTGTTGAATGATATCCTTCAGCAGTACTAACCTTTGTCGAGGTTTATCATAGATATCCACAACCCATGGTAGACTCAGGACTCAGCATTCCAGCTATGTTCTCCGTCAAGATGATGATTTTTATTATGGCCTTTTTTGTTCAACTCTTTCGTTTGCTTCCAAGAATTCATTTACCGATACATATATGATAATGTGTTGTTGTCACACAATATTTAGACTTCGGTTTCGGTCTGGATTCCGTAGAGTTTTTGAAATATTTCCCCTCCAGTCTTGTATTTTGAGTCTTGGTGTGATGTGATTGTGACTTACGTTCTCGATTGTTTTCATCCTCTATGATAATTGATTTATTACCAGTACCAGTTTGCTATTGGTCCTGCTTTCTTGAATGTATAATACTGGGCGATGATGATCTGAATGTAAGACTGAATCAATAACTGTGTCGCAATTTCAATACGATATCGAGAGACTTTCAACCAATTACGAGAGTATTGAAGCTTATGAGGGAGTATAAAATGTAACAGTCTCGAGTTTAAACGACTTTGCTGCCTATCGTTTCATGTGTATGTTTACTGAATACAAACTGTGATTAGAATTCGAACAAAGAGCGATTCTTGGAGGATTCAAGTCTCCGAAACTGTCGAAGAAACAGAAAGTATGTGAGAAACCATGAGAACCTCCGTAATAGATATGTGACATGCGTACTATAGTACTAAAGTCGAGGAAAGAAGAAAATAATCAAAAACACCGAAGGCCCAGTCGCAATACTGCCTCAATACCATTCTCCAAACATATCCCCAAATGAACCCTAAAAAAAGAAAAAAGATCTATGTATGATCCAAGAACCACTTACATTGATACCGTGCCCAAATACTGAACGAGTTCCCAAATGAGTCGACACGTTCTGAACTTCGGTAGGTAACGATAGTTTGGCGATTTTGACGAAGAATTTGTAATTCATATTGACGGCAGTATGTAAGAAATTACTGAGGAGTCTTCAATCTAGGGAGTAAAAAAGGTCGAACGATCGATAGCAATATCATTTCAAGTTCCCGTGAGTCGTTCCCATTGAAATTCGACCCCACAACCTTGTTCTTTTTGTTCTCTTTAGGCTTCAAGGTCTCGACCTATCTATCGTGTAACTGTATGTATATCGTTTTGTTATTCCACATGTCCAATTGACGAATTCACAGTTATAGACGCACCTGGTTGTAATGATCAACCTACGATTGAATGGGTCATTGGTTGGTATAGATCCATCTAGTTCACCGTATATATTTAAGTCTAAGTGATAGAATAAACGACCCCGCACCCCACCAATGTCGATGATGTGATCCGTCCTTTTTCCTCTTGTTCTTTCTAGTCCAGACATGACTACGGAAAAGGATGTTAGGAATGGGTTGATTGGGGTCTAACTTCTAACCCTTGTTTCCCTGTAAGTTGAGTTGTAATTGATGCGATGATGCGCCCCGAACTTCGTCTTGATGAAAAGATTTTGAAGCCGTTCGTCCAAGCTTACAAAGCACACAATTTGTCCTATGATGAAAAATTACGACGACGATGATGCTCGAGGACAATAAGAAAAACTCGATGCAAATCGTAAGCCGTACCACAGCTTCGACACGACAGCCCTTCTGGGCTTTGTGTAGGTCATCCGTTGGATAACCTCCGTGCATGCACAAAGAGGGTACTATAGTAGAATAGAAGCATCTTCCCATTGGCTGTTGAACATTCGAAGCATGTCAACTATCGGTAGAACTCTTGACGAATCATTAAATACTCACAATTAATAAAATGCACACAGCATCGAGGAGTCGAGGGAGTTTTGTACCCCGTGAATGAGCCGTCCGTCATAAACGATGAGAAAAACCCAAGAAAAATTCTCATCATCATCATTGAAATCCTCATCATGAACAAAAGTGATCCCCATATTCTAAACATCATGGCCGGGGTACCCGAGCTGATTCAGACAGGAAGCATGTTCAAGAGCATGGTCAAGTGGCACGAAGCTAGATTGATCAAGAGAAACAGGGTGTTGTAGGATTCACCGCAAGAGATATCAAGAGACTGAGGTGACGAGGCCTTCTAGAGTGTGCACGAGCATCAGAAGCAGTTTAAATTGTAATCAGGGTTATATGGGGTGCATACCTTTACACAGCACGGGTTCAACTTCAAGAGTTGCTGAGTTGCTGAGGATAGCTCAGAGGAGGTAAGGATGTTTGTCGATGTCGATATCAACATCACGGAAGTGCAAGTACGATGATAAAATAATATCAACTAAGCGGCTCCCGGCTGAGGCGTTCGTTCTGAAGTTTGGGCGCCTTACCAAAAGCGTATAACTTCGGTAACAGCCGAGAAGGGTCTTGAGTTTTGATTGGTCGACTGTTGTGAGAGTTAACAATCAACCACATTCCACCGCTACTCTCGCTTCTAGCCGCAGGATTACTTGTAAGTATTCTTTGTTCTGGATGAACCCAGCTTTTAATTTTTTGTTTTCTTCTAATCTTCTTCCTCCTCAGGCTCTCGAATGTGCGTCTAGATCAGTATGCCGGAAGATTCCGAGTCACATAAGCAATCTCAGCTGGTGTGTTGAATTGGTCTTTGGCACCGACCACCAAGCAGGTGCAGTGGAAGAGATGTAAGTAGAGGACGTCAATCGTAGCTGATGAAAGAGACTTACGAGAATTCGATAGACAGATCCTTGCTACTAACGCTCCGACTCGGTTTTGTATTCTACGGCCAGGGCGATCAACAACATTCCCAACTGCTACCAAACTCTCACACCGAATACAGGTAAACACACCAATCGATCTGCCATTCATATGTCACATTCCAAGCTGAACAACCCACAGCCTGTTCTACTATACCCACGCGTGACACCCCGCTTTTCGAAAAGGCTGATCTCCCAGACAAAGCAGTCATCAATCCCGTAACCATTCTCCAATATGTGCGTTGGCTTCTGGTCCCTAGAACATCCGGAATATGCTCTGTGCGTCTCCCCCACCCAGTCTGATAGGAAAACCAAACATGCATACTGAAGCATGAAGGGAATTCATCCTCTTTTTCTTATCTCGAATCCGAATTACACAGTGTCCTATGCAGTAACAGAGACGAGTATCTGTCCCGACCTACCGCGGCAGCACACTTCCATTCATTTCAGCACCTTGTCGCTACCGGTCGAGATGTACCTCCTGAGCAAGAAGACGCTCAGCTTCCCGTCCTATCAGGTCGAGACTTGCGAGCTGGTGGGACGTGGCTTGGCATGACTCGAGCGGGAAGAGTTGCATTGCTGTAGGGAATCCGCTTATTATATCTTCCCATCCAATAAACCACTCACATTCGTGTTTACTTATAGAACTAATATTACGGAAGAGCCAAAACATTATGATTCGACGAGAGGACACTTGGTCTCGTCTTTCTTGCTTCCAGAGGAGTCTGAAACAACTCTGCAGGAGCATGTGGACGTTATCGAGCATGAAAATATACCCTATGCCGGCTTCAATTTGTTGCTTCTATCCCCTTCGTTCAACCATACCGAGGCAGATCAACATGAAATTGTATCTTACGAAGCAACTTACGTGACCAACTCTGGTGGAGGTGGGGACATAAAGGTCCGACATCTACAAAAATCGGAACGAATATGCGGAGGAATGTCCAATGGTGTTGATGGTCATGGCGCCGATTCATGGCCTAAAGTTAAACATGGGACTGAACTATTCGACGAAGTACTCAAAAGTACAACAACAGCTAAAGTAACGGACGAAGCACTATCCGATCGGCTCTTCAATTTGTTGACGTGTGTTATTTTAATTCATTTATCTCTCTTTACCGTTTCTCACTCATATCCGTTTCACATTGCCTATATCATCATCATCTTGTTCGTTGGGAATTTAATACGATCCAAAGGTGGCAATGTGAAGGCGGTCCGCCTAACGATCGATCCCAGCTTCGCAATACCATCCATGTTGCACCCTTTTCTGTCTCTGCTTCAAAACATCCCGAAGGAAAAGAAGATTTTTACGGTACTCGATTATCCACGGTCATACTGGTTCACCGAGATGGCCATGTAACATTCATTGAAAGAGATATCTGGGTACTGGATGAGGAGGGTAAAGTGAAAAGAGCGGATGCTAATAGTCAGCGTGTTTTCAAGTTTCAATTATCTCATTAGCCTTCTGTCAATGTCGTTGACAATGGGTATCCGTTTTTCCGACTCGGTGTATTTTTATTTTAACTATCAACAGTATCAACAAACCTTCACGCCTTTGTGGTGAATATAAACTTTGCATGATACTTATTTGGATTAATATTGGCACAGCAGCAGCGAAGTATGATGTATACACTTTTCGAGGAGATTCCATTATGATGATAAAAGTCTATACAAAACAAAATATTGTACGATAATATAGTATAGCTACAAGAGGGGTAGTTTTACGCCATTTTTCAACGATAGAAAAAAATATAGTCCGTTCGGACAAAGCGCATTATTGGAGACCGGGAGGGGAATAGAAAGGAAAGGTATAAATGATCGGGGATCACAATGGTTTGGTATATCTCCCTTTCCAAAACTACAAGAAAACAACCAAAAAAGACAAATAGATCATAAAAAGGGGGGTAAAAAAGCGAGTATGATGTGCACGAAGATGTTTCCCAAAAGAATAATTACGAACAACGCGGCGTCCAAGTAGTCCGTAACGAGGAGGGTATCGGGACAAAAAGGGCAAAAATAAAATGGAAGCAAACAAAACAAAGCAATTGACAACCTTGAACGCCCTACGCACAGTAAAATTGACCAAATATATAGCAAGTTGAAACAGAGCGATTGAACAAATGATGACGGGGGAATGGATAGATGGGGATCGAAGAGATAGATAGAAAAGCGAGGATGATCTTCCCAAAATAGCGAATCTGTCGAGTAAGAGGGCGGTGAGATAGTGAAGGTGTGACGATACGAGATTAGACGCAACAGAAGACAAACTTACGAATTCGAATTTGGAGCAGTACAGGGTCATCAGTTGATATGATAGGACTTGTGATATACGCTGCCATGACCCCCAGGTCCATTCACCGGGAAATAAGCGTCATAGTGGTGTGAGGCAGAGGACGTCGTATTCCCCATGTTTGACCAATCTTGTTGCATAGGGTTACCAAGACTTGAGTGACTTGACGTCGAGATGGGCGACATTAGCTCACTTTCCGTCGGTGTAGGAAGAGCGTCGTATTGAGGGCTTCCTCCTTGTGTAACCGTACCACCGCTATTCGAGTTGATGAATACATTTTAGGCTTAGTGAGTACTAGGAAACAATTTCAAAAGAACAACGTTTTGACTCACTGCATAAGCTCATTGAGTTCGGTTACGCGTTTCAGTATGGCGCATTGACGATGGGGAGCGGAATGCTCCGGGAGCTGTCTAAGGAGCTCCATAGTGCTCTGCAGTTGATGGGTCAAAGCAATGAGCGGGTGTCCAGCAGCAGGATTTGTTAAACAAGTGCAGGAGGGATGTACCGGAGATGAATCAGAGGACGGACGAATATACGTTTGATGATAGTATAAATCGTTCCCATTTGACAGTGAAAGTCCAGAAGGGGCTGTTTGCCGGAGTTGCTGTTGCTGAGGTTGTTGAGAGGTATAGTCCATCGGAGTATTAGAAGAAGAAGGGTATGAACAAAGCGAAGAGGTATCTGACGTGGCATTCCCCTGCAGATGATGCTGCTGAGGGGGCGAGTCAGTGAGACGGTATAGATTTCGCTGGGAAGTTTCTGGGTTATGTTCAACTTTGACAACAGGAGAATCACTTCCAGTACTGGTATCGAGGAGAAGACCGTTTGAATCCTGATATTCACGCTTTGGTCTCTGGAATTGGGGTGCACGTCGGGAAGAACGAGAATGCCACTTCTCGTTTACATCCCCGTCACAGAAGTTTGGTTCCGCCCAACGAGGATGAGGCTTCCCTGGAAGTAATAATCGGAATATGTTTAGCACAGGAATGTTCCACGAAGAAGAGATATCCCCTCACCTCTAAGTTCCCGAACTAAACTTTCTAATTCTGCTATCCTGTTACGCAATCGCGTGTTTTCGTCAATATTCGGGTCATCCCTGGTAGCGTATAATGAGCGGATATGAAATATTATATGAAGTTTCAATAAGCTTGCCTCAATGCAGGATCGTCTACTTCGTAGACGCAGAGACCAGTCTGGAAGGAGAGTAAGATGAACTCTCCGTTGCCACATTCAGGAAAGTGACTTACGAGCCCCAACTGTATACATCGTTGACAAGGACGTTTTCTATCGCACTAGATGGGATTGACGATGAGCAGACTGTAGTTGTACGAATGGAGTGGGGATATAAGCCTCACCTTCCTCTTGGAAGTGTGGCAATTCAAGCATGACTGGGTTGTCCTATTCCTTCTTCTATCCAAAGCGTAAACCGCTTAGTAGGAAGCGAAGAAAATCACGACAATGAGGTGAACTTACCGTTTGCGATGATCGACTTCCAAGCCAAGATCAAAGTCCATTATTTCGCCTTTGAATTGTAAACTGTTCATGTGTGCGTCGTTTGGAGAGACTGAAGACATTTGTGAATCGAGGAGGGAGGAGGTGAAGAAAGAATTAAGTTATAGACCCTTTGTCTTTAAGAGAACGAGCGAGACGCTCAAAGTCTGGCGGCCCAGATTTCCAATAGAAATCATTTTGGATGGTTTTCATGACCGAAAATAACGTTAACTTGCCAGCTTGAACCGAGTTCTGCGATTGAATCTGTAAATACGCACCCACGCCCCTGGCCCTTCCTCTGACAACCTTCTGGACTGCCCAAGACTCCTGACATTTCACCGAGCCCGTGACATGGCGTGCGAGTCCGTAAAGTATTACAAGCAGCCAGATTTTCGTTTGTTTTTTTCAGACATGTCGCTTTGATAAGATTACGCTCGAAAACACTTGTCGCTGAGACATGACCCCCTTGCATGGAAGCTTCGTACTTTCGCAAACTAGGCACCTCCAAAAACGAATTCTCTTCGAATCCCAGAACGAAAGTTCGATTCTGTTTGGAGCTTCACCGTCGAATTGCTGCCGCGTCCTGTTTATATAGCGTACTCCCCGTTGGAGTTCACCAGTTGGCTTCAAAGTTTGCATTCCTGTACCCGAAATCTAGCGAAATCTGAAAGACACACCAGATCGAGGAACCAATCCTTGCACAGTCCGTCCCACTCGTAGGATTCGTATTGGCTTTCAGATAAATCGCGGATCCGGACAGCCAATGGTATGCCAAGTTCGGTCTCAATGCCTTTACGGCAATACAACAGCATCCTTGAATCAAACCGAGATCAGCGTTTACGTGCGGGCGATGCCTACCAGTACCAGATCTTACCCTGATTGTCTTCAGACCTCGAGAACCATATCAAGTCTAGCCCAGTTGTCATGATCACATCAACACATCCAACCACTCCTACGCCTCAATTAAACATATTAATTGTTCGGGTAACGACCTCCTGGGTCACAATAAAAATTCAGTGATCACGGAGCTAAATTTGTTTCTTTCGGCACATTGCCAAAAGCCAGAACGTTATCCGCACATTCAACATGACCAGCAGTTTTGTTGAATTGAACTAGTCAAACCACGAGGTTCTGTATCCGCATGTCAGAGCTCGACATGGTAAAGGAGGCACCATACATGTGTAAAAAGACGTACCAGAGAGCACAAGCAGAATCCCACGGCTGTCTAGTTGAAATTGCGAGACTGGAGGGTCAACTCGGACGGAGTACGCTGTGAGCTCACGGGAGGAGGCTGATGGCGAAATCTCCGTAGACAAGAATCTCAGAGTGGACCTTCGCTCAAAGGATGCACCCTCGTTTGAAGATGCCGGAGAGGAATAGCGTTTCACCCGAGTCACATAGAGTTGAGATAGATTTTGGTTCAAAGATCTGGTAACATTCTGTTTTTCCTGGAAGACAAACCGAAATGTGTTGCATCAGAAGGTGGCGTTATAGTTCAGCGTACTGTATTATTTTGATGGTAAAAATGGAGGATTTGGAGTGAGCGCAATATACGTGTACGTACTTACAAGTAGATTCGACCTCATTTCTGGCGTGTTCATGGCACGGTGCGGCATGACATTCCAGCTCGTGGTACACCAGATTCGCCTTCCAGAGCAGGAACCTGGCCGATGCGATAAAGAAAGAACATACAGCGGACTTCTGTTACTGCACGGGGTTCTGTGTGATGGCACCGGTTCTGTCGGAAAATATCACGAAGAAATGAATGTCCAGAACTTTGGTCGCCATCTGTAGGTAATCTCTTGCTGTTCAGCGCTTAATCTAATCAACCTTATTAGTACCCACAGATCCAAACTTGAGGCCACACCTAATACAAGCAAAAGCAGAACCAAGGGATCAATATCTCATATTCAGAGCAACCCCGAAGGTCACCCGAAAGGCTTGGGGAGTTCGGCCTAGCAAAAAATGACGGTCGTCCTTCTCCCATCGCCAGGGTGCGAAAAGAGAGGGGACTGACGTGTGTGCCTGCGTCATCTATGCAGGAGGCAGGACTACGCGTGTGTTTTACGCGATGTTCAACAGGAATCTGTTTTCATAAACATTGAGCAAATCGTAATTAGTGTGTTGCTTGACAGTGAGGACACATCACGCACAGTCAAGACATACCAAGCGCTTTTTCTCTAGGTAAACGCGCACAGAATTCAGCATTGGACGCTACCCCTTGTGAAGCTGGGGCCACGATACTATGTTCGCAACAAACGCAAGAGAGCTTCAGACGGCAATGGCCGCAAATAGGGTGCCCCTCCCCTCCGGTCAAAGATGGAAGTCGATGCTTCCACGAGGGTTACCGCAAACGGGAGATACATTATGATGTCTCCAAGAAGGACATATTGCATATCTACACGAGTGTTAGCGCAGCCTGTATTACTTCAAGAGTGGCAGAATTCGTACCGTCCAACGGCTGGGACGACAAGAGGCAATCACTTAGAAGCCATCCCAGGCACAATAATGTTTTCTAACTGGATCTCGGGAGAACACAAGCCCAAAATTAGTGTCTCCTTCCAGAACTTCAAAAGGGCGTACATGTGGATGTCAGAACTTCGGATTTGAGAGCTTGCTTCAAATGTATTATTGGAAACAGAGTCTGAATTGAAGGCTTGCATAAAGTTGACGAGCTGAGGATTCTACAGAAAGTATTCAAGTCGAGAACTAATATTCGAGTGTCAGAATTCTGATTTCCAAATGTCGTTGGAACTTGGCAGACGGGCACATCGCGGATTCAAATTGTTGTGGTACGGTAGTTGTGTGCTCCTGTTTGTTTGGTGGCGCGGAGATCAGCGTGCTTTGAAATTATCCAATCCCATCATCGCCCAAAGAATCTCCGAATTCACACTGACGGTCCTCCACTCCCTCAGCCTGCCTCAGTGCTTCCGACTGTTCGTGCTTATCACTATTCAGACATATCTCTCTGCGATGCGAAAATACGCAAGCTGCACAGAATGACTCCGATATGTCTGTGAACCTCAAGTTTCAAATTTCGGGCTCAAAAACCCACATCCTATTCAGAATGTCTATTTTCTTCGTCATGTGAGACCTCAATCATTCCAACAGGATGGTCATTCACCTTTTTGTCTTTCCATCACCTCACGATCGCCATACCTGAGACAACCGGCACACAAAAACGCCCCGATTATTACGACACCAACCAACTGATGACCACAGTGCAAAAGACAGTGCGTGTCTACTCTATTCTCAGTGGCGTTCTCAAAATAGGTGATCTTCAATAGTCGCAAATATGTACACTTGCGTATCTATTCTTCTAGATACTCCACTCTTCAGGATACAATTTTGGTTATCGGCTTCACCAGGAAAACTAGACATATGATTCCATGTTTGCCGTCTCACAGTGAGAAGTGGTTTTCTCGACATACCTATCCTGTCATATTCATATAATTCTTGCACAGGTGATATGGATGTACCATTCGTTCATGTGGTGCAGAAGCCTCTACGCAGTATGGCCCACGAAATTCTTCAATGCAAACCGAAGACGCTCAAGCTCGGTACCAAGTTTTCTTTTGCGGTATAATGTCACCTACTTCTCAAACAATACATTGAACACTTTCAAATAATAATCAGATTAGGCCGGCATCCGTTTTGGATATTCAAGAAAAAAATCCTCTGCGCATGATTATCCCACCATCGATGTGGTCCGGAGAAATTTTTTTTTAATTGTTGCATTCATAATCCTTCGCTTCTCAGTGATTCTCATGGCATGTCGTCGCCTTTTCGTCTACCAACCACCATGACGCTATCAAATCGCAGCGCCACCATCAGCTTTTCTTGTTAGACCATACCGCGGTCCGTCTTTGTCAAACATACGAGGCCCGTTTACGGCAGGTGTATCAGCAGTAATGCCATTTTGGGTGACAGGACAAGACATACTACCGCCAGCCCTCTTTGCTTGCCGAAGCGGTAACATGCTCACAATTTCACAATTTCGGTGTTCAAAAAAGGCTTAAACGTTGTAAGTACGTCGTTTCGCTATTCTCCAAGTACGGAAAAGCTGATAGTGACCGGTTTTGCCAGCTCACTTTGAATGCATTATGGAGACCGTTGGTCGGGCATCTGCGACGGAGGAATTGGCGTTCATCGTCACGATCGTTTTAGGATGATGGCACGACTTACATCCTTCCAAGATGCCTATCACATCTGTAAGTCAGAAACTAAAAACGTAGTTCTTTCCCGAGGACTTTGGAGGGTTCTGACCTGGAAACATATCTCGAACAGCTACACGCATCAAAAGTATCTATTCTTTCGACCGAGTCGGATCGTATACTTGGACACTCACATTGAAATCCATGAAACACGATAATCCATTCCTTTCGAATTCTCATTGACCTCTCTTCAATTGCCAGGTAAGTTCCAATTCAATTGTTGATCGTGCCGTTTGTTTTCGACACTGATTGTGCGGTGGTAGACATGGTACACGTATGTCGCCCGAGTCGATGCTTTCGACTCGACTAGACTGCTGCTTTGTCGAACTTCGCAATTCAACAGAACCAAAACCTCCCATGCATCGTTCTCATGATTGCTTTGCACAAGCAATAGCCAAGTCATTTCTTTGTAAGTAACTCGGAATTACATACAGTGCTATTCCTCTCCGTCAAGATTGAGGAATGTCGACAGCAAAACAACAACGTTTATCCCTCCTCTTGTTCTCATCCATTATTCTCAAGACGTCCTCAGAGTGTACACAAGCGGTCTTTTCGGCATGTATCAATGCATGAATCCTTTCATCTTCCACCTCGTGAGCAACTGTGCCGTGATTCCACCGAAGCGCTAACAATCAAGGTCCTTCTGACACCTTCAATACAGTTCTGATAACCAAGAGGGACTCACATAACTACATATGTTAATAAAAAAGCGCTGCAACCAAGTTCGATGACTTCTTCAACGTACTGACTCGAGCCGGGATACTAAAATTACGCAAATTAGCGTTCTTTCTTACTCGGTATCATTCGGCTTGTTGTAAACTTCCTTTACCCCCTGGACAGTGGGAATTGGGAAGGTTGGAAGGGTTGGATGTTTGAAGCCAGGTCGGTCCATTGATTCGTTATTGAATGGCTTACAGATCTCAAACCCCGTGTCCTTTCAACCCCTTCGCCACGATCAATGCCTTTGACAACCTTTCACCGCTGGTATGATGGGAACTACTCTGAAGTTTTGAATACGAGTGCATACCTTTGCGTTTCCATTATTTTTTGAAGGTGTCTTTGCATTTTCAACCAATGTATATACCAAAAATAGTCGATTATAAATGTTTTGGTTGATTACTGTTTCCCCTCTGAGTGACTGACGCTCTTGACTCTTCTTCGTTCATTCCCCCAGCATCCTCGTTCGGGTATCTCAAAATTTATACGGCCATAGAACACTACTCGGTTGCAGACTATTGAGCTTCACTCGTACTGAGATGCATCATACCTGCTTCATAATACTCGACGAGGGGATGCTCAGTCACGGTACTCATTCACCAGGGGGCCAGAAGGCTTCTTTACTACCCATCGCAACCATTAGAAGATCTATGTAAGTCGCGAACAGCTCTTTCTTATCTCTTAATGAACTGTGCCTCTCTTGCAGACTTCGCCGATGATATTCATTAAATGTTTTCCGTTCGACGATACTCTGACGAATAATGAACTCAATATGTTGGAACATTGCATTTTCTAGGAATTCCTCCCTGACAAACCGAAAAACACACTTCTTCTCAAAAGCGTGATCGAACTCAAAATTGATTAGCTTTCGAACAAACAAGTTACACATGTTCCATTTTGAGGTCCGCACCTGCGGCAAGTAGGAGGTTGTGCGGCGTCGATCGAGGTCGTTTTTTCGTGCCACCAACAACAGCGTTAACTTCCAAAAGTTGTGATCTTTTTTGGCGAGATCTATACTTGATCATGATCGTTGTGGCCGCACAAAACCAGTCGTTGGCCTTGATATCCGATATGTTCCTCGCGGGCCCGCCGGCGTGGTTGTTTTTATTTGGGCTATGATACCGTGAACCAAGGCCACCTAATCTCCACAACTCAACTCGTCGACCCCAACTCCGATCTACAATCTCGAACGAAATACAAATTCCCCCAAGTTCATAATACGCGATGTGAGATTGTCGTCTTCGCGCATTGTTAAGTCCGGGGCCGTCTTTAATACTGTGATAGTAGTGGATTTAAGGTGTGTTTTTTCTCGTCATTTTTTGTTGGATCCTCGAGCATTTCGTTGACTATCGTCTACTTTGTACAGTATCCTATCCATGATGGCGCTTCGAGGAGGATGATAACGCCAACTTTATTGATTTCCTGCCGAATGTAAGTTGCCGATCGCGCTACTACTTTGTTCGTTGAGCAGAGTGGAGTAGAACAGCAGTCCGATGCTCCAAAATATGGCTCAACTTCCGAGTTCCAAGGTTATGAGGGTTCAGTCTCACCCTCTTAGAAACTGTCTACCTCTACCCCGGCCCAAGTTGCGGTTCCGTGTTATTCTGTTTAATGGAAAAACTCCGGAGACGTGTGGCTTCGAATCTCGGTAGGTATCTTCACATGGTTGTGGTTTAGACACTGAACGGGATAGAATAACTCACAGACCATGCAACAAGCCTATTTTGGATTGAACAAGTATCGACCTGTTTCAATGACGTTTGAGTTCTTCATGACTTCCGCGTCCATATCAGGTCCCGAGCTTATGTAGAGTCCCTTGCGACTATCTATCAGCTCTCGTCGCGACCTTCAAGCTGGAAGATCTTCGATTCCGAATGAGGTAACTTTACGCAGGAACCTGAAAGTGAGCAATGCCTACAATGTATCGTTCGCTTCGCGTAGTATTCGGTTCTTGCAACATCATCTGAGCATATTCAAACAGTAAGCAGATTTAGCGATCTTATTCAAGTCAAGTTACTTACGAGAGGTTGTCCTGCTTTCATATGTCTGATGTTCTCAACTACTGATCTGTGAACAAAGCTGCATACAAATCGATCTATCGTGGGTAGACTTGAGCATCGCCTTTCTTCATCAATCGAGACTTTGAGTACTGCTGACTTGATCCATGAATCAAGGAATACTAGCCACGTCAGGTTTCTGATGGGAAAGAAGAGACTTCAGTGATTATATTTTCGGCTCCCTTGGTTGAAAGAAATCACTAAATCAAGTACAACGAAGCCACCACCTTTCATTATCTCAATATATCCTCTTGTCCAACATGTACTATGAATATCCTTCGTTGGAATGGCGTAAATGTTTAAGAGGATGGTGAGTTGTGTACAAAATTCGGTACCCTGAATGTTTCCGTCAATAGTATTCACGATCTGCCGATTGAGCTAGCCATCAGTAATGTTGGATAACCTCACTCACAAATAAACCCTTTGATAGTGGCTCCGTAGCTCGGCCTCCGTGTTGAAAGTACATACTTTGACAAGTAATGCCAATTATGCCTCGCCCACCAATCCTATCGTTGTCTATTCATTTAAGCTTGATCGGGATGGTTATTGTTCACCTCTACAGGCCGCCGCAGCTTGAATCGAGCCGCATCGAGGGAACAGCTTCATTGAATAGTGGTTACTCCACTGCCGTGTGTGTAGATGAACAAAGACGTGTACGTCGGTGTGGTGAAGGTGGACATTGAAATAACGAAGCGGCTCTTCATTCAAATCACCAGGCCAAAGTGTCATTGAAGAACTCTAAACGAGGGATAAGATATGATATCAACACTTTCACATCAGAAAAAAAATATCGTGTCTTTGCTGACCGTATAGATGAAGAGCATCTCTAACCATGGGTTGGCGTTCAGGACCGAAATAATCCGGGGATTAGTGGATGTGAGCTTGTATGGAGAAAGGCCGCAGGGAGAAGGGACGCTGACTTGAAAATGACTCCAAGGGTCGAAAAATTCGCTTGAACAGTTTAGTAGAGGTCCTGTGGTGTTCCAAGTTCAGCACGCAACGTGCTATTGGTGCAAAATCCACATACGACGAGACTCCGCGAAAAAAACCTGACATCATCTTGACGAACAACATGAGGCTTCATGGAACAGGGTGACTGACATTCCGTTTACAAGTGTTGATGCTCCCCTTCTATCTTTCTCTTGAAAGAAGGTCCGCAATTGATGCGGTAAATACATTTCTTAACTTGTGCTTTGGATTTATTGTATACCTTCAATTTCAAAACATATTTCGTTCCATGAACAAGTGAACCATGCGAGGAGGTTTAGGAATACTCACGGAGAGAAATGTGCACCGACTTAGTACGGGATTCTTCCTTTACTAAAACAGGATGTGCTTCGCTGCACAATGACTAGGTGGAATTGAATTCGAATTCAAGTTCTCAATTTCGGGCTCGACCTCCACGTTCTCTCCACGTCGAGACGGATAGACTAGACTTAATTACTTGGACCCAGGATCTGCAGAGTTTTAATCATTGAAAGAAATACAAATACCAAGGGTGATAGAGCTCAGCAGTCAAGTCGGATGAATATCTATAGTTTAATCGAGAACGCGGGGTAAGTGGCACTCAATTTGAATATGGGATGGAAGAATCACTCAACAACATGATCCAGAGAAAAGAACGGATACGATCTTTGTTCAAGTTTCGGACGTCCATCCTCCGCCGTCAAAGAAAAAATTCTGCGGAACTCGGACCTTGTCTTAGATAGAAGCTAGAATACATATTCATTCGAAAACTGTTCAGAGATTATTATTCACAGGTCAACAGTGTGCAAGAACTTACAATCTTCATGATTATTCCCAGCGAACGATTGGATGCTTTGCATGGCGTATACAAGTTGAAGAGGTGTGAACCAATGAGATTTAATGTTCAATAGTAACCGAGCAATTATTTTGAAATATTTCGTATTGTTGATCACTTCTCCGCGATGTGTATTGGTTCGGAACACGGGTGACCAATAGCGGTGTGATCATTTCAATATTTGGACCACCTGGGTGGAGCGTATCAGCAGACGTCATAATAAATCTTTGAAGTACAAAAGTAAATTATTTCATAATCCCGAAAGTCCACATCTTGGAGAATGGGCTTATTGAAACGAGCCATGCATGCTATCCGTCTCCATAAAGTGCCGAGATGTCATCATGCACACACACACTGAACCACGTAACCTATCAGGAAGCAGTGGCCGATGATGATTTAGGATAAGTTGTTGAAACTCTTTCGAAAAAATCGGAATAAGCCCAAACGTACCAAATTGAAGTAAGAATCTACCCTTTCACGTCTGGAATCATTCGTGAGGGTTTATTTGAGGGTCTCGCCTCGCTACCACCAGCATGAGAAGAATACAGGGTAACAGAATTCTCTCGGGTACAGATAGACAATAAACTCTGGGATGAGACTTCAAGCGCTGACGATGAGGATAGGCCACATTGTGATGGTCGAGATTGAACAAAACGTTGCTAGCACGTTGCAAGAGTTTGTAGAGGAGTTGCTCGCCAAGGTAAGGAAGAAGCCGTGATAATGGTTTAACAGCATCCTCCATACGATTGTTTAACGTTTATTGAATTGGGAGATAACTAGATGATGGGCAAGAGTCTGTTGGCATGTCGTGAGCAATTTCCCTAAGAGTTAACAAAGAAATGAACCGACCGTATGGACAGTTCACAGGACGTCTTCATCAATGTTGGTATGTATTCTGAGCCTATGCACAGCAAGAAGGTTTCTGGACCCATTATTGAGCGAAGGTTCAAAAAGCTAGAAGGATCCACGTACCTAAGAAGGTGCATGTGAAGACCCTTGTTACACTTCAGGCTCTTTGATGACTACCACCATCTTTCTGGCTCGCTGGTTTCTGTTTATACTACAAACCAACTCGTCTCGTCCTCGGAAAGCCTGCGTCTCCAAAGCGTCGATACCAAAACCAAGGATCATATCCTTGTTGTATAGGATACGAATGGCGAGACCAGCACCATCAGAACCAACAAACGTCCAAACAATTGTTGGCCGTATTCTAGACCTGACTGCATCCTTGTTGCTCAACGTTGGCCAATCCGCACGTATTCGCTGCTGGATGGTATTCTGCACGGAGGAAGTCACAACCTCCTGCGACTCCTATTCGGAGTCTCATAGTCTCACCTGACGGCGCAACGTAAGATGGGGGTTGACAGTGGGATAAACACCAACCAATAGTTGAACCGTGAGGGATTTTTTCCGACTGCCTAGATCATGTATCTCTAGGTCAATCGAATCTACGCCACATGAACTGTAACTTGTCCTAATCAGTCTCGTGAGTGGGTGGGTAATCTGACTATGCGGTAAGCCAGGTCGTTGTAGACGTTGAGGAAACACTTGGCACACCGAATGGCCGGGGTAAACGTTCAGACCCAAATGGGGAGAGTGACGGCAACGACGAGCGACAAGATGAGGAACCGCAGACGGGTTTGTACAGGTGAGGAGAACAGACCAGCTTGATAACTTGTGTTTGATCTCTGCATAGCTTCCTGTATGATGGGTTTGTTAGCACACTATGTTTTACTTTCTATGGAAGCCTATAAGATCCCGCCTACTTGAAGAATCCCGATGATATTGAAACAAAGCGCTATACTTGAGAGTTGGGTCTAAGTATACACATCATGGATAATCAATGTGCAAATCGTTAACTCGTTAGCAAAAAAAAGCTCGCACGCGGGAATCGGTCGTGCTGCGATGGGGTGAGTGATAAACAAGATGCGGTTAAATTTAGTTACATACCACCGTAAAAACCCTGGATAACGAAACATTGATGCGCCGTTGCCCGAAAAGGTTTGTAGGAAGATCACTGGAGGAGGTTTTCACACGTTGTTCAGTGTGTCCTTCGTCAGCTGCTATTCTGATCGGTGAAATCCACGCATGCTCTCGACTAGAAGAGTGCATCGTCCCAATACGGACGAAGGGGACAAATACAAGTGTTACTGTGGGTTAGGTGAGCGTTGAATACGTACCATTGAGCGAAGGAGATGTGTGGTTCACCTGAGAAAATTTCTCGAACGGCAGCTGTGAGCCGAGAGGAAACCTTCTACAATGAAAAGAGTCCAGCTGTCTAGTGTGGCCATTTTCCACGGTATCATTTTCCTTCGGTGGCTGTAAACAGAATAGTGGAGGCCTATTGCTATTGGGACTCGCTTCGGCGACGAGGACCTTCCCGCGAGCAAGCGGCCTTGTTAAGCAACCCTGATATCGTAAATCATCGACCCCATTGGTGTAAAGTTGTTTATGCCAATAAAAACGAGGTAGTTCATTACGTCGAGAGGCGAATGGTGCAGTTGATACTTGCGATCAGCGCACGAATATCGATGAAAAGAAACTTTATTGTCTATCCATTTTCATGGTACAGCTGCAACCATTAACTTGAAGGCGCAAATGGAGAATGAAATGATGATTGAAATGACCAATGGGAAAGCCTAAAGGAGGGAATATAAATCAGCGAGCCTCCTAATAGAAAAATTTGCGGATACTGGAATAGCACACACGCAGAGAAGTTGACCGTTTATCATAAGCCGCAGTTTTGTAAGAAGGATACTGTAACTCTCAGGCTTGATATGCTCGAGCATGCATTCCCATAGCTCGAGATAATTTCCTGAGAATAAACAAAAGGGAACCTCCTCGAGATCCAATTTTAGTCGTTTGTTATTTCATCTGCGATTCTGTGTGGCTTCTTCGCATAATCGTACGCAGATGCAAATCCCACCCACATCTACAGTTTTTGCGCTATAATCAAAAGTCAATATACTGCCAGATATCACGAAAATAATGAATTGAGCCACGATGGCCTGACTTGGGAGGAGGAGGTTGAGGTAGGTTGCTTTCAAGCAAATAAGCGCCAGCATTTGCGCCTGTCGGTGAATCTGATCTCAAATGCAGTGACCTCATCTTGTACCGGTTCCACAACCTCCCTCTCATTTTCTGCCTCTCTTCTCTTCAACAGAACAAGAGATGTCTTCAGAAATTCGCGAAGACGGCGGGACGACCCAGGAAGAAGATGAAAACTTGTCTCCTACTGAACATCCCGAAGAATCCGACCATGTCCTCAGTGGACCAGAACCAAGTCCAGGATTAGGCGGTCAACCGGTTCGTTGTAAGTTCTCATTTCTCGTTCGGACCCTTTATGTTGGTTTGAAGTAAGAACGTTTGTTGAAGTCCTCGTATTTGGTTAGGGTACGACGTGCGTAACGTTTCTTCATTTCGTTCATAACCACTTGGATTCAATAATACTTCGACAACATTCGCTTCGTTTAGGCAGACAGAACGGAACCATATACCCGTATAACCCCGTTTCAAGAGAAGCACGATACCAGCGTTGAGTATGTTCTCTCCACTTTTCCATTCTACCTTGAAGGCTTAATAAAGTCCATGACATAGATTCTTTTACAAGCCGATTACATTGAGCACGTTAGGCGTTGCGTTGGCGATTTTGGCATATGTGGCAACCACTCAGGATGTTTTGGAGGAAGGAAGAGATAAACGAAGAGTGTAAGTCCGAGGTTCGCTGCAAAATTAATCTGAACTGACGCTTCGATAGTGGTGCCTATGCAGCGGTTGCGGGATTCTTACTGTTTGGCATGCTTCAGTTCCGTGATGGCCCCTTTATTCGTCCTCACCCTGGTACGTACATCCAGTATCTGCATGTACTATCCTCACCTGACTGGTGGACATGTACAGCGTTTTGGAGAGCAGTCTTGGGCATTAACCTCCTCTATGAGCTTGCACTGGTTTTCCTGTTATTCCAAGATTTGGATTCGGCAAGGAAGATGATGACATATCTGGATTCATCCCTTGGAAAACCTCTACCTGAGAAGAGTTACGCAGAGAATTGCGAATTCACACTCACGAACATATGGGTCAGGCAGTCCTTCCATTATCAGTGTAGCGGTTACTGACAGTCCACATTCAGAATGCGATAGATATCTTCTGTCTAGCGCATGCTTTGGGATGGTTTGGAAAAGCGTTGATTTTGCGGGACTACTGGTTCTGTTGGGTGAGCTGCCTTCGCACATGCCGTATCTGCTGCTCGTACTGAAACAATACTCACAGATTTTGAGTATCGCGTTTGAGTTTGCAGAATACAGTCTGCAGCATCAGCTTGCCAACTTTGCAGAGGTGAGATTCTCGGTGCTCATCCTTTCGTCCTTACTCACAAATCTGGTTCCTTGTAGTGCTGGTGGGATCATGTAAGCCCCTCTGCACAAAATTGTGCTCTACACATGTGCTGACCTCTTAACCACAGTGGCTACTTGATGTGTTGATCTGCAACTGGCTCGGGACATACGTCGGCATGAAGTGTTGCCAATACTTCGAAGTCAAGGTACTTGTCTCATGCGTTGCCCTCGATATAAAACTCAATCATACTGCCTCTACCTCTTAGGCTTATACCTGGCGTGGTCTTCGTCAAACTCACGGCTTCAGATCCAAGACAAAAAGAGTCATATCTCAATTCTCTCCTGCTGACTGGACGACATTCCAATGGGAAGGAACTGCTGATTTCACTCATTATGTGACAGTAGTCGCATTGCTAGCCGTTTTCTTAGCAGCCGAACTCAATCCATTCTATCTCAAGGTAGGTCTCATTTGGTACTCATCCCTCCATATATCTGAAGAAGAACCCTTTTTTGCCCTCTTTCTTACCTAGGCATTGCTATGGATGGAACCCGATCACCCATTCGTCATTGCCAGACTTGCAGGTGTTTTCTTGTGTGCTCTACCGGCTGTAAGAGAGCTTTATCAATACATCAACAACCCTCAGTGCGTCTTCCTTCGAATATTGTCCTCATCATCTTATCTAATGTTTCTTTCTATATCAAATAGAAAAGCAGTACGAATGGGTCAACATGTCTGGTTACTTCTCGCCACTATCTGTACCGAATTCTTAGCGATCGCAAAATGGAGTAAAGGTCAATTTCCAGAACCTCTTCCTACACCTGTCAAGTGGGGATGGATCATTGGTGGAAGTTTGTTGGTCCTGTATCCTACAGTCCACGTAAGTTTTTTTTCTCATTTTTATCGCGACGTAAACTGGATGATATCTTTAGTTTGGTATTCCTGGTGCAAGGAAATACTTGCGAAAGCATCGACATTATTGGAAAACTGCTGTGAAAGGGAAGGGAAAAACACAATAAGAACACGCTCTCTCATATAGTCGTTATAGTCAGGAGCCTGCATGTCCATATGAGGACAGCGGGCTAACCCTCCTTCCACTCCACACCGTGTGCATGTCATCTACTCGTTGGTTGAACCTAGGAGATTTTAAATGTATATTCTTCTGAGACGTATACATAAACGGTTTATGTTTCTCTATACCTTGATTGCATTTACTGTACTCGAGTTCTTCAACTCACCTATTAGTTTTTAGTGTATTTCTTTATTATGGAATTTATCATCCTCTGCTCTCCTTTCATTCAGTCTGCCATATCGAATATTCCTTTGTTCATGATTTGAACTTCCGGGCGCATTGTTCGCGGTTTGCTTCGTGAAACTCCCTGGAAAATGTCGAATGTTTCACAATTACGATAAAGTGGTGTTCCTCAAATCCAGTCTTACAGTAATGAGGGTGGAACGTCAGGACTACAATTGCACAGTGGGATAATACAAAGCAAGACTACATGTCGATTATCAAGAAGGGATTAATACTACCTGTAGATTCACTTGTCAGTAAAGAGACCCGACTGAAAGAAAAAAGGGAGACTTACGAGAATGTATATTACTGGGACACAGAAGCTACTGGGTTAAGTCAAATCGATGAAAATCTTCGCACCTTGCGATGTAGACGGTACACGAATAGGTGAAGGTTCTCTTTCTCTTTTGATCTCCATATTACCATCGTCATCGTCATCAATGACAAGTACTCGTCCTTCTGCTCTATTGATCTTTTCTTGTAGTTCTTGGACTTGTCTCTGAGTCAGAAAAAAAGATCAACACCAGCAGTGGTCATTGAAAATCAAAAAAGTTGTATCACCTTCATTGCAGATATGGTCTCAGCGTTGAGGTTCTCTCTCGATGGCTCTACTTTCACAGGAACATTGTTGATTCGAGCTTTCTTCTTTGGTTTGGGATTTGGAAGATCGGGGTCTTTACTGTCCTCACGTGTACGTTTCTCACCTGTTGGTGGTGAGGATGACTGTAGAGTATTCGACCTTCGAGAGGCAGAATTACTAGATCCTTGAGGAGATGAAGATGAGGATGAGGATGAAGATGAAGGACGAATGATGCCTTGTGCTTGGAGAATATCTGGGAGAGAACAATACAACGTCAGGCATGTAGTAACAATCGTTCGAACCCGTCGTTTGCTTACCTCTAGGTCTATATTGGAACACAAAGGTCGCCAATGGATTTTCCGGGTCCACAAGATTTGCAGTTGAAAATTCTGTCCGTGGTACGGTGCGAGAATCTCCAAGACTATAAACAGATTTCATGTGTCAAGTTCACAATATTATGTAAATGGGGATGAAGTCACCAAACGTACCTTGTTCGATGACCACCAACTTTCTTACTGCGTTCATGCACTCGGTCCATCTTCAATCTGTCAGTAGAATTGTCTAGGAATGACAAATCGCGACGTCGGTATCCGTGTTCGATAACTTTCACCTCAATGGATCCTATTTTATCCAATGTTTCTTTGTTATTCGACAACAACGTATCGTCATCTGTTGGAGTAGAATAATAAAATACTTGAGTAAAGTGTCGACTTTCTAGTTGGGAAGTAGCGGGAGACTAACCACTGGTGTTTAATTTACTAAATATGAACGGCTTTTCAGTCGTTTCATCTGTCGATATTCCAGTGACTATCACATGAGTGATATCTTTATTCGTTGGACTAAATTGTCCTTCGAGATATTCTCCGTCAACTGTGTATTCAAAACTATAGTTTCGTTTGTCGAGTGTGTTCTCGAATTTGAATTGGAATTGCTACAGGATCGTGGATCACAAGTAAGGATCTAAGGAGAAAACAATTTATGGAGCAGCAGATAGACTCGCCTTTCCTTCTTCACTCGCAATATAACAATTGACCACCTTATCGTTCTCAATCACGGTATTATACTCGTCCAACTCCTTCCCATCAACCCTGACCCATGCGCCAAATCCATGCAGTCTAGGCATCTTGTCCGGTATCGTCTGTTCAGAAAGCTTTCGGTGGTATAGCTTCAGTATTAAACCCGGGGCGAGTCTTCGGTATCAGTGGTTGAAGTAGAAAGATTCGGAGAGAGGTGATAGTTGCCACTAGAGCACACATAGACGAGAAGGGAAAGAATAAGCCGTTGTAACCTGTCATGGTATAAGTGTACACGTTGACTGTTGAACAGTCACAAACAAAAGCATAATTGAGTGCGCAGACATGCAGTGAGAAGCTGTGAGAAGACAACCTCGCTCAATTGCCTTTTGACTTCGAATTTGATTGATTGTGAGGCGCTGGCCTTTCTTCCACACCAACCAATTCTCTATGTACACAATTACAATACAAGCAGTGCTCACTGCTCAGTACATCTTGAGACACCGACAGCTCTACGCATCTGTCAGCCCTTCCATACCCGGCCATTCATTATGCCTTTTTGGAATCAAATCCAGCGACTGGAGTCTCGCCTTAGACTCCGAGACATTGCTAATTTGCTAGGCACTAAATACAAGGTACATGTCGTGAGGTTTGAACTTACTGGGTGAGTCGAATACTTTATATCCAGTGTGATACTCACATTTTGAAATATAGAAAGTATTAATCTCGGTATACTACAGATATTCGTGACCAAAGCTCTGGCAGGTGGTCAAAGTTTTTAACCTCCTCAACCTGCGACTTCAGTTGTATAAGATGAGAATACACAGTCCGGAAATTAACCCTTGAAAGTATACGTTCTCATGTTGAACCGCAAACGACGAATATGAAGCCTTTCGAGCAACATTCATTTCTACCTCAGGCTACCTTTATCCGGTCCCCGCAAAGTTTATATATCAGGTGAATGCTTATTCCTAAGTTCGTAAGTTACATCCTCGCTTTCGTTGGTTTTCACTCGTGATATCTCGATATTGATCATTTCAGTTCTGGCAATGGATTTGCTGAAACAGCTGGTTTGTCCTTATCTCGCCGAGCCGAATATACTCAGAGCTGACTGAATTGTCTCTCAGATGCTACTGTTGACTCTTACTTCCTCCCTGTAACGCACATGTAAGATGTTGATTCGAAACAGTCTTCAAAATGCGGGTGTTTTGCTTCAGATCACGCTCATCCTCTTCAACGCGTTTCGTATTCGTTCGGTCGCATTACCACCTCAACCTCCGCCTTCGAAAGAGGAACTAGCGAGATATGATGATAACAAGAATGCGAAGGATCCAATGCACATCTTTGAATTCAATGCCGTCGCGATGATGAAACTGTTCAACGTGAGTACTGAGTTTACTTCTCCTGCGTCTTGCAGCTCATCGCAAGCGGTGAAATCATTCTGCATTCCTCTAGGTTTTGGTATTATCCATGTCTCTAACTGAAGTCTACCTAATCTTATCCCAAAAACCATCGCGACAAGTCCCTCCTTTTCTCCATAACAATATCCCAGAACTCTCAGTATCTTATATCCTTTCTATGACTCCCCCTAGCTCCCTCTTCGGTACAGTACTCATTCAAATTGGTTCTCAACTTCGACTCTGGTGTTTTCGAACGTTGGGGACTCAATTCACATTTGAACTTTCCGTTGTGAGAGGCCACAAACTCGTCACGTCTGGCCCATATTCCATCGTTCGTCACCCTGCTTATCTCGGTATCTCTATGATATCGTGTGGTCTTATCCTCGTGGCTATCAGACCAAACTCTTTGCTCAGTGATTACAGGATCTGGAGATGGAGGATAGAAGTAGGAGGATTAGTGTCGTTCCCCGTTGGGATTGCGATATCGGCAATTTGGTCGTTTTGTGTCAGTATTGTTTCGGTTATGATGATTCAGAGGATTCCGAAGGAAGATTTGGTGATGAAAATGGAGTTTAAAGAGCAATGGGAACGATGGGCGAAGAAGACACCGTATAGATTGATTCCTTTCGTTTACTGAATCCGTACTTTACATAGACTTGTGCCAAGGAGCTACTTGAATCATAGGCTTAGCATCCTCATGATCACAGTTCGGTGCTGTTTCCTTAGAATGTGAATGCTATGATACTTTCCCGAAACCGCAAAAGATCCTTGAATTTTATCGTCATGATAATGTTTCAAATATGAATATGTTTCAACCCCTTTACTACCATATGGCAAAAACCGACATGGGGAAGATTCATTATGGAATTTAAATTTCGATAAAATCAAGATAGGTAGGTCTCGTACAGTAGTAGAGGCTCCGCTTCGACATCAGGAAAAGAGAAAATGAGAAGAAATAATGGAAATCCAAACATGACAATATCAACAAAGTGAGAATGACCGATCGAAATCAATACATATCTTCAACTTCCTGCTCTTGCTCTCATCCTCTGTAGTAGAGTATTCCGAATGATCACTGGAAGAAGATATGGAATCAGAATCTTGAGTAGTATTTTCCATACTAGGAGTATCCTCATCCAACTTTTGTCTCTTCCTCGAGTGTTCTTTCTCATCCATAGGGAAGCAGTGGTTGAAAGGATCAGAATGCTCGGAATCGATATCATCAATTGTTCTTTTGCGACGAGAGGATGATTTAAATTGTTGCGAGGTTGAAGTATCATGAGAGGAGGATGTGGTTGAGAGCGTCTGAAGTAATTCTGCAGTGAAGGAGAGGGAAGAATGGGAAAGGGAATCGATTTGTGATGATCGCATACATATAGTACCAGGACAGACGTATTCATTCGGCAATCTGGTTGGCGAGAATTGGCATGGCACAGTCTTATAATGATCGGAGTTTGAGTATTCCGTCAACGAGATTGCAGCAACACGTAGCAAATCCAGGATTTTGTTATCTTGGAGATTGTGAGCAGCATCGACTTGATCAAAGTAGTCCTGCCGAGCAATTTTTACCTGTGCGTGTCGTCTTTCATATTCATCCCGCAGTTCGCTTTCTGACGGAGCCTTTCTCGCTGAAGGACCATTTTCGTCGTCGGATTCAAGAATTTGTGGTCTTGCAAGAATGATTTGCCGCTTTGATTTTGAACCACCTCGTTGGGGTATATGCTTTGGTTTTGCGACAACTGGTTCAGATAGAGTCAGCTGTTGACTGTACTCCGACAAAAGGGTCCGCATTGAACGGATTCGTTCGAATATGGTTTTGTATGATTTGAAGAGAGTTTGAAAAGGATCCAGCTCGAAAAGGTCAGGTCCATTTCCTTGCAAGAATTTAACTTTGCCAAAACCCTTCTCGTCATCGAACAATCCCGAGAAATCGAAATTGGGGATCTTGATGTGGCAGTAACGAAGAGCAGTATAAATAAAGACCCAGAACAACGATTCAACGTCGTCGACGAGTTGATGGGGATCGTACGGATCCTGTATCAACTTCAAAGACAAGAATCGCCATGTACCCTAAGAAGAGAATATCAGCTCCGAATATCTTGCATATAACAACGATGCAAACATACTGTACGTGAACTTTGGCAAGCCTGTGATTCATCCGGCAACTTTGACATCTGTCGACTGTGATCCCAATCAGCTAGCTTTCCTCGACCGTTCTCATCAGTCATGACGTTCCCTGCACTGACATCGCGATGGAGGTAATTGCCGCAGCAATGCCAAACTATCAATAATACTATAAAAACCAAAAGTCGATTTAGATACTTACATATGCATATGAACAGATGAAACAGTACTCACTAAGATGAATGTCGTACATAACGACGCATAGTTCAGAACAATTCTTCACCGTGGAGAGAGGGTACAGAAGCTCTTCAGTTATCCGGTAGTGAAGATACGATCTCATTGACTTGACTGCTTGACCATCAACCCACTCTGCTCTTACCAACGATTCCCATTTGTCTGTCAATGTCCGCTGTGACTTTCCGTTGACAGTCACATCTCCAGCGGAGTAAGACTACAGGAACAAAGCATCTAGCCTGCTCGGAGGAACGGCAAATTTCTTCGATAGCAATGTGTTCAGGATTAGAGCTTGGGTGGTCGCTTCTCCAAGTGTCTTTCAGACAATCCAGTTTACCTAGTTCTATGCAATAGGCGACGAAACATTTCGTAGCTCTTCCGGTGGTTGATACAGGATGGAAGAAAGGAGCAGAAAAGATGTATGTGTTGGAGGTGGGAGGAAAAGAGTAGGACTCGGACGAGTTCAAAGACAGAGTGTGGTTTGGGATAGCGACCTTGCATGTTTCGTACCGCTGCCACATGGCCAAAGTTTGTTCCACAGCAGGTGACAGACGTCGATCACCATCGCGGACTTGCGACGCGAACTCCAAGAGTTTAGCGTGAAAGAGCGATTGCTCTGTGAAGCTTGCAGGGGTGACGGTGACATCGTATCCACGGTCCTTGTCGGTGAGGAGATCATAGCGACGGAAAAATTCAAGGAACATTAAACGGTCCTGAATGTAGTTGACCGGTCCTGATACAAAGCCACCTGCACGATCAAACCGAAAGAAGCGAGCGATAGAGCCGAAGATACCAACAGCAAAAACATAGGTGCGATGTTGGAGAGCTAGAATGTTGGTGACATCTAACAAGCCGGCCACGAAGGAAGTGTTTATTTTCAGAGAGTGTGTTTTGAAACGGATCTGGTTCATTATTGACGACGATGGGAACACCAGTTTTTACCAGAATAGAAGGTAGGTGTGTCGTCTCAGACTTCTCCCGGTGGTCTCGTCGAGATTTATCAACAAGAACCAAGTCAGGATGACTCTCCACAATTGGATCCGAAATATCGTCAAGGCCAATAAGGTCAAAATTGGGGCAGATTCCCTCTAGGCACTTTGCCTGTACAGAGACCAGATAGTGTCAGCGAAAATACACAAAGAGATGTTGATACATACAATTCTCTTGCACATCTCAGTCTCTTTGGTCTCCTGAGTAATATTCATGTTAAATGCACGACCTTCATCACAGCTTGTGTACTGCGTAGCGTCGATGGCCATATGAGTTTGAATGAAAGACGACGTGGTCATCTCTCGAGTCCAGAATCCGGCCATTATTTCTTGATCAGATGCCCACAGACAGACAAAAACTGAAGTAAGTACTAGAGCATCAATAGTTGTTAGACACAGGATAATGTAATCGGAAGAGGTGGAGAGCTCACGTCGATGGGATATTTCACCTACGGCTCAGTGGTGGTTGCGAAGAGAGTCGTTTAATGTGATCCACATAGGAAACGGACGGCCATCGGGACCTCCGGGCCGCAAAGCCTTTGCCAAATTCAAACAATGCCAGCGCTTTACTAGTCCACTAATCCACCCGGCCACCTCTAGCTATTCCTCCAAGACCAACTCGACATCACATTTGAAAGATAATAACAGAACTCTTTAGCAATAACTACTGAAGAGAGTATGGAGTCAATAAGAAGAATTCAAAGCGAGGCGATGAAAATTTGAGGACTCGTGGCACTCTCAAGCGCAACTTTAAGATGCTGAATCGAAACAGTCTTCAAAACGTGGATGTTTTACTCGCGCTCATCCTCGTCAACGCGTTTAGTATTCGTTCGGTCGAATTACCACCTCTACCTCTTCCTTCCAAAGAGGAACTAGCGAGATATGATGATAACAAGAATGCGAAGTATCTGATTCTCTCACAAAAATCATCGCTGCAACTCTCTCCTTTTCAGTGATATCACGGAAATCTCGGTGCGCCTTATATCCCTTCTACGACACCCAGTTTCTCATCGGTACAGAAGTCATTCAAATTGGCTCTCAACTTCGACTCTTGTGTTTCCGAACCTTGGGGAATCAATTCACATTCGAACTTTCCGTTGTGAGAGGCCACAAACTCCTCACGTCTGGCATATATTCGATCGTTAGTCATATGAATATTTATCATATTGTCATTTGGATCACTTCAGGCCACCAGATAATCTTGCCTCTGACTTCCATAGATCCAGCTTATCTTGGTATCTGTATGATATCGTGCGGTCTTGTCCTCGTGACTATTGGACCAAACTCTTTTCTCAGTAACTCCAGGATCTGGAGATGGAGGAGGATTTACATACTCCCCGTTGGGAGTGTGATATCGGCAATTTGGTTGTTTCATGTCAGTATTGTTTCTGTCATGACGATTCAGATGATTCCGAAGGAAGATTTAGTGGTGAAGATGGAGTTTAAAGAGCAATGGGAACGATGGGCGAGGAAGACACTGTATAGATTTATTCCTTTCGTTCACTGAATTCATACTACACGGTGCTAAGCGGGAGATACTTGAATCGCAAGATTATCAAAGGAGTTTGGTGTTGTTGCCTTATAATGTGAATGCTATGATAATCTGGTCTTCCCCCGGAACTGCAAAAAATACTTAAGTTTTATCATCGTGATAGAGTTTCAAGTATGCTTCAACGATTCTATTAGTACTACCGTGTGACAAATCCGATCGCAACATGAAAAAGATTCGTTATGGGTTGTAAATTGCGATAGAATTGGGAAACATAGAAAAAGAATATAGATACAGTAGAAGCTCAGCTTCGCAGTCAGTAAATGAGAAAAACGAGAAGAGACATGGGAAATATAAATACAAAGATGAGTAAAGACGAAACATGAGTTCATCAGTAAGGAGAGTTGAACGAGCAGAACAACGATCGAAGTCCAACGGTGAAAATATAGAAGCAGAGAATGATCAGAACAACAGTCAACAGTAACTAGTTCAAGCTAAGACCTCTCTTCGACTTCCTCGCCCTCCCTCTCGTCCTCTGTGGTGAAGGACCCCTCAATGACGCAGTGGAAGGCCTATTCCTAGTAGACCTCCTGTTCCCTCGAGTAGAAGGAGTAGAGGCAGACATGGAAGCCCGAGGAGCAGACGTGGAAGCCTGAGGAGCGGATGCGGAAGCCTGAGGAGCATCCTCCTCCGTAGTAACCTCAGCTTCATCTAACTTCTTTTTCTTGAAACGATGGGTGACTGGATGATACTCGTCAATTTCGGCAATTGACCTCTTGCCAAGAGAGGATCCACTTTGTCGCGAGGTGGAAGCTTTCTCAGGATCGGGGATAGCTGGCTGCGCTTGAAGCGAGAGGGAAAGGGAAGGAATGGGAAGATGTGACGATTGCATAGGCACGGTACCAGGACCTTGGTTTGCCTTCGGTCGTTTGGTGTTCGAAAATTGGCATGGCATGGTCCCATAATGCTTTGAGTCTTCATATCGTGTCAAAGATAACCCCGTTGTCATGAGCAAATCCAGAATCTCGTTCTGCGAGGGGGTGGAGATGGCTTCAACTGCATTAACATAGTCCATCTCAGCAGCCTTCACCGCTGCACGTCTTCTTTGATGTTCACTGTTCCCTGACAACGCCTTGATTTCTGACGAATCCTGTTTTGCAGCGGAAGAATCTTCACCGTCATCATGTTCGAAAACATTACTGGCCAACTCTTGATGAGCTTGCTCAGGTATGTCCTCTGGTTTTGCGCCAACTGGGTCAGATGTCAATTCAGAGAGCTCATCATTCAAGTACAAAAAGACACCCCGTTTCGTATGGATTGATTTGAATATGGACCTGTATGATTTGAAGAGAGCTTGTAAAGGCTCCAGCTCGAAAAGGTGGGGTACGTTTCCTTGTAAGAATTTCATTTTGCCGACACCGTCGTCGTGGTCGAATAATCCTGAGAAATCGAAATTGGGGATCTTGATGTGGCAGTAACGAAGGCCCGTATTGATAAAGACCCAGAATAACGATTCAAGATCGTCAATGACATGATGAGGTTCGCACGGATTCTGGATCAATCTCACAGACAGGAATTGCCATGTGCCCTGAGATCAAAGACACTATGTCAGCATCGAAGATCTTGCAAATAGCAAGGACAAGAACTTACCGTACGGAACTTCTGGCAAGACTCCGATTCATCCACCGGCCTCGACATCTGTCGACTGTGATCCCAATCGGCCAACTTGCCGCGGCCGTTTTCATCGGTCATGACGTTCCCTGAACTGACGTCGCGATGGAGATATTTGCCACAGTGCTTCCAAACTAGCAACAACACTACAGAAGCAAAGATCAATCCAAAGAATCACATAAGGACAGTCAAATGGTGCTTACCAAAATTAATGTCGTATGTAACGACACAGAGCTCATAGGAGTTCTTCACCGTGGAGAGAGGGTACAGGAGCTCCTCGGTTATGCGGTAGTGAATGTATGCTTTCATGTTCTTGGCCGCTTGAGCTTGATTATTAACCCACTCTGCGCCCTTCAACGAGTTCCACTTGTCCGTCAAAGTGACCTGGGTCTCTCCATCGACCATCACATCTCCTGCAGAGTATACCACAGGGAGGTACTTTCTAGTCTTTTCATAAGCGGTGCAGATCTCCTGGATAGCAATGTGTTCAGGTTGGGAGTGAGGGTGAACACTCCTCCATGTGTCCTTCAGACAGACCAGCTTATCCATTTCCACGCAATATGCGACGAAGCACTTCGTAGCTCTTCCGGTGATCGACGCAGGATGGAAGAAAGGTGCCGAGAAGATGTAGGTGTTAGAGGATGGAGGAGACGACTTGGATGAGGATGGGTCTGAAGGCTTGGAGGATGGGCCTGACGATGTCGGTGATGGGCCTGAAGATGCTGAGGGTGCCTCCGAAGATATCGAGGACTCATTCGAATTCGTCGAGGATGGGCCAGAAGACATTGAGGAGGATGTTGGGCTGCAATTAGGAACAGAGACCTTGACCGTGTCGTACCACTGCCACATGTCCAGAGTCTGCTCTACCGCAGGTGAAGCACGTCCACCATTCCGAACCTTCTCCCTGAATTCCAAAAGCTTGTTATGGAAGAGTGATTGCTCTGCTAAGTTGGTGGGTAAAACTGTCGTGTCGTATCCACGGTCCTTCGCAGAGAGCAGATCATATCGACGGAAGAATTCAAGGAATGTGGAACGATCCTTGATGTAATCGACTTGTTCTGACATGAAGGCACCTGCACGATCGAACCGAAAGAAGCGAGCAACGGAGCCAAAGATCCCAATAGCGAACACATGCGTCCGATGCTGCAGAGCGAGGATGTTCGTAGCGTATGCAATGAGCTGACCGCGAATGAACTGTGCCCCGCTACCGAGCGGGAACTTGAACGAATCTTGTTCGGTCTTGATCTCAACTGGCATATCACTCTTGCCCATCGTAGACGGTCGGTGTGCGTTTTCATCGAGCGCGTCTGGGGTTTGGATGATGAACTTGAGCTCCTGCTCCTTTGACTTGTGAACGAGTTGCAAGTCAGGTTTCCTGCCGGTGAGTGGATCTGGCACTTCTGAGAGACAGATCATTTCGAAATTCGTGAAGAAATCCTTCAATCCTGCCATCTGTAAGGAGAGAGAGACCAGATGGCATCAGCAAGGATACACAAGAAAAGGATGTGGAAACATAAAACATACGATTGCCTTGTAGATATCCTTTTCCTTGGTCGTCGGGGTGATATTCAACTTGAACGTGTGCTTTTCATCGAAATGTGCCGGCTGGACGCTGTCGACGTGCATGAATAGTTCAAAGAAAGCGCGCATGGTCATCTCTCGAACCCACTGTCCTTCCATTTCTTTATCCAGAATGTCGTATTGCTCTCGTGCACCTGGCTTGTTGATTTGGTGATGAAAAGTGCTCTCTAGCTTATCCTTGTTGCTCGGAGAAGTTTGTTGCGTTTGAGAGGGCAGAGTTGTCGTGTGGGACGGTTGCCTTAGATCGGCTTTGATGTTGTCGGCTCTGGGTGGCCACTTCTCGGGAGGGACTGAATCAGCCATGGTGGTCAGAGAAAAGAAAATGTGGGTGAAAAGATACAGAGAACTTACGTTTCGGGGATGTTTTATACGGAATCTGCAGCTGAGTGGCGGTTGCGGTGAGAGTTGGATTGTGACACCAGAAAGGAAGGTGAACCACGTCGGCAATCAATAAACGCCTCTCCCACGCACGATCAAATAATCGAATTTGTAGCTCAACCAATCCACAGACCGCGCCGCTGCAGCCAGACCACAGACGAACAAAGAAAAATATGGTCTATTGTCCTTACCGTGATTCTAGTGGCTCCTTGGCGCGCCGTCCGATCTCATATTCTATTGTCCAATTTTTTTCCGCAGGATACGCGAGGAAATTTTTGATCATCCAGTGAGCAAATTGTTCATTGTCATCTATGCTGGATTATCATTCAAAATTTTACTACAGACACAGTTGTCCTATCGCACTTACGGCGCAAAAGATAGAGATAGAATTCTGCGCGACCATTGCAAGTTTCCTTTTTACACCTACTCCCCCAATTAGTGCCACTGATCAGCACTATGTTCAACTCGCTGAACAGTCTGCATGGACTTTGCGCGAGTGTTCATCTCATAGATACCAGCTCCAACAGAAATTTCTTGGCGTAGAGGATACCTTCGCAACGTGGCAGTGGGACCATGTGCGCAAGGTTTCTAGTCCTACCATCGTCGCCCGACGCCTCTGAGAAGACAGTATCGGCATCGACCAAGATATCGAATCGGTCCTTTTCTTTCTTATGCAATACTCAGCTTTCGACCGACGGAGGAGAATCCTACAGCCTGAGATCGGCCACTCAGCTTGATTCATTATCACACAGTGGCACTACTCCGGAAGGCAGAAACAAAACTACCGCTCACTCGCTTCCTTGGAGACAGCGAAGTTCTCTGTCATTTTGTCATTTTGTCCTCACACAGGTGAAAAATGCATGTCCACGAACCTACCTTAGGCTACCAAGCTTTCCCTCACAGGCACTGAATTCCACCGTCATTTTCGCACTGTATGGACGCATCTCTCAGATGGCAGAGAAATCGCTTTTGGAGCTTTACCCACTTGCGAGGTACCCCTGCGAGTAGCATTCCTGCCCTGGAGCGGACAGGCTATATCCTAGAACCCTTACATCGCACTCCATCTCTGCGCTGAGGTGACCGTTATTTATCCCCGTCTCTTTCAGGTGCTCATCCCAGGTCTCAGTCCCTCAATAATTTACCTGTATAGTTACATGGCATACTTTTTCTACATAGGACTCGGTCTTGATTATTGGTAATATTAATGATACAGGAGCAATATTCCATACCGTTGCCGCGTCGCGTAGTACGATTCTACGTGTTGCATTCAACAGAATGGTCGAATATGAGGGAAAGCTGGTCAAATTGTGATCACAGGCCCTCGATTTGAACCAAGGCTGTACACTGTATATCCTAATCATGTAGTGACGATAATAGCCGCAAACTGCAGAGAGCATTTGTTACAGATTTCAACATCATGATATTTTACAAGTAACACTTGGAAACATACAATCACTACACGCAATACTATCACAAATTCCTCGATCCTCTTCATTTACCCCTCGAAGTGCCCATTCCCGCTTTGTGTCCCCTTCCTCTCGGCCTACCTCTCTTCTTCGGCACACTAACAGCAGTACTAGCCCTACCACTATCCTCGACCTCATCCGAATCACGTTCAGATGATTCAGAAGAAGACTCTCGTTCCACATTCTTACTCTTCAAAGTCTCTCTCGCCGTCTTCAGCACACTACAATCAGCAGGCTTCCAATCCTTCCATTTTCTCCGACAAGCATTACTTCCCATTTCCAGGTATTCCGCTCGTGTCACTGTATGTTCTTGAAAGTCTGAACGAAGAGAAAAGGTCATTGCTGCATGGTATGCCTCGAGGATTGGTCTTATACGTTAGAGAAAAATGAGCGTATGAACTTGAAGACAATTTTCACAAATGCATAGTACTTACTCTTCGGATTGCCAGATCGACACTCCTGTACCCGACGGAGCTAAGGAAGTGAGATCCTTGAACCTAGCAATTGATCAACTTTCTGAATGATATTTCCATCGAGGTAACGGCAACGGCAACTCACAGTCGGTCACGAAACCCAGCAAACTTTGTCGACCCACCAATCAGACCGATATTGGCCCAAAACATCCCTTGAATATCTTCAGGCAGAAGAGAGATACTATGAGCGATAGTCTCTGGGATACCACATTGATCAAGACCTAAAGAAAATCACGATTCAATTGAATGCCAAAAGACCATGAGAGGAGAGTGATGCACTTACCGACATCATCTGGACGAAAGAGGATTTCAGGGATCGAAAATCGTTCATTATTCATGTACAAGATCTGATAACTGCTATCCAGAGGTTCATCTGGTTGTCGAATATGACCCGGTCTATTGACAGAGTAATCTGGTAAGATATACTCTTTCACGATAGAATTGTTTCTAGGATTGGCCCTTTCACCGTAAAACGAGATGTTGAGTTTCGACACATTTCAAGAATTCAGAAAAACGACGACGGACTGTACCTGCAAATCTCCAAATCTGCTGCATAGTTCTGCGAAACAAAACAAGAAGATTCCTTCACGTCGTTGATGATATGTGTTTCATCCATCATATTCCACTGTCTGAAAGAGACCAGCTCCTTTAATTGATTAGTAAGTAACTTTCCTCCGACGTCGATCCTCTTCACAGCATCCCACACGATTTCTCCTTTGATCATGGGAACAACGTGTGGGAAGCTGAATCCACAATCAACGATGATGCAGCATTCAGGAGGTGGGGAACGGGGTTGATCAAAAAGAGAACCATAAGGAATAGTAGAAGCGGCTAAGAAAAGTTATCAATCGAAAAACGATAACGATAGGAGATTTTTGGTACTTACGAGTACAACGAAGATACGACTGAAATTCGTACTCCTCGAAGACGAACTGGTCGTACACCTCTTGAAGATTGGGAAAGTTGAAGTACGGCTCCGTGATTAGAAGAGAGCAACTAGAAGGTTCAGCCTGTCATATCACGGTAAGTCAAGACGTCAAGATGACTGCTAGTGTCAACGCCATGACCTACGCCCATATAATCCACGTTGAAAAGAGGATCCCAGATGGCCTTTTGTGCATCCCAATCAACAAGATAGCCCTGATTACTAGTTTAATTAGCTTTGTATTCGGATGGTTACCAATTCATTTGACAAAAGTACCTTTTCGAAAGGGAGGCGATAATGGAGAGACGCAAAGTTTTTGCAATTTTCCAGTTCGACACCAATGTAAGTCGTCTTGTCTTCCCTCGAGCGAACGATAGCGTTGGTTATAATTCTATGAAAAACGAATGTGTAACATTCTGTTGTTAAATGGGAAGAAGAACTGAGAGGAGTCCGAGGACAACGTACCGAGGAGGTGTTTTCGACTGAGATGCCACACCGAATTTCAAGCTTGAAGCGCCATTATCCAACACGACTATCGGCGTTGCCATCATATGGTACTCAGATTTCCTGCATGAAGAGGTTCGATGCCAAACGTCAGTGTAGCTGTGGTGGATGCAGAAGATTCACTGGCCGATGAAAGTCAGGTTCAAAATCATAATCAAATTCATTCCACTAAATTGATGACATTCACATTTTGCAATCACGTGGCAAGTATCCAAACGTGAAAAGGCGCCTTCTCCTTGGACCAGTCACCACTTCCAACTGTACACTTCATTTGATTCCTTCCGTGGATATATCTTACTTTTCGAAAACATTTCCAATTCATGTTGACGCAGCTGAGGTGAACAATTACTTACAAATGGGCATCCCCCGACAAATATGCTCAGGATAACAGCCGCACCATACCATTAGAACGATCCAAAACTCTCTGATATCTTTCCCAACCTGAAGGGGATTAGGACGACTCACATCTCAAAAGCTTCCAATTTATGGGGACATCTTATTGATATGGCCAAAGTGATTTCACTTGCACGACATCAGGAAAGGCACTGGCCCCGGCAATATCACTGTTACTAAGGTAAGCTTCAACAGCATATTCTCGACTTCCTCAATCACCCATTGAATGATATTTATCATTCAAGAGTACAAGCCTTTGTCAAGGTCTACATGTATCCGGGTCTCTAACTTGATTCGCGGTCAGGACTAGAGCTATAGCTCAGCTTTCAGATTGGCGGTATTTATTGCAGCCCTACTACTTTTTTTCAACTTGTTCACTTATTTGTATGAATCTGTTTTCTCATTTAGTCACTGGCAGGGGCGATGGCAAACTGGCACTGGTAGTAAATAGATCATCATAATGAAAACAAACGAGAACGTAAGTAACAATGACAATTATTGCATATCACCAAGACTCAACTTACAAGACTGGAGGGGAAATGTTTCAAAACTCTACGCAATCCAGACCAAAACTGAAGTCCAAATATATTGTGTGACAACATGGTATCACATCGGTAAATGAATTCTCAGAAACAAACGAACGAGTTGAACAAAAAAGGCCATGATAAAAGTATCATTTTGAAAGAGAACATAGCTGGAAGGCTGAGTCCTGAATCTGCCAGTTGGGGATATCTATGATGAACCTCGACAAGGTTAGTACTGCTGAAGGAGATCATTGAACAGGTGGACAGTAATTAAAAGAGTGGAAAATATGAATAATATACGCTGCAGCTTACCTTAACGATGCTGCCGAGCCCAGTTCCTCTCCTGGTGACGTACATTGAAAATTGTTGTGACCATTGCAGTAAGAGAGTGCCATAAATCACCCAGTTCTGCTGACATGGCTTTCCAGCAAACTTTGGTGACATTGGGGAAAATGTCAGAGACTAGGATGGCAACTCTCAGAGTGTTTGTCTCCTTGAAAGAACAGGAAGTAAAGATCAACGACTTCAAGTTCGGTGCTTCATAGCCTTCTCTGAGTCGGTTCTCATCCCGAAACATATCGTCTGGCCATCTAGTTATTTGGATGTGAAGGCCTGAGATTACAGAGATATGTGGACAATAACGAGCAAAGAAGAATAAAGCCATTAACGTTAGAGAATCAGGCCTTCCCAGCCTGAAGTTGTAGGTGTAAGAACCAATTTCGAAATGACGTAGATTTGGCCAGGCTATAGCCAGTTCTTCAATATCTCCATCCAAAAGGTCAACCGTCGTCCAGTCTACTATCAAGGTAAATTTCTTCATCTCATGAAAATGAGACAACAGGGAAAGAAAATGTTCATGTGTAATTTTGGTTGCAACACGGATATATATGCTTCGCAATGAACTTGAGAGCTGTGTCCGAAACACATTTGGAATTTGAGACAATGTATCTGAATCCTCATCCTGTGCATGTTTTGCTGAGCGGAGGGAAATACACTGGACAGAGGGAAGAGGATACGACATCAACAATGGGATGCAAGATGAAATTGAGTTCGCCTCAAGGATCAATGTGGAAAGAAATGTGAACGGTTGTACGATTGGAAGTGTCTCCATAGAGTCCAATATTGACTGTTGAGTGGTATTGCTGCCAGGAGGACTTTCGACGATGGAAACTTGAGCAGTGCGCAATAGCTGTAGAGCTGTCGCTATAGCTTTCCAGTGAGAGAGCGTGATGGTACCGTGTAATTCTTCGAGGTGATGAAACTGAGGAATGATGGCGTTAAATCCAAGAGAATGTACAAATCTACTTATAAAACCAAAACGATCGAGTGAATTCGCGTCTATCATTGGTAATTCCAACTTTCGAAGTCCTCGACACGGCATAAATGCTAATGTCAAGTACACCCATTCCGGCGGGAGCTCTGTGAATTGGAGTTCCTGCAATTCGGGGCTGAGAAAGAAACTCAGCAAAGAGAAATCTCTGATTCCTTGGAGAGGGAATGAGAGATTGCGCAGGCGAGGAAAAAGAGAAGCTGAGTGACCCTGAAAAAGTTCCAAGAGGACATTCGCCGATACGACTTGTGGAAAGTCACTACAGTACTGATATGTGCTGTGATCTGATCCTATGGGAGGTAATGATTGAATTCGAGACGCATATCTCGATATTCTCTCCTTCTCGTACAGAGAGAACGACTTCCGCAGTTTCTAGATCTGGACGTTAGATTGAAAAAAAATGCTGATTCGATAGAGAAACATACAATTGTTGAATTCATTCGCTTGTACATCCTAACAATATTTTTGGTCGGAATTTCGAGTGGGTTCATGACGGTACGGAGTCCTTCTGTGAATGTTTCTTCAATCGATTCCGACGCAACCTTGATTAACGGGACTAAAGAGTATTGAGTGCTCCAGAGAACATCCAAAGCAGGATCCTCCAAGAAACGACAGGTTTGCGCAACATCGGATAGCGTATCTGGTTGGTCTTTGCGTAAATACCGCAAGATCGTATCGAGAATCTCCGCGATGCTGAAGATTTGGTGCATGGCTATAATGGAACGTTGAATCCAAGAATATGTCAATATTGGTCGCAGGTGAAGCCAACTAAGGTCGAACAGACTATGTGGAGGAGGAAGACAAGGTTGAAGTTGAACGTTGAACGTTGATCATCGATGCCGCGGTCAAGTTGATGCTATCGTATCCAAGTACGAGTACATTTTCTCAGATTCACTGGGTCACCGGTCACCTGTCACCGGTCAACGGTCACATGTCATCAACGTGACTTTCATAGAACGCGCTTGCAAAAAAAAACGATACTTGGACTGCCAATTTGTACAGTATACAAAATCACTGGAGACGTGCGTAGAAAACTTGTGATAAGACAGCACGAGACCTCATTCTATCCATGCCAAACAGCAGGTCCAGCTAAAAATATAGGTATTCATTTATCAGTGTGCGTTTATCTCCACCGATTCGAAAGACAGAGTCTTACGAGATTGGTATCCAGTATAACTTGCGGGAAGACTGTAAATATTGATCATAATACCCGGTTCGTACTATAAAAAAGATTTAAATATGGGGAAAATACTAAGTCACCACTGCCGTGAAGTCGAAGATATATCTAGTTGAGTACTCACGCCGGTGTAAACTCCAGGAATAGAGACAAGTGGAGTTGGTGATCCATTTCCACCGTTGATGACGTTAACTTGAGCACAGCTGATGTAGAATTGTGCTCCTCCATAACTTGTAGCTGCATGAAGTGCGATCTGAAGAAGAAAAGAAAAAAAAAGGAATTCAGCATGATAAGCGGCTGCGGGTTGAGTTGCAATTGGATATGATATTTTAAGGTACCTGTTCTGCACGAATCAGATATTGACCGCTAGGTAGACTCTTTGGAATAGTAAATGTGAAAGACTGAATGTCTAAAAATTTCGGATTTCATATGTATGAGGTTAATATATAAATATTTCAAAAGGGAAGAGACTTGAATTTGGACGTACTCTGAGAGGGAAAAGTAAGTTGCCTACTTGCGGCATTAAAAACAGGAGGATTCTCCCAAACTTTGAACCAAGTCTGTCCTGTACCAGCTTGAGCAGAGTTGGCGGAAGGACTAGCCTTTGACATGTAGACCGAAAAGTACTATGAACATCCAGTGTCAGCCGTGGTATCAGAAAACTAATCAGATAGTGTATCCATGGTTTGGTACTTACGCCGGGATGGTACATTGCTTGGTTCTTGAAGCAGGGTAAAAAAAAAATCAGATTAGGTATAGGCAATGATTCGACGTCGAGGAGTACACTCACAGCTAAAGAGTTCAAAAAGACGAGTCAACAACATGAGACTATTAGAGGAGTATTATAAAGGGAATCAATATATACCTTGAAATCCAACGGTAGATCCAGCAGATACAGTAGCAGTTCCAGTTGAAGCAGCAGTATTCTGAAGATCAAGTTCGTAACAACGGAACTCAGGATCGTTGACATTTGTTACCTGTAAACAACGTAGTCCAAAAAAAATCAGATTATGTTACTATTCAACAATGACAGATCAACTGATAGAGTACATACAGGTCCATTTGAGTAATGGTTGGCTGTTTCACGGATGAATGTCCAGTCCTTTGAAAAGACAAGGGAGGTTTGGTAAGGACATCATAGTGAATATTAGAACTTCAGTTCATTTTTACTCACACTGCTCGTGGTTCCATTCATGATGAAATCTGGAAGGGTATCTGAAAAAAATGGCGCCACCGGTGAGATACTCAGGCCAACATCTTCTTGATTAAACACAATAGACACTCACAATGAGCTGCGACAAAGGGTGCAGACACTGCTGCAATAAGAGCAAAGATTGCTTTCATGATTTCGTGAAAGTTCGGGAGTCGGTCTCGAGGTAATGAGATAGAGTATTTGGATCTCTCAAGACTGCTTTTATATGCTCCACGAGACGATCACAACCCGTGAAAATTTGTCACGAATCTTCTGCGGTCCGTACCATCCACAACCCGTTGAAAGAGAGAAACAAGGATATCAGAGAATTTCCGAAGTAGCAAAGACTCCACAGTTCGGATCCGGAATGATAATAGAATCGTCAAAGGTGGAATAGTCCTTGCGTGGGAAAGGTGGGGAAACTGAGATAAGTTGAGTCGATTGAAACATACGTCTCGTGTCCTCGAAGACTATCAAAAGGAAGATCATCAAGCCCGAGTTAGAGCCGCGTCAATATACGTGAGTTGGAAGATGTATGTCATAGCTGAATAACTCACAGATAGGTCGGATAAATAGACATTGAAACATGTTTCCGTGTCCCGAGCTACAACCGGTGTATTGTAAGTATTAGATATGACGAAACGGAGGACTATTATGCATTACCTATAGAGAATCAATTGTGAGAGTCGATATCCTCATGTGACAAGGAGACGTTGGCCTGCGTATAGTCACTGATCCATGGACAAATCTGACTGCGAATTCGTGCACATTGAGAGGGTGATCTTCTGTATGCGATTCAAAACATTGAGGACATACCGGATAACATAACGCCGTACTTTCATCAGTAGCAATAATTCTACTGTTCGGGTTGTAGTGATGGTGGTGGAATAGAAAAATAATCAGAAGAGAGTCAAGAGACGCCTCGACGCTCCGACGTGTACACGTACGGGCGGTTTGGTGTTATTTGCTACTGGTACACGAGGCTACTGAACATCGGAGTCGGGCGGCGAGGCTATGATTAGATAATCTAATCTGTCCATCTAATCAGATCCCCTAATATCAAAATCAACCATCCGAACCCATCTACTCAACCGACAGTTTCATCCATATTACTTACAGTATTGCGATTCTTGACATTGAATGTCGAACACTCAATATGACACAAAAAGCACTCGAAATCCGACGTATGTATGTATATGAACAAGAAAAAAATCACAAAAACCATACATAACACAAAAATATCAAATTTGAACTGGGGAGAGAAGATTTAGCTAGCCTACAAAAATAATGTATGATTGTATGAATGGAATAGAATGGTATTCAAATCGTACGTACAATACGTATGATACAAGATAACTTAATACGGAAGGGAGAAGGAGAGAGGGGAAAGTGAGAGAGAGAGGTGTGAAGTGCGAAGAGAGAGTGTGTGTGTTAACGAGGTCGTTGAAATGATCTCGTCAATGCAAGGATGGTATTGTTCATAGTCTCCACTTGTGACTATACAAAAAAAACGAAAGAATGAGTACAATACGTAGAAAAAAGATATAGATAAGTAGATAGATAGAGACGTACCATCAAAATCTTCAACTCTTCAACATCCTGCATAAACTTACTCATCTTCTTACCTCCTTTCCTACGTTCTCGATTATTATCTTCACCGATCCCATTCCATTGTTGTCTTTCACGTCCACGATCATCTCTTTCTCGATCTCTACTTCTCTCATTGAATTCTCGATTCCTAGAGTTCTTGACTTTTCTTACTCGGGTTTGGGTGTTTGAAGGCGGAGGAGGAGGGGGTGGGAATGTCATCATTCCTCCATCTCCTGGAACATAAGAATACATCGAACGAGGTGGAGGTGGTGGAGGCGGAGGAGCAGGTGGTTGAGATAACGAACTCGGATAAGCAGGATGTGAATATTGATATGATGAATGCGCGTATGAAGGGTGAAGATGAACTGGATGAGATGACAATGTGGATGTGGATGACGATGAAGATGATGCGGCGGGATGAAGATGAGCATGATGAGAAGGATGATTATAAGAATGAGAATGTCGAATTTTGGCCTTCTTCACTCTTCCTTCTCTTCCTGATTCTGAAGATGTCGTTCGTGAAAGGTAACCAGGATCACCTTCAACTCTAGATCTCTTTACTCCATTACTCCCACTTCCACTCGCAACTGAGGTCCATCGAGGACTAAAATCGTCTCGAGTATCCATCTCTACGTCTGAATCCATGTGCTGTGATGCCGAGTATGGTGGATTCGATAGTTTTCGATACGGAGGTGAAGGTGGTCTTGGTGGAAGCATTGTTCCTGTGGAACTTGAAGACCTTGTTGATGCTGACATGGAAACGGGCGATAACGATGTTGTTCTTGCATTATGATCATGGTGTAATTGACGATACTGATAGTGCGATGAACCAGAGTATGAGCTTGATGAAGCGTACGAATGAGAAGAAAGTGGTCGAGGAGGAGAGAGAGGAGATGGAGAATTGGAGAGAGGAGGTGTAGGCATTTGTGTAGTTGATGATGAGGAGGATGAATATGAACTGAGATGTGTGTAATGTGACGGTGGACTTTCGACTCGAAAAACGAACACCTTTGGAAAGGAATAGACAAATAAAGAAGTAAAAAGAGAAATGATTGGGTGGGTATTGAGAATAAGAGAAGAATAAGAAATCTGCTTACCTGACCGTTGTTGGAATGCGGACTGGAAGACGAAGCAGCGGATGATGTAGATGCTGGAGATACTTGACGGGGTCTGACTAGAGGAGTTGTGGAAGGCGGTGGCATTAAACTTGAGTCGTGCAAGGGGGCCTTTTCACGTCTCTGAGAGGTGGTGGATGTTGTGGAGAAAGTGCAAGGCGAAAGCGACGGTCTGAGCCTTGGAGTTGGAGGAGACAAGGATATTGAGGATGCAGGAGAAGAACACGTTGAAGACATGCTTTGTTCCGGGATCGATAGATGGTCAGTGCGATATTAGGACAAGAAGGTCGGTGCAGCGTGTGCGAAACGGCGAAAAAGGAGTTGAAATAGAACAAAGGGAATATTGTCGTTTTTTCTATTCTCCGACCAGCGTTGATATGTTTCAAGGAAATTTGTTGTTGTGGGTATGTTTTCCCTCGGGAGGTGGAATGTGCTCTGGACGAGGGTGATGGTGGACAGAGAGGAGGCAGAGGGGAGAGGAAATTGGGAAGAGGCTACGCATGGACCCATAAGTAGGGGGCGGAATAAATAAGTGTAAACAAGACCCCATATACGGTAATGTTCCCACGGGAATGTTCTATTGTTTGTGCATCGCCATTGGACCAACACCTCGAGCGTCGGAAGCCTCCTGCCTTTTCTGCCAACCACAATTACCTCCTTTACGGCATCCGTCCATTGTACTCCTCGTCGACCGCCGTCTGCTGCCTCTTACGCTGAGTTCAAACATACCGGCGCAGGAATGTCGGAAGAACATTTGTCGTCTCAACATAACGACGAGGGCAATGACCTTGTCGCGAAGAACAAACCAAGGTATAGAGTTCACGGGTCAAGTTCACACCTCTGAAACTGAATTCAAAGTCAGATAATCATCCTACGCGACTTGCATCAGAAGAAAGATGTTCAGTCATTTGCCATCTTTCCCAGACCCTAACACCCGCATTTGAATTTCAAAGTTATCGTAACAGATTCAGAGCTTTGCACCGTCGAGACTTGCGCATGCGATATCATCACACAGGGTCCTCGATTGGGACACATCACTTACAGGGTCCTGCCACGAGATGTTTAATTTTGACTGCTCCGCACAGCTTTTTTTTCGTGCGTGGTGTCCCTTGTTACCTTGGCTGACCACAGCCAACATGATGTTTTGTGGATGAGGGTTTGCGACTTCTGGCAAAGATCCCACGATTAAACTCGATGCCACGTTCCCGCGAACATGAGTCTGCTTGTATGGTATTCCCATTCGTAATATGACCAGCTGGGACGAGGACATGGACATGTGTGATCCACGACTCACATACCGAAGCCTCTCCTCGTCATACGCCGGTCTAGACCTTTGCCGCACGGCGTTGAGTATAAGGGTGATGACTAGGCTGACGTAAAACTGATAACCGCCCACTTTCCCGAATCAGCGCAAAATCGACCCTTTTTGGAAGCCCGGATTTTATGACTCCTCCTCCCATCAGGCCACCCGATATCAACGTGATGAAGGGATTCTAACTACAACTACAAGAAACCCTGATCAATGAAATTGTTGCTTCTGTTTGTCGTAAGATCGAACAAACAACCCTGACCTATATTCCCGCTTGTACTCGTACTACACCGAATATCATACACACCCTTCCAAGTTCCAATTGTGACTTATACGATTCAAAATCAATCTTCTTCTGTCAGACCATCAATCACGAAGACGTCGCCTCCCAAGCCTTGTAGTAAATCTCCAAATGGTCAACCAATCCTGCCTTGACAGGGCGCCATCCTAACAACGATCGAGCGAGGTAAGGTCTTACAAGAGAGGTAGTAGTCAACGCTCTCTCGAAAACTATTCAAAAATCCAAAACATATGTAAGTAAAAACCACCTTCGAATTCCTATTAAAAGATGAAAGTTGAAACTTACCATTCGTAGGTTCGACAAATTCAAACCCAGCCGCACCCGTGATGTCCACCAACTTCCTCAAAATATCATCCACACTCTCCGTAACGTCATTAGCACCAGCAAAGATGTGTCCTTTTACCAATTGCGCTTTCTCAGCTGCAAGAACATACAAATTTGCTAAATCATCTGTATGAACGACGTTGAATCTTCCTCCTGGTTCTCCATACCAAATTATCTTTTCCCCTTTCTTCGCTTGTTTGAAGAGAAGAGAAGTAAGTGATCCAGAACGTCCATAAACAAGAGCAGGTCTAATAACAATCCCATTCAAAACGGTACTGTTGATGACGGTTTGTTCATGAGCAGGACGCCATGCAACAAGATCAGCTGATTTTGTAATAGGTGTTGTATCCGAAACGATCTCTTTACGATCATCTCCGTAAACCCATGTTCCGGATGTGTAGATGAATGAGAGTTTGGGAGAATGAGAAGGTCGGGATTGTTGAGATAGAGTGGAAACGAGAGTTAGGAATGAAGGTCCGACTGAACTCAAGTCAACGTCGCCGTATCCTATAGCATCGATTATGACATCGAGTGTTGAGATTAGGGAAGGTGTAAGCCATTTAGTGGGTTCGGATGCATCTCCGATTATTGGGAAGACTAATTTTTTATTTATTAAGTGCATGGATGGGATTAAGATGAAGTATGAACTTGAACTGACTTTCTTCCGCGGCAAGTTGTTTGGCTTTTTCTGCAGACCTGGTTAAACCGTAAACGATATGACCTGCTCTAACGAGTGCTTGAGAAACAGGCAACCCTATGAAACCCGTTCCTCTATATTCGATGTATCAAGGAAAGTTAGAACTTCTTCAGGGAGTTAACGATGATATGATAGAAGTGATACGCACCCTATTACCAGAACCTTCATGATGCAGCGTGTGGTATGGTTAACGTTCAAGTTGTGAGAAATGGGCACTAGACTGTAGACAGAGGAGGTAACTCTCTCACTTTAAGTATGAGGAGAGGAATAGAGAATAGACGCAATATTGCGGCCGAAGTGATCAATTGCGATTCGTCATCCTGATGAGTTATGTTTAGTACACAGTATATAGATCTATCAATGTATAAACGCACCGAACCACGTACAGTACGTACATGAGACTTGGGCTGATTAATCATTCATTCATATTCCGATCTTCTCATGGAGGACGAGGAAAGAGGAGTGAGAGGAAATGACCCACTCTGGGTCTGCGATCACTTGAATATGACACGCATGAAGAGCCTAAGGCCGTCTATGAAGGAAAAGGAGCAAGAAACCTTGAAAGAAAGTTGACGCGTACACTGAAGTTAAATCTGATCATCAAGGGTTCATCGTACAACGTTCGAATTGAGAGCTTACTAGCGCTTACTGACGAGTTCAATTCATCATCCATGGCTGATGTACGAGTGTAATTGGGATAGTACGATTCAGACTCGGGAGTACATTTGTATTGTATTGTATTGAACGATTATCGATAATGCTATGATGATGAAACTGTATCGATGTACCTATCATAATGAATGTTTGTATTGAATTAGTTCACGACGGTGAAGAAAAACAGATCAAACTAAAACTTACTTAAGCTCAGAAGTTGTAGGACTAGAACTTGGGACTTGGACTTATAACTTGATTGAATTTAGATTCTAGAAGATATACGGAACTAAAGCATACGGAGTTTTCCTTTCCCATTCGATCCATTTCTCTCCAAACTGTTTCTTCAACATAAGATCTTCCCTCCAAACTCTTCTTATCGAAATAACAATGAACGAAACCCAAGGAATAATCCATAAAATTCCCATCAAAGCTCCTAGCCTCAAACTAAAACCAACATTCCCGCCAAAAGGCAATATGTTCATGTTCTCCACTATGGTTGGGTTGATGAGGTTCATCGGAATCCTCGCATCCCACATCCCACTCTCCCAAAACCAACTTCCTCGTCCAACAGTCAAAAAAGGTATACCAGCCCAAAGCATAATCCCACCCGTATAACTAGGATGTCGAACGATAGAGTATGGACCATGTGTTATTAATTTGTGATCTTGACGAATTGCGAGTTGCATTGTGAAATATTGACCTAGTGTTCGGTAACATTGTAATCGAAGGAATCCTCCGAGGATTATGAGTAGGGATGAGATGAGGAATGAAGGTGGGAGGGAGGAGGAGGAGATGATGATGTTTGAGTTGGAGTTGGATGATTCGGGTGTGCCAGACTCGGAAGAAGTTGTTTTGTTCAGGAAGGAGATCGAGAATATTGGGAATGTAGATGAGATTATATCGTATACTTCACAGAGAAGAAAAACTCTGCATATTTTCTGTTAAATTTCGTTCAGATTTCATTCAGTCAGTCGATGATCTATCCTTATATAAGGATGGGATTTGGAATGTATTGGCGTTGACGTACCTCTAAGATGAACAACAAATTCACAGCACGATGAGAAGCCCATAATCCAGGATCAGCAGTTTCATCAGTCGTAGCGTATATTTTAGTTTCTTCAGACTTGGGAATCGCGTGGTCCCAATCTAATCCATATCGAATTGCGATCGCGTCGAGTTGGAGAATGAAAAGTTTGAGGAGAAGGGATGAGAGTTCCCAGATACTGATACTATCGATCATCATCTGACAACGGAGGTTGAGGTTTGGAAGAGACCTTGCCTTGGACGTTTGAACCTGTTCGGTTATCGAAGAAAAAGGACGAGACAATGCGTCGATGTATTTATATATGTATCCAGGCCTTTCATCCCGAGTCTGTTGGAAAGGTCGGGGATTAATTTTGAATGCTGGATTGTCTAGTTAGCGATCTTCCGATCTTCGAAAAGCAAGCAAGCGAGATTAGTAAAAATGTAGACTAAGTCACGAAGTAGCCATTTTTTTTCAATACAATACGTACCTGATGAGAGAGCTCCGTCCTGAATCCCTCGCTCAATCTAGCATAGTACGAAAAAAAGGCGGGGAATTATGTTGGCGGAAGTATAAGGATTCAGAATAGTAAGGTTATTTGTGTCCTTCCATATGATAGATGTAGGATTTTTATGACATGTTCGTTAACGCGGTTGTTTAGTTTTGTGTTTTAGTACGCCGAGTCGTGTTTCAAAGTGTACTGGTGGGTACCTGGACGGGATAAAGGTCCGTTAGTGAAAAAGAACAAAAGAACAGACAAAACCCGACGACGTACGGAACGACTCCACACCTTTTTTTAAACGTGGTAGGTTGAATGATTGTTGCCGGAGTCTAGAGTTGAACATTCAACGTTATTGAACGTTGAAGGTCGGAATTATCTCAAAGTAGGCTCCCAAATCGCATTATCGGTTAAGTATAGACGCATGGAAGCCCTTTTGTATTGTCGTAACTTGCACGAGAGAGACGCTCCCGAAACAATACAATCTAGTCATAGTCAAAGATAGATTCAGAAGACGGAGGTGATGATGATTGACGCAGTTGAAACAGTGAGATTCTATAGCCTTAGTCTGAAGATTCTTGTTCGCCGCTTTGCCGCCTCCTTGTCGCTCGCAGACGCTCCGAAGTCGGAATATATGGCGGTGAACGGTGACCAAATTCCAGGTAGCATATTTGTATTAGTCTTGTCTAGTGGGCGTCGAGGATTGAGATTTTTTTTCGACCTGCTTGGTAACCCGAAGCTGGGAATCCCGTTCGATTCGATGTGGTTTAGTGCTGTTGAGTTGAGTTTTCGGATCGTTCGAAGGGAGTTAGCAGTGCAGCTGCTAGCTTATTCGTCGGCGGATGCCCGTCTGTAGGTGATAGACAGTCTCAGCTCCGTCTTAAGATATATGCGCGGAAGGAATGAAATGAAGTGTGTAGAGTACAGTTGGAGGTCAAACTTCAAGCGGTGGAAGGAAGGCGCCTTCAAGTTTTCACGTTTGGATACTTGCCACGTGATTGCAAAGTGTGATTGTCATCAATTTAGAGGAATGAATTTGATTATGATTCTGGACCTGACTTTCATCTGCCAGTGAATCTTCTGCATCCACCACAGCTACACTGACGTTTGGCATCGAACCTCTTCATGCAGGAATTCTGAGTACCATATCATGGCAACGCCGATAGTCGTGTTGGATAATGGCGCTTCAAGCTTGAAATTCGGTGTGGCATCTCAGTCGAAAACGCCTCCTCGGTACGTTGTCCTCGGACTCCTCTCAGTTCTTCTTCCCATTTAACAACAGAATGCTACACATACATCTTCCATAGAATTATAACCAACGCTATCGTTCGTTCGAGAGAAGACAAGACGACCTACATTGGTGTCGAATTCGAAAATTGCAAAAACTTTGCATCTCTCCATTATCGCCTCCCATTCGAAAAGGTACTTTTGTCAAATGAATTGGTAACCATCCGAATACAAAGCTAATTAAACTAGTAATCAGGGCTATCTTGTTGATTGGGATGCACAAAAGGCCATCTGGGATCCTCTTTTCAACGTGGATTACATTGGCGTAGGTCCTGGCGCTGACACTAGCGGTCATTCACGTCTTAACTTACCGTGATATGACAGGCTGAACCTTCTAGTTGCTCTCTTCTAATCACGGAACCGTACTTCAACTTTCCTAATCTTCAAGAGGTGTATGACCAGTTCGTCTTCGAGGAGTACGAATTTCAGTCGTATCTTCGTTGTACTCGTAAGTACCAGAAATCTCCTATAGTTGTCTTTTTCGATTTATAACTTTTCTTAGCCGCTTCTACCATTCCTTACGGTTCTCTTTTTGATCAACCCTGTTCCCCACCTCCTGAATGCTGCATCATCGTTGATTGTGGATTCAGCTTCACACATGTCGTTCCCATGATCAAAGGAGAAATCGTGTGGGATGCTGTGAAGAGGATCGACGTCGGAGGAAAGTTACTTACCAATCAATTGAAGGAGCTCGTCTCTTTCAGACAGTGGAATATGATGGATGAAACGTATATCATCAACGACGTGAAGGAATCTTCTTGCTTTGTTTCGCAGAACTATGCAGCAGATTTGGAGATTTGCAGGTACAGTCCATCGTCGTTTTGCATTTTCTGAATTCTTGAAATGTGTCGAAACTCAACACTTCGTTTCACGGTGAAAGGGCCAATCCTCGAAATAATTCTATCATGAAAGAGTATATCTTACCAGATTACTCTGTCAATAGACCGGGTCATATTCGACAACTAGATGAACGTCTGGATAGCAGTTATCAAATCCTGTATATGAACAATGAACGATTTTCGATCCCTGAAATCCTCTTTCGTCCAGATGATGTCGGTAAGCGCATCACTCTCCTCTCATGGTCTTTTGGCATTGAATTGAATCGTGATTGTTTGATAGGTCTTGATCAATGTGGTATCCCAGAGACTATCGCTCATAGTATCTCTCTTCTGCCTGAAGATATTCAAGGGATGTTTTGGGCCAATATCGGTCTGATTGGTGGATCGACAAAGTTTGCTGGGTTTCGTGACCGATTGTGAGTCACCGTTACCGTTACCTCGTGGGAACTATCGTTGAGCAAGCTGATCAGTTGTTAGGTTCAAGGATCTGACTTCGTTAGCTCCGTCGGGTACAGAAGTGTCGATCTGGCAATCCGAAGAGTAAGTACCATGCATATGTGAACATTGTCTTCAAGTTCATACGCTCATTATTTTCTAACGTATCAGACCAATCCTCGAGGCATACCATGCAGCAATGACGTTCGCTCTTCGTCCAGACTTTCAAGAACATACAGTGACACGAGCGGAATACCTGGAAATGGGAAGTAATGCTTGTCGGAGAAAATGGAAGGATTGGAAGCCTGCTGATAGTAGTGTGCTGAAGACGGCGAGAGAGACTTTGAAAGGTAAGAATGTGGAACGAGAATCTTCTTCTGAATCATCGGAACGTGATTCGGATGAGGTCGCGGATAGCGGTAGGGCTAGTACTGCTGTCAGTGTGCCGAAGAAGAGGGGTAGGCCGAGAGGAAGGGGACACAAAGCGGGAATGGGCACTTCGAGGGGTAAATGAAGGGTTTTGAGGAATCTGTGATAGTATTGCGTGTAGTAATTGTACGTTTCAAAGTGTTACTTGTAAAATATCACGATGTTGAAAACTGTAACAAATGCTCTCTGCAGTTTGCGGCTACTATCGTGACTACATGCCAGTAACATGAATAGGAGATACAGTATACAGCCTTGGCTCAAATCGAGGGCCTGTGATCACAATTTGACCAGCTTTCCCTCATATTCGACCATTCTGTTGAATGCAATACGTAGAATCGTACTACGCGACGCGGCCATGGTATTCAATATTGCTCCTGTATTATTAATATTACCAATAATCAAGACCGAGTCCAATGTAGAAAAAGTCTGCCATGTAACTATACAGGTAAATTATTGAGGGACTGCTATGAGACCTGGGATGAGCACCTGAAAGAGACGGGGATAAATAACGGTCACCTCAGCGCAGAGATGGGGTGCGATGTAAGGGTTCTAGGATATAGCCTGTCCGCTCCAGGGCAGGAATGCTACTCGCAGGGGTACCTCGCAAGTGGGTAAAGCTCCAAAAGCGATTTCTCTGCCATCTGAGAGATGCGTCCATACAGTGCGAAAATGACGGTGGAATTCAGTGCCTGTGAGGGAAAGCTTGGTAGCCTAAGTTAGGTTTGTGGACATGCAATTTTCACCTGTGTGAGGACAAAATGACAAAATGACAGAGAACTTCGCTGTCTCCAAGGAAGCGGGTGAGCGGTGGTTTTGTTTCTGCCTTCTGGAGTAGTGCCACTGTGTGATAATGAATCAAGCTGAGTGGCCGATCTCAGGCTGTAGGATTCTCCTCGGTCGGTCGAAAGCTGAGTATTGCATAAGAGAGAAAAGGACCGATTCGATATCTTGGTCGATGCCGATATTGTCTTCTCAGAGGCGTCGGGAGACTATGGTAGGACTAGAAACCTTGCGCACATGGTCCCACTGCCACGTTGCAAAGGTATCCTCTACGCCAAGAAATTTCTGTTGGAGCTGGTATCTATGAGATGAACACTCGCGCAAAGTCCACGCAGACTGTTCAGCGAGTTGAACACAGTGCTGATCAGTGGCATTCATTGGGAGAGTAGGTGTAAAAAGGAAACTTGCAATGGTCGCGCAGAATTCTATCTCTATCTTTTGCGCCGTAAGTGCGATAGGACAACTGTGTCTGTAGTAAAATTTTGAATGATAATCCAGCATAGATGGCAATGAACAATTTGCTCACTGGATGATCAAAAATTTCCTCGCGTATCCTGCGGAAAAAAATTGGACAATAGAATATGAGATCGGATGGCACGCCAAGGAGCCACTAGAATCACGATAAGGACAATAGACCATATTTTTCTTTGTTCGTTTGTCGTCTGGCTGCAGCGGTGCGGTCTGTGGATTGGTTGAGCTACAAATTCGATTATTTGATCGTGCGTGGGACAGGCGTTTATTGATTGCCGACGTGGTTCACCTTCCTTTCTGGTGTCACAATCCAACTCTCACCGCAACCGCCACTCAGCTGCAGATTCCGTATAAAACATCCCCCAAACGTAAGTTATCTGCATCTTTTCACCCACATTTTCTTTCTCTGACCACCATGGCTGATTCAGTCCCTCCCGAGAAGTGGCCACCCAGAGCCGACAACATCAAAGCCGATCTAAGGCAACCGTCCCACACGACAACTCTGCCCTCTCAAACCCAACAAACTTCCCCGAGCAACAAGGATAAGCTAGAGAGCACTTTTCATCACCAAATCAACAAGCCAGGTGCACGAGAGCAATACAACATTCTGGATAAAGAAATGGAAGGACAGTGGGTTCGAGAGATGACCATGCCCTCTTTCCTCGAAACATTCATGCACGTCGACAGCGTCCAGCCGGAACATTTCGATGAAAAGCATACGTTCAAGCTGAATATCACCCCGACGACCAAGGAAAAGGATATCTACAAGGCAATCGTATGTTTTATGTTTTCAAATCTTTTTCTTGTGTATCCCTGCTGATGCCATCTGGTCTCTCTCTCCTTACAGATGGCAGGATTGAAGGATTTCTTCACGAATTTCGAAATGATCTGTCTCTCAGAAGTGCCAGATCCACTGACTGGCAGGAAACCCGACTTGCAACTCGTTCACAAGTCAAAGGAGCAAGAGCTCAAGTTCATCATCCAAACCCCCGACGCGCTAGACCAAAACGCACACCGACCGTCTACGATGGGCAAGAGTGATATGCCAGTTGAGATCAAGACCGAACAAGATTCGTTCAAGTCCCCGCTCGGTAGTGGGGCACAGTTCATTCGCGGTCAGCTCATTGCATACGCTACGAACATCCTCGCTCTGCAGCATCGGACGCATGTGTTCGCTATTGGGATCTTTAGCTCCGTTGCTCGCTTCTTTCGGTTCGATCGTGCAGGTGCCTTCATGTCAGAACAAGTCGATTACATCAAGGATCGTTCCACATTCCTTGAATTCTTCCGTCGGTATGATCTGCTCTCTGCGAAGGACCGCGGATACGACACGACAGTTCTACCCACCAACGTAGCAGAGCAATCGCTCTTCCATAACAAGCTTTTGGAATTCAGGGAGAAGGTTCGGAATGGTGGACGTGCTTCACCTGCGGTAGAGCAGACTCTGGACATGTGGCAGTGGTACGACACAGTGAAGGTCTCTGTTCCTAATTGCACCCCAACATCCTCCTCACTGTCTGCTGGCCCATCCTCAAAGCCTTCAGACCCATCGTCATCCAAGTCGTCTCCTCCATCCTCTAACACCTACATCTTCTCGGCACCTTTCTTCCATCCTGCGTCGATCACCGGAAGAGCTACGAAATGTTTCGTCGCGTATTGCGTGGAAATGGATAAGCTGGTCTGTCTGAAGGACACATGGAGGAGTGTTCACCCTCACTCCCAACCCGAACACATTGCTATCCAGGAGATCTGCACCGCTTATGAAAAGACTAGAAAGTACCTCCCTGTGGTATACTCTGCAGGAGATGTGATGGTCGATGGAGAGACCCAGGTCACTTTGACGGACAAGTGGAACTCGTTGAAGGGCGCAGAGTGGGTTAATAATCAAGCTCAAGCGGCCAAGAACATGAAAGCATACATTCACTACCGCATAACCGAGGAGCTCCTGTACCCTCTCTCCACGGTGAAGAACTCCTATGAGCTCTGTGTCGTTACATACGACATTAATTTTGGTAAGCACCATTTGACTGTCCTTATGTGATTCTTTGAATTGATCTTTGTTTCTATAGTGTTGTTGCTAGTTTGGAAGTACTGTGGCAAATATCTCCATCGCGACGTCAGTTCAGGGAACGTCATGACCGATGAGAACGGCCGCGGGAAGTTGGCCGATTGGGATCACAGTCGACAGATGTCGAAGCCAGTGGATGAGTCGCAGGGTTGCCAGAAGTTCCGTACGGTAAGTTCTCGTCCTTGCTATTTACAAGACATTCGAAGCTGACATAGTGTCTTCGATCTTAGGGCACATGGCAATTCCTGTCTGTGAGATTGATCGAGAATCCGGAGGAACCCCATCATCTCGTCGATGACCTTGAATCGTTATTCTGGGTCTTTATTTATACGGCTCTTCGTTACTGCCACATCAAGATCCCCAATTTCGATTTCTCTGGATTATTCGACAGCGTGAATGGTTCTGGCAAAGTTGAATTCTTGAAAGGAGATGGACCTGACCTTTTCGAGCTGGAGCCTTTACAAACTCTCTTCAAATCATACAAAACCATCTTCGAAGAAATCCGCACGACACGGGGTGCCTTTTTGTTGTTGAATCGGCGAATGCTTTTGACATCGGAACCAATTGGTGCAAACTCAAAGGGTATACCCGAGCAAGCTCATCAAAAGTTGGCCAGTGATCTTCTCGAACGTGATGATGGTGAAGGTCATTCTTCTGCAAAACAGGATCCATCAGAAACAAAGGCGTTGTCACGGAACAGTGAACATCAAAGAAGACATGCAGCGGTGAAGGCTGCTGAGATGGACTATGTCAATGAAGTCGAAGCTGCCTGCTCCCTCCCGCAGAACGAGATTTTGAATTTGCTACGTGTTGCTGTCGACTCATCGATGATACACTCAAACTCCCCGCACTATGACACCGTTCCCTGTCAATTCTCGCGCACCAAACGACCGAAGGAAAACCAGGGTCCTGGTACCGTGCCTATGCAATCATCACATCTTCCCATTCCTTCCCTTTCCCTCTCGCTTCAAGCGCAGCCAGCTGTCCCCGACCCTGAAAAAGCCTCAACCTCGCGACAAAGTGGATCCTCTCTTGGCAAGAGGCCAATTGCCAAAGCTCGCCAGTATGATCCAGTCACTAGTCACTTCACTAAGGACAATGGAGAAAAATCTAATAAGAAACAGAAGTTAGATGAAGCTGAGGTTACTACGGAGGAGGATGCTCCTCAGGCTTCTACATCCGCTCCTCAGGCTTCCACGTCTGCTCCTCGCGCTTCCACATCCACCTCTACTTCTACTCGAGGAAATAGGAGGTCTACTAGGAATAGGCCTTCCACTGCGTCGTTGAGGGGTCCTTCACCACAGAGGACGAGAGGGAGGGCGAGGAAGTCGAAGAGAGGTCTTAGCTTGAACTAGTTACTGTTGACTGTTGTTCTGATCATTCTCTGCTTCTATATTTTCGCCGTTGGACTTTGATCGTTGTTCTGCACGTTCTCTCAGGTTTACTGTTGAACTCATGTCTCGTCTTTACTCATCTTTGTATTTAGATTTCCCATGTCTCTTCTCGTTTTTCTCATTTACTGACTGCGAAGCTGAGCTTCTACTGTACCTATATTCTTTTTCTACTTTTCCCAATTCTATCGCAATTTAAGATCCATAACGCTTCAGAATCTTCTTCGTGTCGGATTTTGTCATACGGTAGTACTAATAGAATCGTTGAAGCATACTTGAAACTCTATCACGATGATAAAACTTAAGTATTTTTTGCAGTTACGCCGGGGGAAGATCAGATTATCATAGCATTCACATTATAAGGCAACAACACCAAACTCCTTTGATAATCTTGCGATTCAAGTATCTCCCGCTTAGCACCGTGAAGTATGAATTCAGTGAACGAAAGGAATAAATCTATACAGTGTCTTCTTCGCCCATCGTTCCCATTGCTCTTTAAACTCCATCTTCACCACTAAATCTTTCTTCGGAATCATCTGAATCGTCATGACAGAAACAATACTGACATGAAACAACCAAATTGCCGATATCATACAGATACCAAGATAAGCTGGATCTATGGAAGTCAGAGGCAAGATTATCTGGTGGCCTGAAGTGATCCAAATGACAATATGATAAATATTCATATGACTAACGATGGAATATGTGCCAGACGTGAGGAGTTTGTGGCCTCTCACAACGGAAAGTTCGAATGTGAATTGATTCCCCAACGTTCGCAAACACAAGAGTCGAAGTTGAGAGCCAATTTGAATGACTTCTGTACCGATGAGAAACTGGGTGTCGTAGAAGGGATATAAGGCGCACCGAGATTTCCGTGATATCACTGAAAAGAAGAGAGTTGCAGCGATGATTTTTATGAGAGAATCAGATACTAGGCATCCATTAGAGACATGGATGCTACCAAAACTTCGAGGAATGCAGAATGATTTCACAGCTTGCGATGAGCTGACAGACATACGAGAAGTAAATTCAGTACTCACGTTGAACATTCTCATCATAGCGATGGCATTGAATCCTTCGCATTCTTGTTATCATCATATCTCGCTAGTTCCTCTTTCGAAGAAAGAGGTCGAGGTGGTAATGCGACCGAACGAATACGAAACGCGTTGATGAGGATGAGCGTGATCTGAAGCAAAACACCCGCATTTTGAAGACTGTTTCGAATCAACATCTTACATGTGCGTTACAGGGAGGAAGTAAAAATCAACAGTAGCATCTGAGAGACAATTCAGTCAGCTGTGAGTACATCTGGCTCGGCGAGATAGGGACAAACCAGCTGTTTCAAAACATCTATTGCCACGACTGAAATAATCAATATGAAAATTATCACGAATGGAAACCAACGAAAGCGAGGATGTGACTTACGAACTTAGGAATAAGCATTCACCTGATATATAAACTTTGCGGGGACCGGATAAAGGTAGCCTGAGGTAGAAATGAATGTTGCTCGAAAGGCTTCATATTCGTCGTTTTCCGTTCAACATGAGAACGTATACCTTCAAGGGTTAATTTCCGGACTGTGTATTCTCACCTTATACAACTGAAGTCGCAGGTTGAGGTTAAAAACTTTGACCACCTGGACCTTTGGTCACGAATATCTGTAGTATACCGAGATTAATACTTTCTATATTTCAAAATGTGAGTATCACACTGGATATAAATTATTCGACTCACCAGTAAGTTCAAACCTCGCGACATGGGTTCAAATTGAAAAATTGAGTCGAAAATTCTTGGCCATGGTAAGAACAGACGGGAAAGCGTGTGAGCCTTTAGTCTCTTTCGGAATTGAATCAAACAAGCGCCCGATTGTCCATTTCCGACATTTCTGAGTCTAATACCTTCCTCCTCCTCCTACTCGTAGATTTTCACGAAATGCCATTCAAATGGTGTTTTAAGCATTGAATAAGACTAGCGGTACGTGTTTTTGAGGATTTCTGAGTGTCTTGCGAAGTTGTGCTTATACAACATGGTTTAGCGTAATTTCGCGAGGTTACGCGGTTCAACTTACACCTAGAAATCTAACTTGTTTCCTCCGTTCAATTACCTTATGGACAAACAGTATATCCCCAAATCGTATTTTTTTTGAAGACTCTACGTCAAGAACTCCTGTGAAGAGCAGGACTGATGCCTCTCAACCGGGAAGTTGGATGGATATCTCGTCGGTGGAGATCTTCAGGAAAATACTTTGGCAGTAGTAGTGCATTTTCACGGCGTTGGTGAATAATTTGCAGAGCAGGTATGCCCCACCTTTCTTATTTCTGATGTACTTCTTCACAATTTTATCATTCCACAGTCGAACGTCGCGACTTTCAAATTTTGTATCAAGTCACGTGGTCAGATTGTTCGATAACTCGAGTATTCTCCAACTGTGAAGGTTTCAACATCCAAAATGACATTGTCTCTTCTCGAAATTATACGAATATTATGCATCATATCCCGGTAACCGCGCTCACTCTTCCGATCATGATGGACACACTCGTTACAGGTGGTGAATCTGACCAACTTCTGGAAGGAGTGAGTCTACTGATACGATGGAGTCGGGTTCACAAGGTACGTATCTGCATAAAAATGTTACGATACGTATCGTTGACTTGCATCTGAAGCAGAATCAGTGACTTACAGTTGTACTAAGAAACGTTCAATATACAATTAGCATTCAGTGAGTTGAATATCCGCTCCTTTCTTCACATATACATATCTCGCTCATTACGTTGTCATTGTAATTGCGATCTTTATTACGGTAGACATGTCTGAGAATGGGAACGGCGGGGTTGAGACTATCGGTTCCGTTGTCATCTGGATCCTTTTGAAGTCTAAGCAACACCGGCTATAACCCTCTTCAAACCTCGGTAACTGATGATCGGGTTCTACGTTTACCTGGTACCGAGCAGGCGTGCGCTTTGCACTTATTCCATTCGTTGTTTGGCGGACACTGGTAAGTGAACTCGGTTCAACATCTCAATGAGGCAACTGTGGGTCCATGCTTGACCGCTTTGGCTAAATACACTTTCATTAGTGTTTTCTCCTTCCAGGTTCCCGTCTTCAGAATATATGAGAGGTTCCTTCAATCCTTGGACGGGCAGGCAATGACCACAGGATTGTCAGGTCTGCTTCCATGTTTCGAACCTTGCCCGACACACCCGACAACTATGTCTCAACGAGAGACCATGCATTCCCTTGATCGATTCTCTGGCGATTTTCAAGCTTTTCGGATTCCTACTTTCAACTTCTGGGGAAGAATATTGTTTGAAGTGCTTTGAGGTGCGAGCTGCCATCGCTTGATATCACAAACAAATACTCACATTACGATGGTGGCTTTAGCATAGCTTTCATGATGCAAGGCTGGTAAGTATCACAAATGTTTCTCCGTGATAGAAGTTCCCGCTGACATTCTACCACTCCGTTTCTGATTTACGTTGGGCTTTGATGAACAATTCAATTTCAGCGGGATTATGATCTGATTTGGATCTGGTGTTCTCTGTCCAAACTTGGTCCAAACTCATGAATATTCTGCGAGCGGCGTTCTCCGAAAACGATTTTCAACCTGGCTGGCGCTTTCCATCAATGAAAGCTCTCATCCTTGCATCATGGACACTTGTTAAATTAGCTCGTGGAAATCGCTCTCGTCGCATCACCTACCGGAGGAAGACCAAGTATCCTCATTTTTCCATCAGCCTGTGTGGAAAGCGAAACATCGTATGCTTCCCACGTAGAACAGGCACTTCGCAAAGCCAGGGTCATGAACCTTGATGCTCATATCAAGCACCAGCGTTTCCTTCTATTCCGTGCAGATCCAACATATATAACACATGGAAATGGAGCATCACCCAAGATCTCTGTCTTTTAACCCACCATCTGTTCTTCATCTCGCGTTGTTGACACAAAGAACACCATGCCCAGTCCTTACCTCGCACTACTAAGGATTCCGATTCTCATCTCCACATCCATCGCAGTTCACATTGGCCAGGTTCCACCTAATCCTCCTCCGGCTGCCGATGAGCGCAACAGATTCGATAGTCACAAGGGGTTTGACTTGATGAAGTTGCTGAAAGGTGGCGTTCTTGTGGCAAAGACTTTGAACGTAAGTCTAATCGCAACGACCTACGATTGATTCGCTAACTCGAAGCTTTTATCTAGGCTATCATGGATTTCGTGTTTCTCTGCGAGACCTACATCATCCTATCCTCACTCTTCCCCTCATTTCGTCTACCTCCCAACATCCATGCTCTCTTCTACCAATCTTGCGTCCCGAATTCCAGTATATCACCAATCGGTTTGACGCCTACGTTCCTCATCGGCGCGGCATTCATTAATTTCGGTGGATACTATCGATTATGGTGTTATCGTGCATTAGGTCGATACTTTACCTTCCAACTCTCCATTCGAAGAGATCACAAGTTGATCACAAGTGGACCTTATGCTTTCGTTCGTCATCCTGCTTACCTTGGGAGTTCGTTCATGTACCCAGGTCTTATCTTGACTTTGGTCGGTCATGGAAGTTGGTTCAGTACCTGTGGCGTTCAAAATGTCATGCTTGACTTGGGATTCATGATTGTTCCTCTGGGAAAGATTATGTATTTTATATGGATCTCGCTTTATGCTTTTGCACCTGTCGCTTTGGTTACTAGGATACCTTCAGAGGATAGGATTTTGAAGAGCGAGTTTAAGAGTCAATGGGAAGAATGGGCGAAGAAAACTCCTTACAAGTTAGTACCTTTGGTGTATTGATTTGATTGTATAATCTGCGGAAATTTATAATGTTGTTATATAAATCCAGTTCTGTGTGTTATTAGGAGTAGTTGAGCATTGAGGCTTGAAGGTTGGTACAAGCTCTTCAGTAGGTGAATTTGGTTTCCAAGTTGTGAATTTGAACGTGGTCTAGGCTCAGCGCCCAACATTCAAACACGTGGTGAGAGAGGCGTGACTTACTCCTCTGTGGGATTTCGGAATCCGCAACTTGAACAAAGATTATTGAATCTCTCCAACACAACCACTCAGTTCATTTTTGTCTCTGTTTTTTTTTCAAGGTCACAAAATAGTCTGTTCTTTTGTTTCTCTATGAATGTCTCAAGTACTCAATCTTTCCGTTACTTTTCACTCAGTGGATTCCGTCGACCTTGTCAAGGAGTTCACGCGCTTTGCTAGGGACCACGACGCTGTCTCTCCAGCCCTCACCTCGTCGGCGCTGGCCTCTCTGGGCTTCAAAAACGATGCCGCACCTGCCACTACTTCGTACTCTTCCGATCCGCACGCTGTCTCTATGGATGAGGCCCTGTCCTACTACGCAGGTCTTCCTTCTCAGCCCGCGTTGATCTACCGCACCGGGAAGTGGTCTTCACCTAAGGGACCTCTGGCCTATCGTCGTCTCAAAGAGCTCTGCGAAGGTTTTGCCCATCCGATCGTTGAGATCTGGAACAACGAGTTAGGCTGGAAAGTAGTCGACATCATGGACAAACATCAGGTTTATTAAAATCTCTATTCTACTTGGCAGCGTTTGGCGTGCTTAGTAGTTTGGTAACAGCGACAGAATGCGGGCTATAGCTGCTGCTACTGTCGTCATAGTTGTAATCTTTATTAAGTTTACTAACTAGTTTTTATAGATTTGGTTTACAACCATTGATGTTGTTCGTTTCAAGAAAGTCATTGAGGGCGAAGACGAAGGCGACGAGAAAGAAAGTGACGCAAAGGACTCAATCATCAGCCCCGTCACTATCTGGATAGGTGTCTCCCCCCGACACTACCTCTGCTACGGCTGCCCATGATGCAGCTCAGGACGTCCTCGCTCTTCTCGAGGGCTACAAGATCACCGACGTTGACATCGACTTTCGTGAGTCTAATTACGTGCGCGAGGTTGGCCCTCTGCTTCACACACCCGTCGGTGACCTAGACCCCCTTCTCGACGTTGGTTGGTCCCCTAACCCCTGCACTCGGCCTCGGCATCTCTACCGAGACCAGACCTGGTGCTCAGGGTACAATGGCTGTCTATATTGCTGAAGGTGATAACAGCGATAGGCTCTTGGGACTTACTTGCCGTCACGTCCTCATCTCATCCAAGGACACCAACATCGACTACGTTTATCACCAAAATGCGCCTGCTAGAAACGTCACCCTGCTTGGCAATGTAGCCTTCAAACAGCTCGTCGAATCCATCAAGCTTAGGATTGGTCGTTATGGCATCGCAATGGATCGATGGAGGAGTCAGATTGCTGACTTCGAGTATATGGAGCAGGGCACTGACGCTGCCGATGTTGCAAACGCTCGGAGAAGTCGTATTAAGACTCAGGAACTTGTGGAACAAGGGTTGGCAGCGTTGGATGCACTCATAGAGTTGCTCCATCAGGTCAATCAGAACTGGAAGGAGCCTCACAGACGTGTCCTCGGCCATATCCTCCGCTCCCCAGCCATCACCCTCGGTGTCGGACCCCATCACTTCACAGAAGATTATGGTATTTTCCAGGTCAACCGTGAAAAACTCGGCAAAGGCTTTCAAGGCAACAAGATTGACCTCGGTTTGTTTTTTTGACTATCTGACCAAATAACCATTTATATGTTTATATCTAGGTGCAAAATTGCATGCTGACGAGTTCATGGTCAAGTGTTATCCCCGCGGCGAGGCCAACTGGAGGTTCAAATTCCCCAACGATCGTCTGCTTCCCCTCAAGGGCATCATCAGTGATGACTTGATGCACCACCCCGATATGTGGGACTCGGACGGCGGGCTCTGCATGTTGGTCAAGAATGGTAACGCCACTGGGACCACCATTGGCCGCGCGAACGGCGCTTTCAGCATCGTCCGCGACTACTTCTACGACCCGACCATCCACCAAACCTCCATGGAGTGGACGATCATCAACTACGACAGTAAGTCCGAGGTGTTCTCGAAGCCTGGTGATTCAGGCTCGATCATTGCCGACATCCGTGGTCGTATTGGTGGCATGCTCACTGGTAGCTCTGGAAAGACGGGGTCTTCCGACATGACATACGCTACGCCGTTCTGGTGGCTCCTCGAGCGTATCCAAGCCAATGGGTTCCCTAACGTGCACCTCAATGTTGTCGCCTAGGCATGTCGACACCAGTAAGGATATCAACGGTGTATGCAGTAGGTTCTCGATGTTTGGACAATTGTATTTGTACGATACTACCCTACTACAGTATGATAGTAAGAAATGTGTCAATCATACACTCACATTGTAGATAATATCTTCAGATAATTCATTAAAATGGTCACGTTAGTTTGGTATGGAAGGTACAAGATCGTGGCACAATGCTGTCACATAGCATGAAATGACTACTTCCGACCATCTTCTCGACTCGGACTGAGAGTATTCAAATGATCTGCTGAGTGTTCAAAGACCATAGTGAGGAAAAGGTCATAGTAGCTTACTGGCTCTTGATACGAAAAAGACTCAGATTTGGAACTTAAGACATATGAAGCACGAGCTAGTACTATGAGAACAGTATTCATTGCACATTCCAAAGCCTTGCGTTACATATGATACCTTACGTACTCCTCTCCTCGTTGTGTTTACGAATAATCCTGACAGAAATTTCAAGATCAGTGCTGTAGTGCTACACATTAAAACCAGTGTTAGACTCACTGTTCCAACTGTTCAACCTCCTTCATGAACCTAGTCGGATCATCTTTCTCATTCGCCATTCGAACATCCCTCCAAACTTTAGCCGGTAAAGCAGAACAAAGTGGAACTTTCAACCTATCCGCTCTCGCTCTCATTCTCAAATCACCAGAAGACTCCAATGCAGCATCAGCTTGATTCATAACAGGATAATCAGCGCAAATCTTGTCCTCAATTCTCCCAAACTCATCGTCGTCTAATGTGAAACTTAACTTGGACTCTGTAAATTGAGTCACGGATAGTCGAGTGCCAAAGGTAGTCCACTGGTATCGATCATGCCAAGGGAATAGAGGCTGAGTTTGAAGAGGTTTACGTGCGCCGTCGCTGCTGAAACCAGTGATAGAGCTTGTCGGAGAAATCGACATCCAGTTGTTCTCGTTTCCAATAATTCCAGGAGGAGAATCAGCAACATAATGAACCGTAAGTTCTTCAAGAATTTCGCCAGTACTTGCATCTCCATGATCGGTACACATTTTATGTGTGATAGATGTAATTACAAGACCGACAAATATTCCGGTACTGAATTCAATGATCGCGTGATGCCCCGGTGAGCCTGGAGGGAACTGAGTAGCGATAAGTTCTGTGTCGAGAGAGAAGGCGACATAAGAACCGGGTTTAATCCTCCATTGAGTGATGACGTTAGGGTCTAATGTATTCACAACGGTAGGTTCGGCAGATGACTGAAGAGAAAGGTAGGTGGCCGTGTGAGGTTGGGGTGTAGAAGGCATGGATAGCGACCAAGGACCCGAAGCATGCGAAGATACCTCGCTGTCAGTTGGACAGCCAGGAGTCAATGGCCTGGCGAAGCTAAGTGGCTGAGCAACGGGGATTGCGAGATGGAGGTCCTTCATTGTAAATGATGTTTGGGAGATAGTGGATGGGAGAGTATGAGAGAGATAGTTTCATCTTTGTGTAGACTTTAAATATGTTTTTCGTGAGACCTGATCGAGGTGGCCCAAGGGTCAAAGTCAAAAGTGGCACCGATCCACAAACAAAATTTCGCCTTTGTCCTTGAAATTTGTAGATTGATCAAATTTGCGGTCAACAGTTCGAGCTGAAGTGGCATAGTACAAAATAATATAGGATTACAACAATACACAATGAGATACATGAGTCATACCAGTAAGATAGTCCAACATCAGAAAACGCCGAATCCAGCCTTCAATCTATGCCATTGCCTCTCGCTCCATACGCCGACGTTTCCGTTCTTGGTCCTCGAATATAAGCCGCTCGGCTGCCGTCATTGTCGAGAGATCTCGTTTCTTCCCTGCGACAGAGGGTGTGGATGTGGAGGATGGTTTAGAGGTAGAAGCAGCTTGTTTGAAGACATTTGGACGTTTCAGCGGGTTGCTCGCCTTCAACGGATTAACGGCTGGTTTGAGCGCGTTGATCTTCAAGTTGGTTGTTGGAGTGGATGATGTCGATGCAACAGCAGTCTTGGGTGCCAATGAGAGAACGACCTTCTCAGCACCTTCATCGCGTTTGAGACCTTCTTCAACGGGAGGCGGTGACTCTGAGGATCCGGTCTTTTCTGCTTCAGCATTGGCCCTCTCGATCTGCTCTGCGATCAACATACGTTCCCTCTGTTCATCCGAAGTCGTTGCTCGTTCCTTCTTCATTGAAGCTTCCTGTGAAATGAATGAGATTCCGTGTCGAATAGATTATAACGGACAATACACACCTGTTTCGCGAGTGCCTTGGGACTATTGTCAATCCATGCAATGAACCACCCTTTTTCAGTCTCGTCCACCCTCGCAATTCCACTTCTGCCCAGATGTTTACAGAACTCGGTCAACGTGACCCATCGCGTAGAGTTCATATGCTGGTGGTGTTTGTCTTGAATAAATTCTTGGTATACCGTATTGGCTTTAACACGATTGGTACCGAAACGTCGAGAAAGTAGTGTAACGAAGTCGTGTTGGAATTGTTGAGAGTAGTCTGCGATATGTCGGCCTGCATTCTCCCCGACCGCGAGCATTTGGCGAAGATGAGCCTCTGATTGAGCATGGCATTTGAAACCGTTCTCGTCTCGACACTGTTTCTCGCAGACCTGACAGTACCAGCGCAGCCGTTGAAGTCCCTTCGACTTCATTTTGTTGGCCAAGTACTTTGGCGTTCCAACTAAGCATAATTTAGTACGAATGTTTCAATTTGACTGAGATACAACTAACCTTCTGCTCGAGGCATGGCTGGGCAATTAAGTGTAGAGTTGAAGTGACCTCAGTGAAGATGGTGGTTAGAACAAGAGTTCGGATGACTAACAATGTCGGCATAGAAATGTTATTGATCGTTGTCACCGGGGGGATTGCCTTATGTAATGGCTCATTACATAGTGTGAACATATCATAGACATGATGGTATGTAACATGCATGTTTTTTTACAATGATCTCTTTGTTAAGTCAACAAAGAAATCATTGTATTTTTGGCTATGTATCGCTTCAAGACATGCACTTTATATGCGAGTATGTCCAGCGCGTGTTCTGCCTATGTAATCCAGCGTTACATACCTCAATCCCCCCGGTGACATGTAATAAATATTAAATCTCCGATTATCCAGTCATTAACATGTTATTGATGATCAATACTTTCAACAAATAGGTTTACGCTCTCTTCCTCCTTCCACGAGGCCACGAATTCCTCCATCGCATGCACACTTCTTACTCCTCTGCTTTTATAATATTTGAATCTATATAATTTTAATCTATGCTCAGCGAGAAAGCCAAAGGAAAACAACGAGCAACTGAACCAGTAGAAGATGAAGACATACAGGCCAAGACTCTCATCATACGTTTCACTGAAGGCTTTCCAGATCTTTCACTAGAAGTAAGAGAAGGAGATACAGTCAGAGACGTAAAGCAATATGTGTGTATATTTTCCATGTTTTATATGAAATTTTTACAAACATGTCGCATACAGATTCGTCAAGCTCGAGAGCCGTTAAAGCAACGGAGGCTGCGCCTTATTCATTCTGGCAGATTACTCACAGACGGGACGCATGTATATCCTTTAATTGTGGCCCAAGAGGAGAAACAAAAACCATCCAGCTCAGATGCAAGTAGTTCGACCCCCAGTTCGCCCACAGATCCTGCTCCAGTGCTTACAACGTGGTTGCACTGTTCCGTTGGACCTCAAACGACCGATGGCGAGGAAGAGGAGGCCTCGGTTCAGGTCAGTTCATGCTTTCATGTCACTGTAAATGTTGAATGATATCAACCGTTCGGTGGATTCAGACCGCTCAATTGAAACCATTGAGAGGCTTCGATAGGTTGGCCGCAGCAGGCTTTTCGGAACAAGATATTGCGAATATTCGTCTACAGTTTCATGCACATTCCTCGGGAGATTATCTAGACCATGACTTTGAGAATGACGAGGACTGTAAGTTTATCATTATATCATCGGGAGTAACGATTGTTCATTCGCCGTACCAGTTGATGAATATGCTCGTAACCTGGAAGAACAATGGATAGACTCCATGGATAGCATTGGTAGCATGTCTGACCCGTCATCTACTTCGACACCTACCATGCTTCAAGGCATCCTGTTAGGGTTCTTTTTTCCATTGCTACCCTTTTTTTTCTTCCATCAAAGCAAACCTGCAGTGTTCTGGGAGGACGGCAACGAACACCACGCTGTAGGAGTCTCTGTATTTTCGTAAGTGTTTCTTCCTACCACATGAATCGAACTCTACTCACAAATCCATACAGACGAAGAATGCAGATGGGAATTGTTGCTGGTTTAGCCATGAACTTTCTCTTCGGCGTATGGACCTATTTCCTGGCGTCAGATTAGAGCTGCCCGTATACCCCCTTATTCCGTATACCACACATCATAATACAGATCCTTTCGAGACTAGGTCACAATGCATCTTTTCCTCGCTCCAACTCATTACCTACGACCTTCCATGCTCATCAAGCATGTTTGTTAATTCTCGCGACCCTGTTCAACGGATCGTTCCACATCACAGCGTGGATACCAGTATTTACGTTCGGATATCGTACTTGATTTGTTTTTTTTTTCGACACTTTGCTGGGTTTTGTGTAAGGTCAACCGCGAGGTTAGATTTCATGAGATAAGATTTCGTTATGGGCGTCTATTTTAGCATTTTTCTCGTTCAAGCCCCCCCTGCCCTTGCTTTCAACCCTTTATACCCTTTGTCTTATTTCCATCTAAAAGTCGTCTCGGGGCCAGCGTAAGTCTTTCTTGCTCTCAAGAATATCTGAAATTCAACGATTTGGCTGCAGCATGGATCTCCAAACGTTGTCCAACCTATTCGCGACGACCTACAACCCCGATCCGAATGTTCAAAAGGCTGGAGAGCTTCAGATTCGCAAAGTATGTTGATTTATTTCATAATTACATCTCTTGTAACTTATCTTGTTGTGTAGATCGGTCAGCAGGAGGGAATGGTCGCTGCTCTCCTCCAAATTATCGCTAATGATAATGTTGAACTGTGCGTGTAAAACGCGTTTCGCTTGTTGAGGAGCGCGTAATGACATCCATTTTATAGTGCCACCCGTCAAGCTGGAGCTGTTTATCTGAAAAATCGCGTGTACAACTCCTACTTCGTCGACGCTGCCAACATCCGACCTGATCAAACCCCGATCGCCCCCTCCGACCGCGATGCCCTCAAAACTCACATTCTTCCTCTTCTCGCTGCCTCGCCATCTCGAAGTATCACTCTGCAACTCGCAAATACTCTCAAGAACATCGTCGCAAGGGATTTCCCAGATAACTGGCCCGATCTTTTGCCAAATGTCAAGCGGATGCTTGCAAGTAGTGGCATTCGTGAAGTTACAGCAGGATGTGTGGCCGCTTTGGAGATGGTTAGGGCATTCAGGTATGTATCTCACTTTTTGTACGCATGACGATTCACTGAGGAAACTGGATTTGAAAGATTCCGACAGCAATCTGATATCCTACCCCACCTCGTCGCTGAGCTCCTCCCAACATTAGTCGACATTGCTACCAAATTGTTGAACAGCCCTCCTCCGAATGCAGCTCAAGAGATCCCCTTGATGCTTCACTTGATCTTGAAGACCTACAAGACCAGCATCGTTCTTCATCTTAGCAAACACCAGCAGAGTCCTGAAAGCCTTGTTCCCTGGGGCCGTCTTCTCTTCCAAGTTGTCAATCTTTCCATTCCCAAGGAGGCTGTCCCAGAAGACGAAGAGGAGCGCGAGCGCAGTGAATGGTGGAAGGCAAAGAAATGGGCCTACGGCATCTTAGGTCGTCTCTTCCATCGCTTCGGTAACCCCTCTCAGCTCCCCTCTGCCATGCAAAAAGAATATGCTCAATTCGCTCAACATTTCGTCACAACTTTCGCACCTGAAATCTTCAAGGTTTACCTTCATCAAGTTGAGCTTTTCGTCTCAGGACAATCTTGGCTGTCGAAGAAATGTCAATATCAAATCTTCACCTTCTTCACTGAATGTGTGAAGCCAAAATCTACATGGGCTCTTCTCAAACCTCACTACGAGACTCTCGTATCTTCTTATATCTTCCCTCAACTTTCTTTCACTCCAGCCAAGCAGGAGCTTTGGGATACCGACCCAGCTGATTATATTCGTACATCCGTCGATGAATTCGAGGCCTATGACACTCCCGTCTCCGCTGCAACTACGTTCCTCCTTTCTCTTGCCAGCAACAGGACCAAGACGACCTTCTTGCCTATTCTCAACCTTATCAACCAAGTACTCTCTTCTAAGCCTGCTGCTCCCCAAAGGTTTGGTGCGTTGAATATGACCGCCGCTTTGGGTCAAATCATCATGCGCCATCCTGATGTCAAGGGGCAGATGGAAAGCTTCATGATGTCCCATGTTCTTGCTGAGTTCAGTGCACCAGAGCCTTATATGCGTGCTATTGTAAGATTGTCTTTCCCTGTTCGCTCCGACTCTCATTCACGTCGAACTTGCAGGCTTGTGAAGTTCTCGGTACGATGGAGAAAGCTGGTTTGAAATGGAGTAACGAAGAGGTACAATGCTCACATCTTTTTAACGCTGCAAATATCTAAACCGAGATTATAGCATTTAAGTGCTCACTTCCATGCTGTTGCTAAGCTCTTGGATGATGCTGAACTCCCAGTTCGCATACAAGCTGCTTTGGCGTTGACTGAGATGGTTACTGTTCATGAATCTGGTTCGTCGCCCTTCGTACTCCCTCCAATTCTATTCAGATCACTCATTGGATCCGCAGTTAAAGCTGCTGTTTCTCCTCAAGTCGGAAAAGTCATTCAAAGTGAGTGCTTTCTTTTTCGTACAGGGGTGTTATTGAATGAAGCATTCCATAGCTCTCTTGAAATTGTCTGAGGAGACCGACTTGGATATTCTGAACAGCTGCATGGAGACCATGGTTGAGCAATACCAGACCGAGTTGCTTCCTGTCGCAGCCGAGCTTACCGCACGCTTGGTAGGTATTTTTATTGGTCGAATTGTTACTCGAGGATTTAAAACTTGATTCTAGTGCGAGACTTATTCTCGTCTTGCTCGTGAAATCGCAGCTAACGAGGAGTCGGAGAATACCCTCGACATGGATGCCCTCATGCAGCAAGAGTCTGGTGAAGACAAGACCTTTGCTGCTATGGGTATCGCCAAGACTATCGCCACTGTGGGTTTTACCTTGCATATTGTGTATGTTGAAGCTATACTGAATGTTGATATTGTCTAGATCGTCTCTTCTGTTGACTCTTCCGTCGAGATTCTTTCTCAAGTTCAAGAGATCATCATTCCCGTGGTTATGTTGACACTGGAGCTTAAGATTCTTGGTATGTCCCGTAGTTGCTTTGTCGTAGGGAATTTGGCTCAATTTCTACGTAGATCTATTCGACAATGTTTACGACTTGGTCGATAGCCTCACCTTCAAGTTACGCAGTATTTCTCCTAACATGTGGCCTATCTACGAAGCAAGCTACAAGTTGTTCAAGGCTGATGCTATCGATTTCCTTGAAGGTATAGTCTTCCATCTTCGTTCGATGTATAAACTTGAAACTGAGACTTGCTTCGTTTGATCAGAGATGCTTCCTTCCCTGGATAACTTCATCTCTTATGGCACTGATGTCTTCAAGGCTCGTCCAGATTACAGACAGATGGCTCTGGATATCTTCACTACTGCTGTCACTAACGACCACTTGGGTGAGAACGATGCCGTGAACGGATGCAAATTGGCCGAATCCCTGCTTCTCAACTTACGCGGTCATCTCGACGATGTAAGCTTCAACCCGTTCAAATTCAGCCTATATGTTGTCTAAATATTCTTTCAGTTTCTGCAAACTATCGTTAACACCAGCTTAAACGTCCTCGGCAGTGCCAACACCACCTCTCTCCGTCTTGCCAACCTCGAGGTTCTCATTAACACTATTCTCTACAACCCTGTCGCTTCCCTTCACATCATGGAGACTATTAGCCCTGGAACTTCACGCGCCTTCTTCGACAAATGGTTTGAGGCTATTAATGCCGATGATAAACTCCCTCGTGTGCATGACAAGAAGCTCACTATCTTGGCGCTTTGTGCTCTCTTGGAGATGGATCCTGCTAACATCCCTGAACCGGTCAAGGAAGGTTGGCCAGGAATTGTCGGCGGTGCTCTCAAGATCTTCAAGGCTTATCCTAAGGCTGTCGCTGGTATGTGTGGTCTACTGTCCTTGTCTTCGACATATAGCTGATATCTGTATCGTTCAGAACGTAAAGCTCTGGAGGAATACTATCATAATGATAGCGACGATGATGATGACGGTGATGATTCCAAGTACTTGAACTTGAATGAGGAAGATGGTAGGCTTTTGGGGTGATATTGTTTGTCCATTGTCATTACTGATTGCGCTTTTGCAGAGGATGTCTGGGATGAAGATTCTGCGTACATCGAGATGCTTGCCAACGAGGTATGGAATATTTCTAGTCCAATGATTCTTGTGTAGTTCACGCTATCTACTCTCAGGGTGCTCGTCTTCGTGAGAAGTCGGAGAAGCAAGCTGCTGGAGAGGAATACGAAGAGTCGGATGATGAAAGTGATGTTATGGAAGAAGAGCTCGGTTATATCAGCCCTATCGAGAACGTCGATCCTTACTCTTCGTTCAAGAATGCGCTCACAGGTATCCTTCCTTTCCATTTCTCGCTCAATTTTCAATTCGTTTATTCATACGCTCTTTACAGCTTTCCAAATGCGAAATGGTCACTATTATCAAGTCGCTACTACCTCTTTGAGCCCGGATCAACAAACCTTGCTCATGGAGGTTATGAGGATTGCAGAAGAACAACGTGCCAGCCAGGCTTAAATCATAGATGCGGTGTCTCGTCAGTCATATTTTGATCTTCTTCTTGTCTTCTTCTACCTTAATTCCACCCATTATCCAATCATCTGTATCCAAATGTCGCACCTCTGTTTTGCTGTTCGTCTTTTCTCTCAACATGGAACGAAATGTTCATGAATTCACGATTGTCGTCGTCTTCTCAATTGTTTTTACTACTTACAACATATATACTTACCGTACACATTCATCTTGTCTGTCTTGACGAATAGTTTACTTGCAATGGGGATAGGAATATTCTGAATCAATATCACTATGTGTGTACAATCTATCCATTGCAACCAGTCTAGAATGATCGTAATCTACCAGAAAGTCCGAGGGGGAAGAAGTACCATGACTATGAACGCGTCTTGGCAGCTATTCTTCTACTTTTCCCTAACCTCTTTGGTCTTTCTGATTTACCGCCTCTACCACCTTTACCGCCCCTCCCACCTCTTCCACCACCACCACCCCTTCTTCCTTCAAAGTCATCAGTTGACGATTTCGTATTTTGTTTCGCCCTCTTTCCAGGACCTCCATAACCAAACTTGCTATCTCTAGCCGATCGCGAGAGACCTTTCTTCCCGTCAGCTTTTGAACGTTTCGATGGTCTATCCGCAATAGCATCTTCAACTGCGACGTCAAATTCTTCGCCACCTTCTGGATTGTCAAGAGCGTCTTTGCGCTCTATAAAAACAAGAATAAAAAGTTCAAATTTGAGTTCAAATCGGTGGACGCGGGGAGAGGACAATTCGAGGAAAGAGGAAAAGACGTACTCCGCTTAAGACCTTTCAATCTCTCCTCCATTTCTTTCTTTCCTCTCTCTCGTTCTTTCAATTTCTCCATTTGGACTTGTTTTCCAAACTTCTTACCCTCCCTTTCCTTCCTTTTCTCCTCACTCTTCTTGATAGTCGCACTTTCATCCAATAATCTCTGTCGTATACGCTCCATATGTGAATCTGACTTTACCATCTCGGCGAAATAATCTGCTGGACGGGTGAACGGTAAACCGTGTTTGGCAGCGAGGATTCTGGCAGTGTTAGCTCCATGTAGGGCTTGTTTGTAGCTTTTTGAAGTATAATTGAGAAGGGTGAGATGGAAATATGATGATGTATGGGGAGAGGAACTTACAAAGCAAGTTCGCGGTTCAGGTCATCATCGACGTCAACGTCTATGGTTTCTGGGTATGTTACAGTGAGAGTTTCCGTCCATGGCATTGAAGGGTCAAGTCTGATAGTTTCTCGAATTCGTTCGAGGGCAATCTGTAGATTTAAAAAAACATAAACGTTGAAGGATAGAAGAAAGAGAAAGCATCGGGAGAGCTCACTTTGTTGTCGATCTCAATTTTTTGACGAGGTACAACATCCTCGTCTACAGAGTCCGCTTCATCAAGAGCGATGTCTTCCTCCTCCTCCTCCTCCTCCTCCTCCTCCTCCTCTTCTTCGTCCTCATGTTCGCCGCCTGCTAAGGGTCCTTCTTCTTCATCTGAGCCCACTTCTTCTTCGTCATCCTCTCCTTCAACTTCACCTTCACTCTCATCCTCTTCCTCATCGCTTTCTTCACCCGTTAAAGCTCTCAACTCTGCCTGAGCAAAATCATCAAAGCCATCTTCCCCCAATGCTGCCATTAATTTTGCCATACCCTCTTCGTCCACATCGTCATCTTCCTCTGAACTTTCTTCCTCGCCGTCGTCTACGTCACCATCGGTGTCCTCTTCGACATCCACTTGGGGAATAAGGTCTTCGTCCTCCTTGTCCTCTTCGACGATTTTTGGAGCGACAGTTTTGGTTTTACTTGGGGTGGACTTTGAGGTTGAAGCTTTTGGTGTTTGCTTCTTGTCCTTTTTTGAGGGAGACTTTGCTTTTGAAGGCATATTGAGAGGAAGGATGGGATGGAGGTGAGTACAGGATTTCTGAAAATACTGGAAGCAAGAAAATCATAAAATCTTCAATAGCGAGCGATAACCCCAGGTATGGAATTATAATTATTTTAACATTGCTATATATGGGTTATTGTTATCGGACCGAATTCCAATTTCCAGATCCTTCTACTGGCGAGTAGGAGCATCTTGAACTCACCGAACCTCTTTACTTTTAACCACCACCAGTCCCCTCAGCAATATCCCGCAAATTATCAACAAATGTCGAAATCGTCGACACCAACGCCTCAAACTCAGAGTGGGTACGCTTCACCAGCTCAGTCATCGGCTCCTTTGCCGTCGACTTCAACCAGTACTGCTAAACCCCATCATACCCCCAAATCCAAACCTACAAATGTGTTTTCTAACGATGGCTCTTTCTTGGAACGTTTTCAGCATTTAAAGAAGGTGTGTTATCCTATCAATTGTTTCATTTTCGACACGACTGACTGCTATTTGTATGACCTTATCCTCGCAACGATGTTAGGATGAAGAAGAGAAGAAGAAACAAGAAGAAGTTCTGGCAAGGTTTGTCTTTCTATATGCTCTCATTTCAGCATTTGACATCGTTCTTTTTTTTGTAATTTGCAGGAAACGAGAGTTTGATAGTCGTTTTGTGAGTAACTAATATCAGCTTTTTATCCCTCTTTCTCCGTGCTCATATATTAAATCTAATTCACAGAAAAAGAGGGGCAAACGTCCCCCTCCTGCTGATGAAAGCCCCGATCCTGATACAGAGAGTCCCTCCAAGAAGTCGAAAGTCGATAAGCCATTAAGTGCGTTTTCAATTGACTTTTCCTCCCTCGTGATACTGACCACTTCCTGCAGCACAATACGAAAAGGAAGTGAAGAGTTACGCCGGTCGCAGTTTGAAGGACGACGGAATAGGTGTAAGGCCACTTGTGAAGTAAGAATCTGCAAACTAACTTATCATTGTACATATATACTTCCTGTGCGTTACTTCCGTTTCATTCACCACTTTGCGCAATATTGGACTAAATCATATAGATGCGTTATTTTTCTTCCTCTTTCATTGCAGGTTTTTTTGTCGTCTCCGCAATGCTACGAACTTCTAGAGTCGAATTTACAATAATAGTAAATCGTTATTCAATACATTCCTTGTTATTCAATACATTCCTTGTCATCATACTGTCTTTCTTGGTTTCGATTACCCCCTTTGGTTTTGCAGATCTCCCTCGGCACGATTCAAATGACACCGTCATATTAGACCGAGTTCCACTGCCTTGATTTGCAAGGCCTGCCAAATCGTGTATGAGTCAGGATAGGATAGGTGACAGCGACGGTCTCACCAGGTGCTTTGACATAAACCTCGAATGGAAGAAATCTCCAGATGCAAACCAAAGCTAGGACGTCGCCATCATCAGCTCAGCATACAGCAACGACGGTTCAACAACTTACACCAGGGTATCCTGAAGGTCTGTAACTTCCGTTCAATTCATACTCCTCATCCACTCCATAGACTAAACTTGTTTTATCAATTACTTCTTCTCCGAACAGCTCCTTGTTAACTTCTCGGATGTTCTGGTAGCCGGTGCTGTGACCAACTCTTGTCAGACTTCCTGTTAAAAATTGAAGGAATACGTACGCGAATATGACCACATCTGCTTCAAGCTTGGATCCATCCTGGAAAACAAGGGCATTCTCGGTGAACTTGACGGGTTGGATACCTTGCTTCACCTTGATCTCTCCCGAGCCTATCAAGTCAGCCCCGCCTTTATCAAGCCCTGCACGACGGGATAAGGCTAATGTGACCGCGCTGAAATAACCGAGACTCACAATACCCTAGGAGATTGTCAATAAATCGTCATCTTTTTATCAAAAGCTCTTCTCACCTCCGCATCTAGAAAACACCAAGATAAACTGGCCCGACCCATCTGGACCCATGTTCAACTTGATCCCTCCCTTTCTCAACTTCTCATGCAACTCCTTTTCCTCGTCCCACATCGCCTGTTGATCGTTTATAGCCATTCGTCTCTGAAAACCAAGCGGTGTCGTCGCAAACTTGAAATCTCCAACTCCAACTGGAAACCCGTCAACCCAAGTTTCGCTCATATGCTTTGTAACATTATCTCCTGTTACAACACAGGTTGAACTTCTTTGAACCATAGTGACGGAAGAAGCTTTGTGATGGCACAAGTCCTGACAGATATCGATCGACGTATTTCCCGCACCGACAACTATGACTTTCTTGTCGACGAATTCTTTACCACCTTGGTATTCACTACCGTGAATGATTATACCTTGGAACTTGGATTCATCCTCGAGAGTTGGTTTGAACATTTTCCCAAGTGTACCTGTCGCTAGGACGATATGGGCTGGTTGAATTTGAACATTGATTTCAACTTCCTCTCCTCCTGGATTCTGGATTCGACGCGAGACGGTGACGGTCCACTTTTTGGTATCAGAGTCGTATATCGGACGTTGTTTCAATGCGGATTTTGTCCAAACTGTCAGGTCTTGGAATACCGCATACGATTCAAGCCAATCAGCAAGTTTGTCTCGTGGAGTGTAGAATGGCCAATTGGAGGGATAAGGTTGATATAACACTGCTCAATCGAATCGTGAGTTTTTTTGTTTTGTTTTTCGTTATATAAACTTTTCGAAACGCTTACTTACATTCGTGATGTCGTTTCATAGTGTGCAAAGTCATTGTCGGGTATCTCTTCCGCCATGTATCTCCAACTCTGTCGTTTTTCTCGATCAACAAACTTGCAATGTTCATCTGTTTGAACCTTGCTGCGACTTGTAATCCCGTTTGGCCAGCACCGACTATAACACAAGGATCAGTTTTGTAGCATATTAAAAAACGCCGCATTATTCCTCGAAAAGACGAACCTATAAGTACATATGGATCTTTCTCGATTTTTGCTTTCCTCTCTGCAAGAACGTCACCCCAAGCCAAAGTATGTTCTCCGTACACCCCCGATTCATATCCCATCTCTTCATGACCTCTAATTTCTTCTAGAATCATGGTAACCGTCAACGCCTTAAACTCTTGCGATTCAGGTTGACCTTCGGCGACTAATTGTGCTCTACCAGATCCACACCCAACCCTCGTCTCAAACTTGAAGCATAACTCCAGTCCACTGCTACCTCCAGATTCAGTTTTCGGAATGAACCTAGGATTGTGATATTTTTGATTATCGTCAGACCCAGAGACCAAAGTTATGTTGGTAACATTTGCAAGTTTCAATGGGGTCTCGTTTTGATTTGTGTTTCTATTAGAGTTGTCACTGTTATTGGTGATGGTGGTGGTGAGATATTTTTCGATTTTAGTGATGCCTTCTAATGATCTTAAATCCCAACTGAAAACTAGAACGTCCCTGAACCATCCATAAGGTAAAAAACAATCGTTGACCAATCGAGGAGCGTCATTTTGGTAGATACTAGATGCGAACTTGTCCAACCAGGTATTCGCTAATAAACTTGCTGAAGTTGACGATTGCAGTGGGTCAGGATTAGCTTGGATCGTCGCCATCGTCATTCAAGGCCTGTTTCGTTACAGAGGAGGAAAGGGAGAGAAGTTGAGAAATTGAAGCCTGAGGGTTGATTGATTGACTGATCATGAGGACCTTTTACTTTGGTCGAATTCGAATAAATTTCTCAGATTCTTTGTACGTCCTCTCGAATGCTTTTTGTTCATCTGATCTTGGACCGACCCTTCCGTCTTTTCTTCACATCTCAGGAACAAAATTAGAGTCGTGGTTATCTGTGAGTAACCGACTAACGAATATAGGCTCGAGAAGTTTGATTTACTCCATCCCCTCTATGCATCCTTTGATACGATACGCCTTTCCAGGTTAACGGTGAGAGCATAAAGTCTTGACTGGGTTTTAGGATGGGACCTGTATACTATTTAAAGAGCAGGGCAAGATTTCTCGTCATGCGCTTTGAATACTAAATTCAGATAGCGTGGGTGGCGATAAAGAAGATTAACGAAATTGCAATGCTGGACATGTCCCCGGATGTATTTGGTTGACTATGCAAAGGTAAAGTATGATGGGCACCTTGTGTGTACTGATGATAGCCATGTTTAAGGCCAACTAATTGCTGCGACGCTCCATGTGGAGAGTGCACACTTCAAGATGAAGATAACTATAGTCAATGCTGGACTAATTAATGCAGTCACTTCGAAGGTTAGTTTTCGTCCCACTGACACTGCGACCAATATTGATCATTCACACAGCGTTTCTATTATAAAAAAGCATACACAAGAATGGACCACGATCATAATTTACACCTATCCATGTGATCCAACCAGAACATGGCATGATGATCCAGATAAATACAGACCAACCACATAAATGATAACGTATAACGAATCATAATGGAAAACTCTAGGGCAATCTATAGGCAGTAATACCCATTTACTTGGGCCAATGATCTCATCTGAACCTGCAGCGAGGGATTTTGTGGGGTCTGTTCATGTACGTTGCATTAGGACTTTTCCTCCGCGCAATGGCTGATCACAAGATATAGATAGATACCTACCTTGAAGCACTTTTGAGCAACCTTTGGATTCGACTTTGTCGTCGTCGAGTTGGAAGACTTCCATGAAGAAAAAAATCCCCTTTTCTTTGGTTCATTTTCCGATCCCGACACAAGAGTCGGTGTGGATGAGGAGAAATCTTCCTTCAACTTATCA